>CP125977.1:449374674-449794674 GCA_030063025.1 Avena longiglumis
AGACTGACTTGTCATTTCAGTCAGAATCAAGTGAAGAGATACGATCTATTGTGCAACCTTCCCATCGAAACCCACCACACACGAATACTTCTACCCCTTATCACTGCTCCAATGCCCACAGGCATCTGTCTCTAGCACAAATCTTTTCTCAATGAACAATGAATGCTTGAGAATACCGAAGCTTACAAGATCCACACAAATGGTACTCCTTTCTTCGTGAGAGGTCTCCTAATTATGTATATACAGGATGAGTCACATCTTGACCGGAGCACAAAAAGTGAGGAGAAAGGATCCACCAAAAGAGAGAAATGAAAGTTGTTCCTCCCGCAAGTTCTCTTTTCTATATTTACAAGAAGCAAAGTGGAAACGGGAGCTTTCCCACCAAGTACCGGCATCCAACTCTTCTCTTCCGTAAGCAAAGGGGCTTTCAACGAGATAGGGAGCTGTACAATTCCGTGGCTACGAAAAAAGATTGGATCAAATATACGTGTCCTAGAAAAGAGGGAGGTCACTCATCTTATTAAGCCTGATTTGTTTTTTGAAACAGATGCATCAGGTGGTTCTGTCCTCATGCAACAAGGCAGACCAATCAAAATTTCAGTAAAACCCTTGGACCCAGAAATGCTGCTATGTCAACTTATGATAAGGAGAAGCTTTAGCGATTTTGGAATCCTTGAAGAGATGGCGCCACTACTTTCTTGGTTCCCAATTCTTGATCAAAACTGACCTTAAATACGAGTACGAAAGGGAACAGCATGTGAAAAAAAAATGCGATTACAAGATTGAATACTAAAATGGCAAAGAAAACAAGGTTGCAGATGCTTTGAGCAGAAGAGATTCTCTTATGATGGCAGTCACTGCAGTTACTCCTGCTTGGCTTCCACTGTATCAACTAATGATGATCATCCTTCTATTTTTAGACTTTGTTAATGATTCTTTTGAGATAGAAAGAATATATGTGGGATCAGATGCTGTTCTTAAACACCAAATCATTGATTCACTTCACAACTCTCCCATAGGAGGCCATTCAGGCATTGTGGCTACTTATCAAAGGGTCAAAAAGCGATTTGATTGCCTGGTTGAAACTTTTCTACATGAGTGTGCAGTTTGCCACTGAGTCAAGGGAGAGCATTGCCACTACCCTGGTCTCCTAGATCCACTGCCTACTTTATCTATCTTTGAGGGTCTTCCCAAATCATGGGGCAAAGAAGTCATATTGTTGGTGGTTCACTAAATATTCTCATTTCATTCCCCTTGCTCACCCTTATACAGTACAATCAGTCTCTCATGCTTTCATGGATAATGTTTTTCAGTGGAATGGATTGCCAAAGCGCTCATCCGGTGAGTAAGATATGGGAACTCGGATCTGCTTCATTCTTCCTGACTAGAACTATTGGAATTTCGATCTCATTCTGTTCAATAATCACTGTTTTCATGATCCATTTGATTTGAATAGAAATCTCTTCTATCCCACCTCACCTACTAGGGTCTCGGTGGCCTCGTGATCTATGTTTTTTCTACACGACAAACCAAATGTTTGATCTTATTCCATATTATGGGAGGTCTTATTGATTGAATGTTTCATATTGTCGAAATACTTCCACAAAAGTCCATTAGTGGTGTATACAGTAGTCATGCAAGTTTGCATTGCCATATAGAGCATTTGCGTACGTATCCCATGTACCATTTGCTTTTTGGTTGCTTAATAACGTAGTATATTTCTCATAGCTGACAATGAGGGATTTGAGATTTTTCATGAATTACCGTGGATTTCTAGTGGTGGATTGGCATTGAGACAATATAAAACACATGTTTTCAGCATGGTAGTGCTGAAAGGGGTAATAAGAAAGAATTTCGGATTCCTATTCATGGCTCTCATTACTTCCTCTGCGAAAGCCGTATTTCTATCTTTTTCTATTTATTTAGCTCAGCAAATCGAATACTAAAAGGGGTAATAAGAAAGAATTTCGGACATCTCCATTCCTTTATTTATGGAAACTCAAATTATCGTCGTATATTTTGCAAGTGAGTTGGAACTCTAACCAATCCTCAATCTTGGCGAATGCTTCTTCGTAAGCAGTGATGCGCGAGACGGGTGCAAGCTCGAGGAGCTAGGAAGGATGGAAGAAAGCTTGACCGTCACTGAACTACTCGCACTTTTTGTTCGAAATTCAAATGAAAAGTTCGAGAGAGGGTTGAGCTTCATCGGTTAGTGTGCACCAAAGGATGAGGTTTCTTTCCCGTCCTACAAATTGAAACCGTTCTTTAAGATACTGCGATATCGGAAAATCATCCAACGGAGCATGGAAACCATTTCGGTGGCGGTAATGGCCTCCAGTAGTTTTCTATGGAACCATACCACTATGGTCATCTATATGATTAGACCGTGCCGCTTCACTAGACTTTCCTGAACCATCCATTTGATCCCCACGGTCGTGACACCACTTTCGAAACAAAAGTTGGCGAAATCCAATGCGGAACCAAGCAGTAAGAGAAATGAATCATGGTAATTATTACTCGAAAACCAAAGTGGAACGGAGAGTCAGTTACAAAGATGGAAGTGAAAGAACAACATTCTGTGTCAGAAATATCGTATATAGACATTTTTCATGTATATCCGGACGTCATAAATCTCGTATATATACATTTTTCATGTATATCCGGACGACGCTTTTGATTCCATTATGAAAGTACGCTGTACTTCCTGCATGCCGTAGAAGTGCAAGCACAGAAGCGGATGACCTGACCTTACCAACATACTCAAAAAGTATTCTATACTAGGTGCTCTTGACAAGCAGTGTTTCCAGTCTTTAATGTCAAATCGGGTGTTCAGTGTCCTTCTAGGTTCTGGCTGGTAGAGCAGAGGACTGAAAATCCTCTTTAGTTTAGCGCGTTGGACTCCAAATCCTTGCTGCGCTTGCTGTGGTTCGAATCCACCTCAGAACGAACAATGAATGAATGTGGGCGGTCAACCAGGTCTTTGAGTGCCCAGGAAAGAAAGGACTAGGGAGGGATTGAGAGAAGCTTTCACAGTGGAAAATGAAAAAAAGCATATCGTTCTTAGAAATTGTGGAATTCAAATCACTAGGTTTAGCATCAAGAGAGAAGTTCTGTAAAAGCAACAGGAAGAATTGCTCAGATACCCGTGAGCTAAACTAGAAATGCTCTGGCTAAACCTATTGATGGGAGAGGCGAAATTGTAGCTTCGGAATCTCGCTTAATTGAATCTCCTGCTCCGGGTAGAATTTCCAGGCGTTCTGTATATGAACCCCTTCAAACATGAAAATGGCTATCGATTCGATGATCCCCATAGGGCGCGGTCAGCAAGAGTTCATTAGTGGGGACAGACAGACTGGCAAAACAACAGTAGCCACAGATACAATTCGAAAGACAAAAGAAAAGGTCAAGATGTAAGAAGAACGAGAGTTTTTTCTTCACCCGCCTTTCTTTCTATCTGAGTTCTTCCCTCTTTCTGCTTTCGAACTACTGGTTATGTCACCACCTTTGATGTTGACTCTGACTCTGAGTGGTTAGAAGATCAGCAGCTAACCTATTCGATTTTCTGACTTACCACCTGTATCTCATGAAACAAAAACCGGAAATGACAATCCTTTCGATAGTATGTACTAAATTACTTTGTACGAATGCACATCTCGGCCGTCGGGTAGCTTATCACCATTTCCAAGTCTATATCCGTGGTTCAAGAAATGGAATTGCTATTCTCGATTCAGACAAGACACTGATTTGTTTACGAAACGCTCTTCATTTTATAGGATCTCCCAGTCGTCAAAAAGGTCGTTCCTTCTTTTTAAAGACCAATCATTTATTTTATTTAGAGATAATGGAAGAAATGGCGAGCTATTTAAGAAGCTATTTTAGAAATGTGAATTCGCATTGTTTCGATGATTCTCAATGGAAGATCGGGGCGTTTTTGACCAATTCTTTTGCTAATAAAAAAAAATTCCGTTCAAGAAAGAAAAAGATCCATTTTGGGCTGAACCAACAACCTGATTGTGTGGTTATTCTGAATGCAGATAGAAAGTCTTCCGTCATACTGGAAGCTGATCGATCACAAATACCTATTGCATCCTTAGGGGATTCTACGATCCCATGGGAATGGTATAGACGAATCACTTATACCATCCCAACTAGGGATACTCTAGAAATAGTATACTTTTTTTGTCATTCGATCATGAAAACAGTGATTATTGAACAGAATGAGATTAAGGTGGAAACAGAAGAAAGAAAACTTCTGAATTCCACTTTAGCCGCTAGAGCCGCCTACTCCTCAACCTCTTCCCCAAAAGGAGGGAAAAAGCGGGCATCTGGCTATTTGTTTTGGGTTATTTTGCCTATTGCAATAGCAACCGCTTTTTTTGAAATGAATCCCTCTTGGATCGCGTCCGATCAAGCTATGGAACTAATCATGGAATCGATTCTATCGGTTTCGCAATCTTTTTTTCACATTCTAATGGCCTTTTTCGCAGAAATGCGGGAGACCTGGAGTGGACGGGAGCGCTATGCTCCCCTCGGCGGAACAGAGCAACTGGCAAATCCAAGTCCTTCGCGTTCGGAGGAAGAAACCCCCAAGGCCCCACACGTTCATCTAATGCATAGTGATAGTGATAGCGTTAACCAAGGGGGTGGGAGCGATGTTCTTCCTATAGCTTTAGCTATAGACTTGAACCGACCGGCTGAGTATCAGGAAGGTATTCGGCAATATGCCGAATCAATAAAAGATTTTAGAATTGACGAGCAATTTGAGAGTTTCAAAAACGATGAATTAACTAAACCGCTCTATGAGCAATTATGTGCCTACATGGGAAATGCGGATGCTGTCAAAAACAAATGTATCCGGGAAATCTCGGAGAACTTTCATTCAACAGACGCTGGGTTAATTGATTTCGTCAATCAGACAGATAAGATTCCAGGGCAAAGAAGAGTGATGTTTGATCTTATCAAGCTTCATTTTCAGGATGAGCTAGATAAAATCCCACCCTAACTACAACAAAATGCAAATCAAGAGGGCTTAAATGAGTCTTCGTCTGAAGATGATTCAGATGAGGATGACTGAGCCTGATCCTTCTATATGGGTTCGAGGACCCGTTGGTCAAAGGAAATGGGAAGATCTAGGATAGGCGGCCAACCTCCTGCTCCGTTTCTATGAGCCTCTGATTCCGAGTTCTCGGGATTCCAGAGGTTGACCCGGAGTAAAAGTTCTTCATTTGAAGACTTAGTTGGCCGGCCCGCAGATGTAAGAGGAAGGCTTTGATCGCCAACTGAACTGCGTAAATAAAGCGATTCCTTTTAGGCGAAGAAAGGCGAATTTCGTTTGATCCGCCTATGCCAGTTCGAGTCTGGCGAGTCGCTATCATCTCTTGCCCGAACTGAGTCTATTAGCTCATCTTGTCCTTAGCAGCAGGTGAAATTCGAGTTTTCTTATTAGAAATAACTTGTGGGCCAAGGTTCTTGCTGGTCGATGGAGCGAGCAGACCATAGTGGATAGGGGGTTTGGGATAACAACTTAGCGAAGGGAATCCTTCCCGAAACTATAAGAGTGCTGCTATTCTTATGTACATTCCGTTGCCTTTTCAACAAGAAGAACAGGGAGGGAGCCGAAGGCCCTTCAGAGGTTGTTATGCCTTAACCTGCCCTGCCCTTGCTGATCCTTCTGGAGCCTTGCCAAGAGCCTCTTCCACGACGGGAAGGGGACCTGAATCCTTCTTCGGGGCCCACGCCAGCTGCTTGCAATCTAGTTTTTTCACAACACAAAGGACGCGGCTCACTTGACCAAGGGTCTCTAAATCTAGTCTTGCCATACCAAAGCTATTGAATAAACAAAGAATGGGAGCCTTGTTTACAAGATCAGAAAGGAGAGAACCTTTCTCTGTTCACTTGATTGTTTTGATTTTGTGCACAGCTACGCGATGGAGCGAGAAACAGGCTTTCGATGAAATCGAATACAAGTTGGATTGGTTATGACTAAACCCTGTGGATCCAGCCAGTGGGTAAGAGAAACCTGTCGGTCGAATATCTTGTTTCAACTTTGAGTACCATTTATTTGGGTTCGAACCTCCTGATTGAAAAACTCGATACCTTCTAAAACATAGCTTTGGTGGAATAATATCGTTGTTTGTATAGCTTAAAGGTGTGCAGGAAATGGGTAATGCAAGGGAAGAATGTTCTCATATCCATGCCCCATATTGATTTGTTTTTAGAATCAAGCCACTTCTATCGCTTCTCCTAATCTATATCGGGGTTGGCCACTGCTCAAACAAAGGGACCAAACAGAAGAGTCCCCAACCCCGAGTTGGCTCCTCTTCTCAATAATAAAGAGGAGATACAACACTCTAAAGCCAAGATGCACTAATAGCCAATCAAGACACTGAAGCACTAAGCACTAATGGCCAATAGTCTAGTATCTTTGTTTGGATGACTTCCCTCCTACCACTGATAAGCTGAGGTTGAAGAGACAGTTGTGGGTACGAGATCCTATGGCGGTAAAGGAGACCTTTCAAATACAATAAATGCTCAATGTACCAACACAGGGTCAAAGTTTTAGGCTAGGTGAGAGCCTTCCATAGGATGTGCCGAAATGCCTACCTCTATGGTTTGCGTATAACGATGGTTGAATAGCTACTGTCTGTTGTTTAAAAAGAACAAAAGCAAGGAAATAGTTTGTCAAGAGAGCAAGGAAACAGAACTTGGAATTGGTTCTATCGAACAGGAATTTATTGGTAACTGCTTATTCTTTGAAGTTGATACTTCTATGTGTATTTGCTTTCATTGATTGCCTGCACTTCTTCCTAGCCATGGATTAAGGATACTGGCTTCCTAGGAAGGACTTTCTCCGATAAGAAGCAAGTGAAAGAAGCCCCCATACCCACTCTTATCGAGGGAGGGGCAGCTTATCGACCCGACCGAATCAGTCTGTAGCTTGTGTTGAAAAGAAAAAGAGAAATGCAGCTATTAAGAAGAGGACTCTACGGGAGGGTAGGGTACTCTTCTGCTTGTTGGAACTTGTAGCTAAAGTGAAAACAAACTAGTTGTAGCTATAGGAAAGTCTTTAGTTGTTACTAGCTCGGTACTTGCTCAACTATCTTTTTGGGGGATAGAAGGAAGAGGGATGGCTAAATGCAGCTACCCCGAAGGGCTATGTTGCTATGCGGCGAATATTCATGTTTGATTGGTTGAGGGTGAGAGGTCAACGCCCTGCTCTGCTCTGTCGAAGACGAAGCCTAAAAATAAGATCACTCTAAGAAATACTTGACCTTCTTGCTGAGGATGAAGGTGCCATGGGTGATAGATTCCCTAATTGAAAAGAAAGCGCCAACCTAAAGCTAAGGCCAACCGCGGGTATCTGGCCCAGTGAACCAAGAGGGTCCATCTGATAGCGAACCGACAGTAAACCAAGAGGGTGGTATGGGCAATGTTCTGATTTGCTAACTCCATAGTTAGGAGAGGTGCGTCTGCGGTGAGCATAAGAAGATTGCCCTTCTAATGGAATTCCGGATCCGCCGGGGTGAGTGATTTTCTTAGGACTGTCAAAATCAAAAGAAAAGATAGCGAACTCCACCAAACGTGATACCCTCCCCAATGGGGGATTGACCCGAGTATTTAGTCATATTCTTCTTAGGAGGCTCCCTTCAGCTTGTGAATCTATTCTAGGATCAATGCATATACTCAGACAGGTTCGATCTGGCTTAAGCTTCAATCCGTCTAAATAGTGTAGCGAGGGACTGGATAGAATTTCCTATTTGGATACCAAACCACGATCAAAGGTTGTAGCTAACGGCTTTCGAGTTAAAGCGCACTAATACGATACGAACTTTCTTCCATAGGCCGATATGCTCATACTAAGTGCTGTAATCTCTCATTCATGCGCATTAAGGAAATTGTAAAGAAGAAAGTCAAACGCTCTACGCCTCGTCGAATAAGAGTGTTTCCGGATCATATCTATTCTTCTCGGGTACTCTTTCTTAATGAGAAAATCATAACTTGATCCGATCTTTATGTCGCACAGTGGTGTCCCAGGCTAGGGCTGCAGGTCCAGCATAAGAATCTAAACTCAAAAAGTATGTTTACGTGGTCCATAAATAATGGTGACAGAAATCCCTCCTACTGCGCCTCAACTTGGACTGGAGCGTCTCTAGGTATTGAATTAAAGAACGGGTTTCGCTTTGCTTTGGGGGGAGTCCTGGTGGGGAGATATGCTAGCAGGTAATGGCTCAGCTTCTACTTAAAAAGCGTTTTAAGCGGGTTTCCTTATTTATTTGCGGGTCTCTCGTACAAGATTCTATCAGTTACAGCGGATTCAAGGGATGGAGCCAGATCTACTATCCTCTTGCTGTACCTAAGCTGATAATTGCCCGAGCCTATTTGTTTTTTTTTCGGGGAGGGGCACATAGCGATAGATACTTTAGAAACCTATCACTAAGAAGCGGGCTCACTGAAAACCAAACTGTTCGTATTTCTTTAAAACGCTGCTGCCCTAGTCGGGGGTATGTCTATAGAAGAAGGGAATCCAGAGGAAGAAGCAGCTCCCCGAAGGAATCCTTCTAACTACCACCTACCTACCTCCCACTTTTGTTCGGACAAGGCGAGTTTCCTAAGATTCACCCACCGCGGATACACTAAGCGTTCTTCCCGTTGGTAAATCTGATTCTTGCAAATCAACATCAGACTTAGAAGCTTCATGGGGTCTGGTCTCGCCATTTGGCAATTTAAGCCAAACAAAATACAGTACAGAGGTTATAACCAATACACAAGCAGGCATGAACCAGTCAGAAATTAGAATGGAGAAGTAGACACAGAAGAGGAGGTGTTGGGACAGTATCGATAGCCGCCTTTTCACTTATTGCTAGGAGTGATTGTGAGAGAATACATAACATAGGTGAAAGCCAAAAGGCATATATGACCCGCTCAGCCCAATGGAAGTGATTTGAAACTTTAGAATTCGATTAAGAATAAGAACATAGACCGGCTTCTAGAAAAAGAGACGTGCCCTCTTCTCTATCTGTAGATTAAGGAGCAACATGCTGGTTCCTTTTGTCATAATACCTAACGGCTGTGGGCAGAATGAATGAAAAAGCAGATGAAAGACACTATACATACCAATAGAATGAGAAATATAGAATAAAGCTAGGTGACGTCACGGCATTTGAGAACCAATTGCTTCTTTTGCTTTTCACCAACCTTCATGTACAATCTTATTTCGTATTGGAGTACAGCCTATCGTAGGCCCAGCAAAGGCAAGACAGAAAGCAAACATTAAGTGAAGAAGCAAGGTCCAAACAAAGTAGTGAAAGATTGACATTGAAAAGCTTCCCCATGTCTATATCTGTCCGATGGACCAAGTTCAAAGGAAACGGCTTCTCTACTGCATCAAAAAACCAATCCAAGCCTGAAAAGAGAGCGTGAGGAATCTAAAAAACCCCGTGTTTCTATCAGATCCTATGCTTCATCGGGACAAGCGCATAATACAATACATCCCATCCCGGATGAGGGGTTTTCTAGCTCAGTGGGCTAATAAAACACGCTAGGATCGGCTTTTCACAGCTCTCATGATGATGAAATTGAACTTCGATTGATTGATGAAAGCAAGAAAGTTTCTAGGGGAAGCTCCTGGCGAGGGGCATACTCGGTATAATCAATGTGTCAATGGTATCTATTGAATGGAAATCACCCACACACACTATGAGCTAAGAACCATGCAAAAATGTTGTTTTCAGCAGCAGCAGCAGCTCATACTTCAAACACAACTTCTGTATCCGCGGGATCGCTTCATTAATTTGACTAAAGTCATCCTTCTTCTTTCCCAGCTGCCCGAATAAGTTGATCATTCAAAAGTAACAAGTCCATCTTTTTCATGAAGACTTTCCTCCACTATTGCCCTATTAGAGCTATCTGTTATTGGGAGAGAGCACCGTAATGAATCACACTATAGAAGCACAAGTTTTAGGTAGGCCAAAGCATAACCTCAAACCGAAGGGGCGGAAAGGATTCGGATAACCAGGCCTAGCGAGCTCCATCTCTTGCTTGCTGTCTACCGATTTTGGATAGTGAGTGCCCCTGCCTGAGTGTGGCAAGTTTCTCTTTTCGATAGACTGTTTTTGGTCATTTGACGCAATCGGTGCTCTTGTTCTTTATGTAATAAGATATTGTTCATTCTTGCACTTGAGAAGGGCGAAGCCCTCATGGCAAGTACCTGGTATCTGTTGGGGCGGCCTAGAGATGAAATGTGCCTTAGATGCAAGGGGGTTGGGTCCGCTGATATAGAATACCGATCGGCGCTACCGCCTCACCAACCACTAGAATAAATTGATTCGATTTATTTAGTGTTGAAATCCTAGGATCCTTGGTAGGATGGTAAGTCACTTGTGCTACATAGAAATACAGCTTTTCTAATACGAGCTAGAGGGACAAGCGGATCGGCACAGCCCTGGGTGTCGAGTCCAGGTGACAATAATTCGCCTCTGCGATTGCATATATAGAACATGTCGATTGAGTTGCCATGGCTATGCATGGGTGACTTCAGCTAAACAAACCCTCCATGCAAGTGAACATTTCAGTGTCACAGAGCGTGCGGAATGGCGGATGGCGGCATTTAGGGAAGTCGTTGATGATTGCTCGTTACAGGATTTGAGTGGCATAGCCTTAGCAATTGCGGTTCGAATCAAGATATCCTCTCTGCAAAGCTTCGCTTGGGCCTGATAGGCTCGACTTCTTCCTCATGCCACACCGCACGCGGGCCTATTTTAGCGGATCAAGAAACGCAATAGATCCGTCTCTAAACAAAAACTAGCCGCTAGTAAACTTTAGGTACACAATACCATCAAATGAGAGGACTTACACCGAGTATGAAGCTGAACAAGCTGCCAAAGCAGAGGCGGCAGATACGAGTCTTTACAAAAGGCAATAGTGGAGTCATTTTGTATGATATTTGATTTTCTAGACCTTATTTGCTTGCAGCTAGAAACTACTTATCAGTTGGCGGTAAGCGTATTCGAGAAAGTTGTTTTGTCGATCCGCTTCCTAGAGTCCATGTAACCACAACCTTCTTTGCCTCCTTCCTTGCATTGGTGACCCGGCCAAAACACCTATTCCAGCAACAGGTTATAATAGCGCCTGAATTTCAGGAGCCTGATCCAGTGGCACACACCGGTTGAAGGAAACACTTGTCCTTGTGAATAAAGATGCTCGCTGAAGGAATGATGGAATGTGGATTCTTTCATTTCTATGCACTCAAGGTAAACCAAACCTACGGGACAAGGGGTCACAGGAACGAATAATGCTATATTGAAGAATTCCTATAGCCTCTCCATCCCCAACTGCAATATCAAAGGATCTAAGCAAAGGGATACATAGCCATACCACTTTCAGCTTATAATGGATGAATGAGGAGCAATTAACAGAGTTAATAAGCCCAGGGGATGGTGCCAGCTGTGGGTTGCCTAGAGGATGGAGGATGTTGTTATCTTAATTAGGGTGAACTTGCAAGATACTATACTCACTTAAGTAAAGGTCGAGTTCGAAAGGGTTCATATTTCAGTAGTGGGGGAAGTGGGCATTCTTCTCTGAAGGCCCCTAGAGGAGTCGTTCTATGAGTTGTATTCAAGCTCGCCCTTAGACCGAGTCAAGTTAGCGATAAGAGTCAGCTACTTTGGCCTTGTCATTCGTTTTGTTTCCATATAGATAGGTTGGAGTACGGGTGGCCACTAACCCAACGAACTTACGTGTAGGTCTGATCCTATCTGCTCTTCCACTATAGGACTAGAAATCCAGTACATGCCATCCAAACTTAGAACTCTGATCTGGATTACCAGCTTTGGGATGGTTCTAGCAATAAAAAAATCTCCAGGATCTGGCTCCTCAACCTATTTTCCATAAATAAGTAATCTGGTCTATAAAAACTAATAGCTTCCTTTCGTTATCTGCATCTGCTTTCCTCAAAAGGTCTAGCTTAGCCAAAATCAATAGTTTAGTTGGTTGGGTCCTGTCGATCAAGTTATAGGAGCTGCTTGCTATCTATCAAAGGGT
The DNA here is from genome assembly GCA_030063025.1 of Avena longiglumis. Lineage (NCBI taxonomy): Eukaryota > Viridiplantae > Streptophyta > Magnoliopsida > Poales > Poaceae > Avena > Avena longiglumis. Next base: position 449,386,714 of record CP125977.1, read on the forward strand.
ATAAAAATACCACGTTTGCATTGAAGGAATGTCGCAGGAAGCTGCCGATCCGCGATTTCAAGTAGTTCGTGCTTCGATCGATCGCCTACTTGAATTCCTAATCTATCTCTAATGCTTCGCTTGCAGCGAGAAAACAGATGCGTAACGGCTTCCGAGTAACAAAGAGCTGGTTTTGCCTACCTCTTGGAGCCATACCATAGGTTTTGACCCACCTTATCTTTGGTACCGATGCGGGCATGTTCCCTCGGGAAGGCTCTCGAGTGTGAACCTATGTCTTTCACTCTCGACCACCGGACTAGTCCATTTTGTATTTCTAGTGGAACTCCTTCTGATCCCACCATAGCAAAGGATTTAGGTTCCTGCAAAAAACGGAGACTTTTTAAGAAGATATTAATTCCCTATGTGATTGTGATGGGCATACCTCTATTTATACGACCGTCTGATCGATTCCTTTCATTTATTATGGGATCCAGTAGAATCGCAAAATGCGGAAAAATCAAATAAATAAACAAGAAAAGTTCACTAACACCGGGATTTGAGTTGCAAAAGGAGCATTTTATATAAAAGAAGCAAAAAAAGCACCAGACCTACCCAATATGGGTATAATGGAGTGTTTAGTGCGGGGGAAGATGGAAGTCCTTGCCTTGACCGGTATCAGCAGATGGCTCAGGTGAAACAACTGATGACCTTGATGAAAAGGCCCATGCCGGTAGATTGTAAATTGAGCTGTCCTCAGCGTATTAGAAACCGACATGCGAAAACCAAGAGTTGGTGGTCTGCGATCTCCCGTAGTTCTTCCCTTCTACCTCTCGATCTTGCCATTTTGGTCTTTGTAGACCCATTTGCAATTGACATCACTTCCATGTAAACATTCATACTTTTTTAGTGAGGAATGCGATCCGAAGTATCGTGTGGGATCTATAGCATCCGTTGGTTTAGGGTAGCCCTAAGTTATATAAGTTCTAAATAAATATGCATTTGAAAGTCGATTTTATACTGGAAGCGTGGTGGGCCCATAACCCACAGGTCCCAGGATCGAAACCTGGCTCTGATACCACTCTGTAACACCCTCAGAATCGGCCCTATGCAAGTTTCAGCGCTTCCCGCCAAACCCGCATAGAAACGATTCAAAGGTGCCCACCAGGCACTTTCGTGCGGGTGGAAAACGAAGTAATAACATTACACAACAGTCCTCGATGGGACCCACAGAACAGATATATATATATAACAGCGTCTCCATGAGTCAAGAATACAGATATAATATACAAAGATCCAAATCACCTTGAAAATGATAGAGCGTCCGACTACAGACAAGATGCAAATGGGGCTAAGAGCCCTGAAGAATAACCAATGGCGTCCATAACCCCGCCTGAGCCAAGCGGAAGGGTAACCTCACGACGACGTCGATCTCAAAACCTGCTTAAACAAAAGGGGTGCCGACAAAGGGCAAAGGAAAAAGAGAGCGTCGATCGAGGCCAAGCAGCGAGGCTAGAATTCGGCGGTCCTCGCCTTCATAGGTATGGTGGACTGAAGCGGCAGCGGCAGCATGCACTAAACAACCTATAGAGACTCGATACAACTGTCGGCTATTGGAGAGGGATAAGAAAGAGCTATTCGGATCCAACCTGAATCTTACACCAAACAATCCCATCCTGGTATTTCCCCCTCGAGACCAAATGAGGAAGTCCACCGAGGAACTCACACAGTTGGCAGTTTTACTTATTCAGTTATCGTTGCAGCAATTACTAGTCAGGTATAGATAATCATCCTGATAAAAATAAGCAGTGGGCACGTTTAGTTAACCATTCCGTTGTAGTTGCAACACTTACTAGTCAGATACAATTAGCATGAGATATCCCAAAACCCAGCAGTTGTTGGCACTTTTATTTAGCCATTCCGTTATAGTTGCAATACTTACTAGTCAGATACAATGGTCGTAAGCGACAACCCGAACAAGCAATTGTGGGCAGTTTTATTTAGCCATTCCATTATAGTGAAGCTGATTACTAGTCATTATAAAGTCAAATTTATAACAGTAAACTTTAGTTATAGTTGTCTATGATCGAGATACTGTGCTCCAAGTTGTCCATAACCGCGGACACGGCTTTGAAGTTTTACCATAGGGTGCACAAATAACACACACTCGATCAACCTCGAAAAACCAAATCAAAACCCAACAAGGCCTTCACGACAAAGCAATCACAGATTCAGAAATATTTGAGGGGCACCCTTAAAGTAGACCAAGAACGGCCGGCTCCGAGACGGACTCAAGGTTGTGGGGACTACAGTAACGATCGGGAACCCGAAAATGTGGCTGGGCTTGTCGATACATGGAATCGTGCCACGATCCTAAACAGTGCTCCTCGCACAATATTAAATAAAGCAGTAAAGCATGGCATAAGTACAGGATAGTAAATAAAACCTCAAACTAGTTTGTGGCCCCAAGAAATAAGACGGAATCAAGCTCTGGCTCAGGGGGGTCCCATAAGCCTCCCGGATGTGGATAGCGCGAATATTCAAGGAACAAATATCAAGTACTCGGGGTCCTACGGGACACAAGTGGACGGTTAACAACCAAATAACATCTATTGCCCACCTGTGCCTTTGCTTACTTACTTCAATTTTAGTTGTTAAACAGTAATTAAAGTGAACGATGAGTACAGCCATGATCATCTCCAACATCAAACATGCGGCAAGGCTCCAACAACTGTGGTACTTGATGACACGCAACAGCACTTGAGCAAGCGACTACGACGCGCAGGTCCAACTATCTACCAAACAACAGGTAATAGGAGGTGGCCAAGGCAATATAAGGCTGCAAGGGATATCACGGGTACGAAAACTAGAGCATCGCAACACAGATAGCAATAGATCAACAGGAGGGAATAAATACTATAAAGGTAAGATAGGTAGAAAGGGGGAGATGCTCGCCTGAAAACATTGCCAAAGGTACAACCGGAGATCGGGGCAAAGCTCACATCAACTCAACGGCCTTATCCGCGAAGAAGCAAAACGCTAGAATAAACACCGGATGCAATATTTAATACTCAAAAGACCGGGCATGATGCATGTATGGGGTATGACATGGCAAAGATGCGATGCAATTAGGTCATATTAAGCGGAACCGGGGTCCCGACATTTAATTAAACGGTTCAAGTTATTTATCTACCCCGCAAATTAAATGTTGGATTAACATGGCAAAATATAGCACCGGTTCGCTACACAAATTAAATGAGGCCATTATGAGACTAGATTTGCCCGCATATGGGCCCCATATTTAATTATGATGTGAATCGGCATAATGCCCCCAAACCACATGACAATATGCATGCATGAACAATTTAATATGCAACAAGATATGTCATTTATAAAAATAGGGGCTTAGGGTCACACATTAGGGTTCGGCGAACTTGGCCTCCGAGGGTTCGGGGTCGGTCTCGGGGTTCAGGGTTCGACGGGATCGGTCTTCGAAGGTCGGTTGCAAGACGAAGATCTTGGCGTTCCGGGGGGAAGGACTTGGTGTGGCGTCGGGGCGCATCGGACCCGCCCTGGTCGGTGCCGATCTGTCGTCGATGGCGAACTTGAGCGGATCGGTACCGGGGTCTTCGAATCCGTGAAGTAGATCCTGTCGCACGGTGTCCGGGGTAGACGATCTTGGCGTATTCGCATCGGCCATCTTGGCGTTCGGATTCTCGACTTCGCATCCGGGACGAAGGTCTTGTCACATGTGTGGTCGCCGGGTCCGCGAAGTAGCTTCGAGTATGGCGACGCATGTCGAAGATCTTGTCGGTGGCCTTGGAGTGGTACTCTGGGCTGCTTCGGGTTCCTGGCGATGATCTTGTCGGCTGAGATGGAGCACTTGATGATCGGGCTCGATTGCCGAAGGCGAACTCGGTTCTAGTTCCGGAGATCTCCGGTGCAGATCTTGGCGTGCCACCAGTTGAGAAGAACTTAACTCGTTATTGTCGGTCTTGTCTCACAGGGTATCTTGCACAATCGCCTCAGAACAACCAAATCTTGTCACCAGGGAGACACAACAGAGCACATGCCTCGAGCTGGCCTTGAACACGCAGACACGCACGGGGAAGGACGCTGCGCCGGGCGACTGACTCCGTGAGGCGCTAGCGAGCGGCGGCCGGGAGACGCAGAGGACGAAGGCAAGAGATGACGGCCACGCAGGCTCGGGCGGGCCGGAGGACAGCGGTGGCGGGAGAACCAGAGGGCGGCGGCGGGAGGCCGACGGCAGAGACAGGGTGGCGTTGGAGGCCTTCACGGAGGCGGCGGAGTCCGCGGGCGGCGGCCTGACGCAGTGTCGAGCTTCGGGAGAGGGAGGAGGTCAGCAGCGAGATGACGGAGGCGGGCCGCGGTGGTCGAGGACAGGCGGCTCGCGGCAGTGGCGCTGCTGCGAGGAGGCGGTGGTGGGCGTGGCGCTCGGCGCGGGGCGAAGGAGGCGCCAAGAGGCCGGAGAGGAGGGCTCGGCCAAGCCAGTGGCGAGGAGGAGAGGAACGGGAGGCGGTCGAGCGAGGGCGGCATGGGAGAGGGCTGGCGAGCTTAGGGAGAGCGCTGGCACGCACGGAGAGGCAGAGGAAGGGAGCGGGCAGGCAAGGCCTTGCGTCAGTGGGGAGAAGGGAGAAGCGAGGCGGGGCACCGGAGGCAGGCGCAGGAGAGAGAAGGCGGAGGAGAGGTGGCGGAGGGAGGAAGAGGAAGGGAGAGAGGCGGGAGGTGGGGGCAGGCAGCGTGAGGAGAGGGAGGAGGAGAGGTGGGCGTCGTGGGCGTGGGACCCGCGGGGTGGGGCCCGGGTTCCAGGGAGAGGGTGAGGGAGTGGGTCGGTGTAGGGTGAGGGAGGAAGGGGCTGCGGGGCCCGGGGGACAGGGAGAGGAGGGGAGGGGTGTGCGTGTGTGGGTGGCCGGTTGGGAGAGAGAGAGAGGGAGTGGGGGGCGGCATGTGGGGCCAGGGGGGAGTGGGGCTGCTGTGGGGAGGGAGTGGGGTTAGGATTGATGAGGTGGCAAGGTGGGTAGGGATTGGGGAGAGGGTGAGATGGCAAGCTGTGATTGGTGGGTAGATTAGGACTAGGTAGTTTTAGGAATTCGGTTGGGCTGGTTTTATTCTGGGGGTGGTCGACTGGGTCGGGTCGGCCCGGTTTGGCTGCCCCCACTAAAATAATTAAATATTTTATTTGTTTAAAACAGGGCTTGTATAAACCGATAGCAGACAAAACAAATAATCCGGAGACCCGGGTTTTGCGTTTGGAACATAGACGGGGCGTTTAGAAAACAAGAACAGGTTTTTCTGCAAATAGTTTTATGCAAGCAAATGCAAGATGATGACGATGCTCAAATGCAATGTGGCATGATGATACTAGCATGCGGTCATGATGATGCAATGCACAAAAATAACGCGATTTTCTAGTAGTGGTTTTGCGGGGTGCCACAGTATACAACGTGAGAAAGCCAGATTTGCTCATGCGAAAGCTAAGGTTTGATCTTGACGAGCCTAGCATGTACATACATGGTCTCGAAACACGGATCACCGAAAGGTAAAGCATGAATCATATAGTAGATATGATGAACATGTTGATTGTTCGCCATTGAAGCTACATCAACTCTCGTGATGATCGGTTTTGATGTGGTGGATTTGGTTCGTGTGATCACTAAAACAATTTGAGGGATATTTTTTTGAGTGGGAGTTCACCTAGATTAATTTAACTATTACTTAGAACTCAATTTGTCATAAACTTAGTATAAACTATTGCAAATATGTTGTAGATCAATGGCGGCCCCTATCGTCAATTTTAATGTGTTCCTAGAGAAAGAAAAGTTAAAAAAATGGAAACAACTTTGCGGATTGGTTCCGCAATTTGAGAATTGTCCTCGATGCTGGTAATTTGACCTATGTGCTGGATGCACCGCTGGGTGACCCGCCTACAACTAATGCTACCAATGAGGTAAAGAATGTTTTCCTCGCTCGGAAGAATCAGTACTCCACAGTTCAGTGTGCTATCTTGTATGGTTTGGAATCGGAGCTTCATAAAAGGTTTGAGAACCATGACCCACATGATATTGTCCGTGAACTCAAAATGATATTTGAGGCTCACGCGACAGATGAGAGTTATGAGGCTTCTGAAAAGTTCTTCAACGGCAAGATGGAAGAGGGCAGCTCCGTCAGTGAGCACGTGCTTAAGATGTCTGGGCACGCAAGCAAGCTTCAAAGCTTGGGAATAGTGATTCCTAATGCTTTGGGGATTCACCGTGTCCTCCAATCACTACCACCAAGTTACAAGAACTTTGTGATGAACTACAATATGAAAAACATGGACTAGTCGTTGCCAGAACTCTTCTCCATGTTGAAATCTGCAGAAGTGGAGATCAAGAAAGAGCACCAAGTGTTGTTGGTCAATAATACCACCAAATTCAAGAAGCAAGGCAAGTCTAAGAAAAAGGGAAACTTCAAGAAGGGCGGTAAGAAAGTTATCGCGCTGGCGAAGAAGACCAAGGCTGGGCCTAAACCTGATACTGAGTGCTTTTACCGCAAGGGAGAAGGTCACTGGAAGCGGAATTGCCCAAAGTACTTGGCAGATTTGAAGAACGACAACATCAAGAAGAAAGGTATATCCGATATACATGTTATTGATGTGTATCTCACTAGTACTCGTAGTAGTGCCTGGGTATTTGATACTGGTTCGATTGCTCATATTTGTAACTCGAAACAGATACTACAGAATAAACGGAAGCTAGCGAAGAACGAGGTGACGATGCGCGTTGGAAATGGATCAAAGGTTGATGTGATCGCGGTCGGCACGCTACCTCTTCATCTACCATCGGGATTAGTTTTATACTTAAATTATTGTTATTTGGTGCCTGCGTTGAGCATGAACATTATATCCAGATAATGTTTGTTGCGAGACGGTTACTTGTTTAAATCCGAGAATAATGGTTGTTCGATTTATATGAGTAATATGTTTTATGCACATGCACCTTTGATAGATGGTCTATTTTTATTGAATCTCGATTGTGGAAATACACACATTAATAACATTGAAGCTAAACGTTTGAAATTGAGCGATAATTCGACCTATATGTGGCACTGTCGTCTTGGTCATATTGGAGTGAAGCGTATGAAGAAACTTCATTCCGATGGACTTCTTGAATCACTTGAAAGATACGAAGCATGTCTGATGGGTAAAATGACTAAGACTCCATTTTCTGGTATGATGGAGCGAGCTACGGACTTATTGGAAATCATACATACCGATGTGTGTGGCCCAATGAATGTAGCATCACGCGGTGGTTATCGTTATGTTCTTACCTTCACGGATGACTTGAGTATATATGGGTATATCTATTTCATGAAACATAAGTCTGAAACTTTCAAGAAGTTTAAGGAATTTCAAAGTGAGGTAGAGAATCAACGTAACAAGAAGATTAAATTTCTACAATCTGATCGTGGAGGTGAATATCTAAGTTACGAGTTTGGCGAGCATTTGAAGAAATGCGGAATACTTTAACAATTGACACCGCCGGGAACACCACAACCTAATGGTGTGTCCGAACGTCGTAATCGAACTCTCTTATATATGGTTCGTTCTATGATGTCACTTACAGATTTACCGCTAAAGTTTTGGGGTTATGCATTAGAAACAGCCGCATTCACTTTAAATAGGTCACCATCTAAATCCGTTGAAACGACACCGTATGAATTGTGGTTTGGGAAGAAACCTAAATTGTCGTTCCTTAAAGTTTGGGGTTGCGAAGCTTATGTAAAGAAGTTACAGCCAGACAAGCTTGAACCCAAAGCGGAAAAATGCGTCTTCATAGGATACCCGAAGGAAACTATTGGGTATACCTTCTATCATAGATCCGAGGGCAAAATCTTCATTGCCAAGAATGGATCCTTTCTAGAGAAGGAGTTTCTCTCGAAAGAAGTGACTAGAAGGAAAGTAGAACTCGACGAGGTTGTTGAACCTTCTCTCGAACATGCGAGTAGCGCAGCACCGGAAGTAGTTCCTGTGGTGCCTGCACCAATAAGAGAGGAAGCTAATGATGTTGATCATGAAACTTCGGTTGAAGTTACTACGGAACCTCGCAGGTCAACGAGAACTCGTACCACTCCTAATTGGTATGATCCCGTTATGAGTGTAATGTTGGTGGACAACACCGATGACCCTGCGACATATGAGGAAGCGATGATGAGCCCAGATTCCAATAAATGGCAAGAAGCCATGAAATCCGAGATTGGATCCATGTACGAAAACCAAGTATGGACTTTGGTGGACTTACCGGATGGACGGAAGGCTGTCGAGAACAAATGGATTTTCAAGAAGAAAATATATGTTGATGGTAATGTTACTGTCTATAAGGCTCGACTTGTCGCAAAAGGGTTTCGACAAATTCAAGGAGTTGACTATGATGAGACTTTCTCACCAGTAGCGAAGCTAAAATCTGTGAGGATTATATTAGCACTGCATATTATGATTATGAGATATGGCAGATGGATGTCAAAACGGCGTTCCTCAATGGATACATTGATGAAGAGTTGTATATGATGCAACCCAAAGGTTTTATCGATCCTAAAGATGCTAACAAGGTATGCAAACTTCAACGGTACATATATGGATTGAAGCAAGCATCCCGAAGTTGGAATCAACGTTTTGATAAGGTAATCAAAAGTTTTGGTTTTATACAAACTTATGAAGAAGCTTGTATTTACAAGAAAGTGAGTGGGAGCTCTGTAGCATTCTTAATACTATATGTAGATGACATATTGTTGATTAGGAATGATGTATACCTTCTTAATAGTGTCAAGGATTATTTGAATAATTCAATAAAAGATCTTGGCGAAGCAGCTTACATATTAGGCATAAAGATTTCTAGAGATAGATCGAGACGCCTAATATCATTGTCACAAAGTACATATTTGGACAAAGTTCTAAAGAGGTTTGGAATGGAAGATAGCAAGAAAGGGTTCTTGCCCATGTTGCCCAATACGACCTTGAGTAAAACTCAAAGTCCTGCAACGATATAAGATAGAGAAAGGGTGAGTAAGACTCCCTATGCCTCAGCCATAGGATCTCTAATGTATGACATGCTATGTACTAGACCCGACATTGCATATGTTGTTAGTTTGACTAGCAGATATCAAAGTGATCTAGGAGTGGATCATTGGACAGCGGTCAAAAACATCCTTAAGTGCTTGAGAAGAACTAAGGATATGGTTCTTTCTTATGGAGGTGATGAACAACTCGTTGTTAATGGTTACACCGATGCTAGTTGGAACACCGATCCGGATGATTCTAAATCTCAATTTGGATACGTATTTACTTTGAATGGTGCAGGAGTTAGCTAGAGGAGTGCAAAGCAAAGCGTTGTGGCGAGATCTTCAACTGAATCGGAATACATAGCTGCTTCAGAGGCTTCACAAGAGGCGATATGGATGAAGGAGTTCATTACAGAGATCTGTGTGGTTCCAAGTGCGCTGGACCCGATGTCTATCTACTGTGATAACATGGGCGCCATAGGCAATGCGCAAGAACCAATGTCACACAAGAAGCTAAAGCACATCAAGCTACATTTTCACGCTATTCGAGAGCATGTCCAAGATGGTGACATAAATATTTGCAAAGTACACACAGATCTGAATGTGGCGGATCTGTTGACTAAACCTCTCCCGAGGGCAAAACATGACCAGCACCAAACCGTCATGGGTGTTCGATATATTACCATGTAATCTAGATTAGTTGACTCTAGTGCAAGTGGGAGACTGTTGGAGATATGCCCTAGAGGCAATAATAAAAGTGGTTATTATTATATCTTTGTGTTTATGATAAATGTATACATTCACGCTATAATGGTATTAACCGGAAACATTAATACTTGTGTGATTTGTAAACTAAATTAGAGTCCCTGGTAAAGCCTCTTTATAATACTAGCTTGTTGATTAATAGATGATCGTGGTTTCTCGATCATGAACATTGAGATGTTATTAATAACAAGATCATATCATTAGGAGAATGGTATGATGGACATACTCCTATAGATAAGCGTAGCATTAAGATCAAGTCATTTCAATAGGTCGTTTGCTATAAGCTTTCTGATACATAGTAACCTAATTCCTTCGACCATGAGATCATGTTAATCACCGTCACCGGAAGGATGCTTTGATGACATCAAACACCACACCGTAACTGGGTGGCTATAAAGGTGGCATTGAGTGTTCATAAAGTATGGGTTGAGGCACATGGATCAAGAGTGGGATTTGTCCATCCATATGACGGATATATATATACTCTGGGCTCTCTCGGTGGAATACCATCCAATTAGCTTGCAAGCATGTGACTGGTTCACAAGGGATCACATATCATGGAAACGAGAAAAGAGTACTTATCGGTACCGAGGTTGAACTAGGTATACAGAGATACCGACGATCAAAACCTCGGATAAGTAAACTATTGTGAGACAAAGGGAAATTGGTATCGTATGTAAGTGGTTCATTCGATCGCAAAGTAATCGTAGAAATATGTGGGAGCCATATGAATTTCCAGATTCCTCTATTGGTTATTGATCTGAGAAGTGTCTTGGTCATGTCCGCATAATTCACGAACCGTAGGGAGACACACTTAAGGATTCGATGTTGTTTAGTAGATATGGAATGTTAGTAGGGATACCGAATGTTGTTCGGAGTCTCGGATGGGATCCGGGATATCACGAGGAGATCCATAATGGTCCGGAGAATAAGATTCATATAAGGAAAGTCCTATTTCGGAGTTCGGGAAAGTTTCCGATGTTTTCACCGGAGAGGTTCTAGAAGGTTCTAGAAGGTTCACCGGTCCGGAAGGAGAATGGTCCATGAATGTGTCATGGGTAAGTGTAATGACTGGATCATATCCTAGGTCACATGGTGTGTGCATTTGTAAGAGAGAATTAAAGCTCTAAATTGAAAGTCAAACGGGAGTTTGAAAAGTCAAACTGGAACAATGGTTTCCTAGTGGGAGAAGAAACAAGTCCTTCTCTCAATCCAACTTGAGTTTGGGTTTGGATTCAAACCCACCCCTCCCAAGGCTGCCCTCCTCTCATAAATAGAGGGAGAGGGCTTCCCCAAAGCACAAAATCCCTAGCCCCTCTCCCCGCACACGAGCCGCCACCGCCGCCGCAGCCCCGCCGCCGCCTTCCCGCGCCGACGCGCCGCCACCGATTCGTCGTCGCCGCCCTAGCCGCCGCCGACACCTCCTCCTCCCGGTCATCTAATCCCTAGATCTCCGGGAAACCCTGATCCACCACAACTCGCACGGGCTTAGGCGAAGCCCTGCGGGATCTTCTCTCTACTTCCGACACCACGCCGTCGTGCTGTCGGAATTGCGAGGGAAAAAATACAACCTTCGCTGCCTACTGGAATAAGGGAGAGGGAGGTCTTCATCGAGTGCCGAACGTGTGACCGACTGCGGAAGCGCTGCCGGAACGCAGCGCCGGAAGGATCGTCTACGCAATCTTGAGATCGGCAAGTGTACGACTACATCACCCACGAGAATCTGCTCTTGTTAACCGCTTTGGAATCTTCGAGGGTGAGTGCTTCTATCGACTCGTTGCTAAAATCTAGTAGATAGATCTTGGCTTGTTTGTGTGCATGCGGTAGAATTTTTTTGTTTTCTATGCTACGAACCCCTACACCATCTCAGCGGCACGAAGAGCCTGCATTGGAAGCTGCCGGCGGCCCAGACTCTGCACGGAAAAGCAGCGTGGCTTCCACGGAGAATGTGCAGCCCACGCTTGAAATGGCGGTTCCTCGATACCCCGTGGATAAGATCACGGAGAGCGAACACGCTGAGCTGCATGTGAGATTAATGGGCTTATCCATTAAGGTGGCGGTCGGCTATGCCTTACCTCCTGTAGCTGGTGGAACTTACCACTGCCGACTGATTCCAGATGGCTATGCTATTGTCGGGGTGGATGAGGTTGTGAAGGAATATGAGGAAGCACAGCTTGACCATGCTACAGGTGAAGGGGAAACTCAACTCAAATTTGCAGTGAAAACAACCATTCTTTGGAAGCAGGAACACATCGTGCTTCCAAATTGGAGGCCACTGACACCCCCGCCGTCTCCGCAGCGTCAGCAGTCTGAGCCGCCTCAGCCGTCTTCGGGTCATCAGAATACTCCCCTGTCGTCTTCGCCGCGTCAGCCGTCTCCTGCGCTTCAGCCATCTCCTGCGCGTCAACCATCTTCGGCGCGCCAGCCATCTCCTGCGCCTCAGCCATCTCCTGCGAGCCAGCCATCTCCTGCGCGTCAGCCAGCCACAAAGAGCACTAGCACTGCCACGAAGAAATCCGCAGGAAAGCGTACGCCGAAGAGTTTAAGAAACTATGTCCCGCAGCCTTCCGCCAAGCCATTGCCGGTATTACCGTGGAATCGCAGTGACGAGGAGACCAAGAGGATATCGGAAGAAGAGGTCAAGAAATTCTTTGCACCTAGACGAGCCGAGCCAAAGGAGAAAATAGATCCAGCGGTGGTGGAGAAGTTTTACAATAATCTTTTGAAACCTGAAACCCCACTTGTGCCGAACTACGAGTGCCAAATTATGAAGGGGGATGCAAGGCGGGGGGAGTCTGAAAGTAGTAGTCGTGCGGCACCCAGAAAACAGTTCCCATGCTCGGAGAGCAGGAAAACCAATCGTGCGCCCCGCTCCAAGTGTTCGACACACGGATAACTCATCCTGTAAATGATTACGAGGCAGAGCTACAAAGAAAGGCCAATGAGATGGGGATGACTTACATTGCATACTTGAACATAATGGGAGACAACTTTCCCAAAGGCGATGTCAACCCCATACAGCCATGGAAGTATGGGAAGAATCTCGTAAAGAAAGAGGAGCTCAAGAATCTACCAACAAAGATGCAAAGATTGCATAAGTGGTACCTTTATTTCTGCAAGACGAGAAAGAAAGAATGGATCACGGCGCATATAAGAGATCAGATTTTCTTGTGCGGAGACGACAATATCACCTTCAACATTCAAGACTTGCATGTTCTATTCAATCAGAAGGAACTCGACAAAGCTGCCATCAACCTTTATTGTGTGTAAGTACTATTTTTGTAATTTCTATCTCATCTCATTCAGTTCATTAATTGCATATATATATATGCTCACCATATATGTATATACTATTATGCAGGAAAAAGGTTATGGAATGCATGAAAGGAGGCCCTTTTGACATTGGGTTCATTGACCCAAATAGAGTTCATGAACAAGTGGTAAAAAACAAACCCGTGCAAACAGAAGATTTCTTGCTAACGTATTTACTGAAACAACAAACCAAAAGGGAAATACTATTGCCTTACAACTTCTCGTGAGTATTACCCTCTCTTGTACACATTCTGTTTCGGCTTACTCGATGTTAAGTGTAACTGATGATGAGTTATGCGTGCGTAGGTTCCACTTTATTCTGCTAGTCATTCAAGTTGACCCAGGAAAAGTCCTTGTCATGGACTCGTTACGAAAAGACCAAGAGCTATGGGCAGAATTTAAAGAGATGCTCCAGAGGTAATTTCAATCATATTATCATACTAGATCGGCAACTTTCGTGACAACAAGTAATTAATTACTCTTTTATCCATTTTCTTTGTCGGACAGGGTTTGGAAAAGGTTCACGGGCAGGGCCGTGGGTGAATGGTCAGAAGAACTAAAATTTATAGACCAAAATGTAAGTAATACTAGCCAGCTAGGTCTGCGTATCTCTTTGATTCTGCTTCCAATTCCATTATATCATGCTTTATTGATTATTATTTTGATTGAACTCTCTATTCTCGTAAAGTGCGCGTATCAGGGACCCGGCAATAACTTATATAGATACTATGTTTGCGAGTTCATTCGCAACATGATATGTACAACAGGCCAAGCCGCACTAGAACAACTTAGAGTAAGTAAGCAAAGTACACAACATTATTTTATTACCATTGGTTGTGTTGAGTTTTATTCTTATATATATATTGACCTCATTCTTCATATATATTTAGATCGAATGAATGCGGGACCAACTCCTACCATTTGACCGCATACGAGTCATTCAAGAGGAATTGGCGGGGTTCATACTTGATGAGGTCGTCACGCCTGGCGGAGAATTCTTTAGATATCCACCAAAATGAACGTGTACGGAGATGTCATATTGTATATATGCTTGAACGTGTTTGTCTTGTACTTGATGCTTCAACGTGTACGGAGAATACCACAATGACGATGTTTATGTATAATAATAGTTGCTTAATTATTCATGTACTCTATGTACCGGCGATGTATGTGTATACCTCTCCCGATCGATTCTCCCTCCACCCCTCCCCGTCCCCGCCGCGCCGCAGAAATCCGTCCAAAACGGGGCGGCGGCAGAACTCTGTCGCGGCAGAGATTTATGCCATCCGCAGAGAACCTTTAACACCGGTTCGTGTGTTACGAACCGGTGTTAAAGGGGGGCTGAGCGCTGCGGCAGCCCCACGCGCGCCACCCTTTAACATCGGTTCGTATAAGTACCGTTGTTAAAGGGGGGGGGCTCTAACACCGAACCCCCAACAGCGGTTCTGAAACCGCTATTAGAGGGTCTCCTGAACCGCTGTTAGAGGATGTGTTGTGCACTAGTGTATGGATGTGCTACTAACTAACGCAACAACAGTACTCCTTTCGATACATATTATTTGTCGTTAAAATGGTTGTATGTAGCACTAAAAATATGTTGATATATATATATATATATATATATATATATATATATATATATCTATTTTAGTGACAAGTAATATGAATTGGAGGGGGTAGTACAATATGGATGCTCAAAGAATGAAACAATTCACTAAATACTACTACTTATGGTTCATATTATTGTTCTCAACTTTGTCTAGATACACATGCATCTCCATTTTAAAATATAAGATGTTTTCGGTTTATGAAGAAAATGTATCTAGACTTATTTTAGTGTGTAGATTCACTTCAAACCTGACTGAATTTCATACTAAAACAAGTCTAGATACATTTGCTTCACAAAGCTAAAACATATTATAATTTGAAACAGAGGGAGTAGTCAAAATTCAAAATTCCCTTGCGACTGTGCTCCAAGCTCACAAGTCATTGGAAATTCTTGACTTTATTTTCCCAAAGTGTGCTCAAACCTCCCTAAAAAGCGCAATCTCACATCTGATGAGCTCACGAGTTGAACCATCGTGCCATTCTACATCTTGCCTCTTTTTTCTTTGATTTGGCATGGTCATTCACATCGAGTAGCAACATAGACATAGCAAAGTGAAATATGATGAAAATAAGCATCCAACGAAGTCTAAACAAGCTTTCGACATGTTGGGAGATAGCTTTAAGAACTTGTAAGCGTGATTTTCAAGCGAAATTGTTATTTGGAAATTTAAGCAAATTAGTTATTGAGAAATTTAAGCGAATTTGTCATTGAGAAATTTGAAGTAGCCTTTCTGGTTGCATAATCAGTAACTTCTAAAACAAAGAACCCAATGCAGCTAACATTACCAGCGCCAACATAACAAGCTATAATTTCTATCGAATCTCCCCTCCCCCCACCCCCTCGGAAATCCTAGATTTCAACTATATATTAGAACTAACTTTCAATAAATTGCACAATCAATATGTCATAAAAGTAAATGACACTAAAAGTAAGACAACACGCACTAGGGCACTTACATCACTTAACGACATGTCGGCTACACGTAGGTAATGATGATGCCATGGTGGCAAGTCATGGGGAGGCCTCACTAGTACACACCGACCTTGGAGCCGGTTACGGTAATAGGCCTGAGCCCGGTTTTCCAATTCAGCTATGGCTCATGGTCTCTAATAAGGGTATCATTACATCCAATTTATGGAACCGACTATAATATCTAGTCTATCATACAACAAAAAAACAGAAATGTGTCATATAGTATGATTATTAGAGAGCACTTTTATTCTTAACCGTCTCACCTAGTAGTATGCATGATTATCGGATAGGGCTTATGCAAGGGGTCCCTTTGGCTCATATACTCATGTTCTTTATAATTCTTAGCATGCTCCATTTTTGTTTCATTATCCTTTTAGGTACCATATCATATATTAGCACTGCAACTATATATGCAGTTCATTTCTTAACATTTATATTATACTTAGAATTAAATTTCTAATGGGAGTCTTTTCGGTTTTTACCATCTAATTTTCTTAACCATTTTCTTATGCATTGTTCATATACCATAGTTGACCTTACTTTAGTTTTGAAATTTCAAATTTGACATTGTAACCTATATATGACTAAAGCATTGTCAGCTAATGAAGTAACCTTTCAAGGAATAAACCATGATATGCTAATGAGGTAATAGGAATAACAAGCGAATCCCAAGTATGATTACATAGGGTCCGAGTTGCTCGACAATGATGCCTATGTGCTCTTCAAGACTGGCGTCCTCTTTTTTGCTCGCAATCTAGCCTAATTCCTTGTAGAGGCCATATGGCAGTCAAGGCCTTGCCTTGGGTAGGGCATCAGAATGGCCGACAGTGTATCATTTTGGCATGGAGGAGCACGACATCTACAAGTAGTTGTGCGCGATTATCGCCAATGATAAAAATCATAAATCGGAAAATATTGACCTGAAAACAAACCAACGAATACGAAAATGGATAGAATCCCGACAAATCTTCCAGACAATCGACTCCACGCACCCTTTCTAGATGCACCACCAGAGCGAGAGTAGAGCGGACTTTAGGACATAGTCAACGCCTCAACATCCCGAAGAAGACACTGAAAAAACAGGCTAAAAACAATGGAAAACCTCCTGTCTGCGAGAGGTCATGGTCCACCACACCGACGAGAGGGACGAAACCCTAGATGAGTTTTAGATGCCTCCCGATCGTCTCTCTCCCTAGTGCCGGTATGTACAGGTTCAAGATTTATTTAGGGTGCTTTCGGTGTTATAGTGGAGTATGGTAATCTGATTTTCTGAACGAAATCTTTTGTTATTTTACCGGTTGCATGATTAGTTTTTTCTACCTTTCCCACCAACAGACTCTTACGTTTTCGCAACAGATAGTAAAATATGTTTGGGTTCATACTTTATGTTGATTTTCGAATGCAAAAAGGAAAAATTAGGCTCTCTTTGAAAATTAGCGAGAGGATCCATTCAATAGGTAAATAGTAAGAATTAAAAGTGCACCCCTCAAGGAACATGAAAGATTTCTTACGATTCCGTGTGAGGAGTCCCCATTTAAAACATTGCAACACTTCCTTGATGTTCAGTTAAAAAAAGAAACACGTCTTTGAAGCGCTGCACTACTCTTGTGGCCGTCCTGGACTCAGACGTGTTCGTCCATGTTGACAACCATCTTCTGATATTGAAGAGCCAAAACCACCAGCTTGGATATATGAATATATTTTCTGGACCAAATCACCAGCTTGGATATATATAAATATATTTTCTGGACTAAATCACCAGCCTATGAAATTTTGGTACGTCCTGCAATGAATTAACGGAACTAAACAAATACTCACTATACTTATGTGCAGCAGGATCAGTTTTCGCAAAATAAGTAATGAAAAAGGGGTCTAGATGCAATGGATGAGTGAGATGGAAATGATGTAATGTACTCCTCCCGTTCGGGATTATAGGTCATACGCGTATATCGTAGCTTGTTAATTTGATCAACAAAATATGACTTATACTACTATCACAAAAGTTATACCATTAAAAAATATAATCTCTAAAGTTTCTAATGGTATAATTTTTATGCTATACTATTTATATTTTGTTGTTTAAATTGACAACCTAGTTATCCGCGCGGGACTTATAATTCTAAACGGAGGGAGTACGAAGGAGAAGTCAAATGCTAAAAAAAGGAGTTGTGCACAAATAGTAATACACTTCGAAATTCCAAAGTCAAAACCTAATAAACTAGACGTCATTATTTGTGTTAAGATTAGTTTTCAAACTATACATGAGCACATACTTCTAGTAGCGGCCAAAAAGACAATCTCTTCTACACTCAAAGAATAAAAGGATCAAACATTTCCTGATTGTTAAATAGGGGCAACAAATAGTGCCTAAAAATAAAAAATGGCAATACGAACATGCAGTTGTACTTCATACCATTGAACTTATGTATGATCCAAACAAAGAGCAAATATGAACAATCACATTCGGTAAACTTACAAGTTTTTTTTCAGACGAACGTCGTTGGGAGGGCAGGGTTCCTGCAATTCCGGAGATGAGTATGTTTTTAGTTTATAGGAAAGGTCTCGGCCCCAAACATCGCATGAAATTCGGTTAATTTGAGAAAAAGTCGTTACAATAACCATTTACACCAATTACCACACTATCTAGTTGGACTGGGTCCGGAGAGGATCATCAAACGAAAACAAACACTAGCAAAGAGATAACAACAACCGTTTTCCAAGGACGCTAGCAAAATCCGGCACCAAACAAAGAAGTTCTAGGCCTCTCTATAACATAGTAAGATTACAAGGCACCATACTGGAGCTAGAATCGACAAAGCAGTCCACCATCCCGTGTCACACCGTGCGCACCTACGGTCATCGCTCGAGCTTCATGGAGCCATATGATGTTGCGTATCGGATAATTATCTCCATCACCGCCCGTCGAGGGAGGGATTTGCTTACTGACATCTTTCGATGACGCCACAGGGAGGCAAATGATAACAAGGGATGGTGCATGTGTGGCTACCAGGGTTTGTTCTTCCGAGTTGTTAATGGAGGGACGCAATACGTGGTTTGTATTTTTTCCAATATGAGGCAAAATATGAGGGAAATTTGATATTCACC
Organism: Avena longiglumis; assembly: GCA_030063025.1. Classification (NCBI taxonomy): domain Eukaryota; kingdom Viridiplantae; phylum Streptophyta; class Magnoliopsida; order Poales; family Poaceae; genus Avena; species Avena longiglumis. Next base: position 449,405,510 of record CP125977.1, read on the forward strand.
TTAAAATGGTTTAGCGAGTTGACCCGGACTAGGTCCATTGTAGCCTTAAGCTTACGTCCATTGTACCAACACCACCAAGCTTATACTCATTGTGGCGCCGTTGTTTTTCGTGATTTTACTTCGACCAATAATGCATGTGGTACTTGTAGTAAGAGTTATAAGATTTGTAGCTTTACATGAATACATGATTTAGTGATATAACTGCCGTTGCATATAGTTCATGTATAATTTTGACGGTCCAACTTAGACTTTGAAAAACTCTCCAAACAAAGATGGTATATAGTACCAACAAAGGAAGGAACAAAACTTTTCCGAGAAGATAATTGAAATCCCACCAATAGCATCCTTGTCTTCCTTAAAAGATTTTACCATTTTCATATGCCAATCTTTTGAAAAAAAAAGACCTCACATCATATTAGGTTTCGGTTTTAGGGTTCGAGGCATAGAGTTTGTAGATAGATTTAGAAATCCAGTCAGACGCAAATCGATGAACATGAGGAGTACTACTGCTATATGTTTATTTTCCTACAGTATGAAATTCAATGCAGTTTTTCCAAAATTTGATATCACCGTGGCGCATATTATGTGTCCGGGGGCTTTTTTTAATGTGTGGACATGCATGCTATGAGCGGGGGACATGTTGTTTTTCAAGTTTCTCGCTAAAACTCAAATACAAAACAATTGGGCGTACGAATGTCGGACGCAGCCTCGGTGACTTGATGTAACCAAGTGACTTGGTTACAACATCTACCATCAAATTTTGATCGGACGTACGAGGTTGGCTCAAATTTGAACCAAAAAATAAAAAATGCTCAGAAAATTTTGAAAAAATTATAATAAATCTTAAATGTTTCATTGTATATTCTGTGGAATTTTCATACCATTTGGATCAGTGGTTTAGGAAAAATGCTTTTTTGCGCTATACAACATAAAAAACTATTCATTTACAAACCATTGTTTCAAATGGGATGAAAATTTCATAGAACTCTCAACGATGCATTTATGATTTACAGGATTTTTTTCAAATTTTTCTGAGCATTTTATATTTTTTTGGTTCAAATTTGAGACAATCTCGTACGTCCGATCAAGATTTGATGGTGGATGTTGTAACCAAGTCACCGTGAGACTTGGTTACATCAAGTCATCGAAGCTGCGTCCACGAATGTCACATAACCAACCATTTAAACGCATCTGGTGGTTGACCAGAGATGAATCAATTAGTAATTAAGACAATAATGGCTCATCGCATTGCGTGGCGCTGACCCTGAATGTCAACTGGTAAATAAATGGACGATGTGCCGCGTATGTGTAGGCTATTCGTGCACGATTGTAGGAGCGGCAGATTTTTTCGCGTATGTGTAGCTGGGTGAAAGTTGAAAACAAAATTAAAAATACTACCAGCACCACTCCCATCCCAACAAGGGAGCAGTCGCGAGTCGGTGTCGCTTGGGAGCCGCAAGGCACGCGTTTGACTCTTGCCACTCTCATGGGGCCGGGCTGGAGGCGCTCGTCGCACAACCCGGCACGTAGTCGTCGTTGGAGGGAGGACGCGACGACGGCGTGGTGAGCAGTGGATCGACGTTCTCGGTGGTGCGGCGCACGTCGTCGTCATACATCGGTGCATGTAGTACTACGTGCGAGGAGGAGGGGGAGAGGTCGAGCAGTCGACAGGCCCGGATTCGCGCGGGGCCAGCCGTGCATATCCTGTCGGGCGCAGTACGCGCGCACGAACTGTATCAAACCGTATCTCCAGGCTCCAGCTAGTAGCAGTAGTTCAGCATCGCCCGCCCCCTCTCTGGCTCGTCAGCGGCCAGATTCACGCTTGCTTCGTGCCTGGTTAATTAATTAAATCATATAATAACGCAAGGCCACCGTCACCGTTCATGCGTGCGGCTTCCGATCCATCCATGCGCGATTAAGTGCGAGAGATTCGATGGTGATGGTGGCGGCATGGGGCTGCGATGGCGCCGTGATGGCCGCGTACTTGCGACCATCCGGAAGGATGCGCCATTCAATACGTAGAGGAGTACGTACGTGCGCGCGCCCGCGAACGGTCAAATTAATCCTGAGACTGGTCCTAGTGGTAGTATAATACTACTAGAATCATGCATATAATCTGGGTCGTAATATGTCTCTACAGTCGTTGTATCATATAGTAGTATCATAAGAGTGGTATATTTATTAATTTGTAAAATTTTTATGTAAAATATGTGTACAAGATTTACTTACAATTATTTTTGTCAAATTGACATGCATGATACCTTATGATACTAGCGCTAGAACTAGCCTGAAAGAATCGTTAACGGTAGCCATCAATGCGCATCGCCGTTTTCGTCCCCAAATCACATGATATATCCTGCCGATAGTATTTACAGTACCACCTCAATCGCGCGTCATCAATGCCCATCACACCGCATGTATGTGCGTATATCTCGCGACGTACGTCTTCGCGCCTTGGATGCTACCACTGCCGGTTGCGGTGGTGCCACTTGCAACATTCGTTCGTGCCACCGCGTGGCTTGTACTAGTTTTAGGGCGTCTATAAGGAGCCGATCCGTTCGGTCGAGTCAAACTGTCCATTTACTATCTCTATTTCGAGACTTAAAGGCTTTTTTTAAAAGTCAAACTATCTCAAGTTTAACCAAGTTTTTTTAAAAAAATATTAATATTTATAATACATAATTCATACCTTTCATATATCATGAAGCATATTTTCACATGGTATCTATATAATATAATACTTCTTAATAGTTTTTTTTAAGTTTGGTCAAACTTTCCGTGGCTTGACTTTTCAAAAAATTATAGGCCTTAAGCCTTGGGACGGAGGGAGTATCTTTTTAGGTCGGTTTGTGTCTGTTTTTGGGTCGGTATCAGGTATGTTCAGTCGACCGCGCCAAGCGGCGCGACCCATTTATCCGCGCTGGCCAGAAATTCCATGTGTTGTAGGTTTTGTCATAAAATAAAATTTGACCAACAAATAAACTAGATTAGATAATTTAATTTAAATAGTGCTTACATATAAATAGGCTCACACGGTTAGAAAATAACTAAGTTGTCATTCAAACTACAAGAAACAAATACAAAATTAAATATTAAGGTTTCCCGCATGAGCCCATATGTGCTCAACCAAATGTAGTTGAAGTTGTTCATAAGTCTGCCTGTGATGCAAATTTTTATGCACGCCCATAAAAATTTCCCATGACACTAGACCTAGCTCTGGCTCAACCAACTGATCCTGAAAGTCTTAGCCTTGGTCCAAGATGTCGTCATCTCGCTCGTCCTCGACGATCATGTTGTGCATGATCACACAAACAGTCATCACATCCCACATTCTCTCCGTGCTCCAGGTTCTAGCAGGGTATCGAACAATGGCCCACCGTGACTGAAGCACGTCAAATGCTCGCTCTATATCCTTCCTAACGGCATCTTGCTCTTTCGCAAGCCTCTTGCATTTCTCATCTCCAGGGTTGCGGATTATCTTCACAAAGGTGATCCAAGAGGGGTAGATACCGTCAGATAGATAGGCTCATACTCCCTCCGTCCCATAGCATAAGGCGTTAATATTTTTTCGATTTTTCCCAAAGAAGAAGAAGGCGCAGGGTGCAGCATGGATCAATCCTGTCCACGATGCCCCTAATCCTTTGTCCCTTCCTCGTCTAAAGTAGCTCTACGGTTATGGCCAGCGGTGATTTTTCTCTTTGCATGCAGCTTTTGCCATCCAATCTACACACACGAGAATTAATGAGAGGGAAAACCGAAGGGGCATAGTGTGCTGTGATTGGTCTTGCATGTGAGCAGTTAATGTGAGATTGGGGGAGGCCGCCGTGAGATAGAAACAATGAGCCAGGAAGAAAGAATAACTAATGGTTTCCTCATCGTGCATGCAGGGGCAAATTAGGAAATTTTAAGGTAGATCTCTCCCTATTGATTGCTCCTTAATAATCGCGCCAAAAAATATACGCCTTATTCTCTGGAACGGAGGGAGTATATCATATGGCTTGCCATTGATCTGATAAGAAACTTGTGGGGCATTGTCTTCTGCCATCCTAGCAAACACCAGAGACCGCTACAACACATTGATGTCATTGTTTGATTCATCCATGCCAAAAAAGAGTGCCAAATCCAGAGATCCCGTGATACAACGACCTCTAGTATAACGGTACACCCCTCTGCATGCCCTTTAAACTTCCATTGCCAACCAAATGGACAGTTCTTTCACTGTCAATGCATGCAGTCGATGTTGCCAAGCATACCAGGAAACACCCTTCTCTCGTTGATGGATAAAATGCGGGCAGTGTCTTTGATGTTTGGCTCTCTCACGTAAACCTTGACAAACACCACAATAACCGTGCTGCAAAACCGGTACATAGCCTCATGGCATGTAGACTCGCTCATGCGCATGTAGTCGTCGAGGAGGTCACCAGGCACTCCATATGCAAGCTTCCAAATGGCAGCATGACATTTTTGGCAAGATAAGAAGCCAATCTTACCGGTACAATCGTACTTGGCCTCGAAGTAGTTATCGTACTCCGTCATCCCATTGAGAATTTGCAAGAACATGTCCCTCGATATCCGATAGCGGTGCCAAAATGCCTTCTCTTTGAAGACTAGATCAGTTGGATGGAAGTAGTCCTTGTAAAGGCGTATGTGGCCTTCTTCTCGGTCGCGCTCCTGGTTGACTTCACGCCTCTTGGACGAGCCATCTCTGTGCGACGACAGGAGGTAGTGGTCGTGCACAGGCGGAGACCGGGTCGGCGGGATAGCCTGTGGCGCCTCCAGACAACTCCGGCAAAAGCGTGGCCTGTGGTGCTGCTCGAAATCGTGGGGCGGTGGTAGTCACAAAGTTTGCATCTGCTTTGGTCGGGAGATATGGAGGGCGAGGGTTTTGGGAGGAGAGTGTCCGTTGTATCACTGGTGAGCGGGCCCAGGCGAACTAGTGGGAGGATGTGTGAGAACAAGCGCGCTGTCCGGGCCGATACAACCGAGTCCAGATTTGGTGTACGGATGGGTCTAGCCGAACGCGTTTGTTCGGATAGGTCGGACTGCTGGGGCGACGCGCACGCCCAACGCGTCCGCACGAAGGAGTTTGAACGCACTCGGACGGATGGGTCGACACGGTGAAGATGTCCTTTGTACGACCCAGTGGAGATGCCCCTTAATATGCCACCAGGAAGACGCAAACGGTCGGCGCTTGTCCAAAACTGTTTGCGCGGACCCATAGGACGCAAACGGACGTTTTTTTTTTTTTTGCATCGTCTCCCTGGTGAAGGTGCCCTTAAGATCGGTGTTGTGATGAGGCTATCGGCGGGCGTCGACCTTGTCGGAGTACATCCACGAGAGATATTCGTTTTGCAAAACGCGATTTTTTGTTTTTCTGCGTGGTTGGCCGTCGAAACTTTCTTTCTTTCTTGTTTGGAGCCGGCCGGCCAGTCCATAACTCCAAAATTTGGATCCACGCCCGCTCTGGTTTGTCCGTGGCACCGTCCCTAGCATAGCAGCAAGACCAACCCACTAGTACTACTTGCTGCAAACAAAACAAGAGCAGCTCGCCTCCGTTGTTACCGTAAGTAGCAGCTCGCCGTCGGCTGGCACCGCGTGAAAAGAAACGGATGAATTTTCACGTTATAATAAGATAAAAAAAAAGAACTACTAGTACAGCGTACAGGTAGTAAATAAAACTGAAAGGACGTAAACGAGAAAACGATCTTTGGAAGTGGGCAGTTCCAAAAGATCCGGGTCCATGTTTCGTGGCGTGCAGCGGCAGGGACAGGACAGCAACGCGACACCACGGGGCCGGCCGGCTGCGCGCGTGAAATGACCAGAAAGGCCCTACTAGGCCGTTTCCGGTTTACGCTCGCTGCCACAGGTCAGGTGCGGGACAGCAGCTGGCGGTGGCGAGCTGGGTTCGCTTTGTTGGTGGTACCAGCGCAGCAGCCCGACCGGTACCGCCACCCAGTCCACCACCTCCTGTGTCCTAGTACAAAGAAATACTGTATCTTTTTTTCGTTTAGTTTTCATTTTTAACTTCTTGCTTCCCTCGTTTTTACTTCCTCCGTTTAACTTGTTGTTTCAGTCAAAAAGATATTTTGATCATGTAAGATAGTTCTGCGCTTTTTAGTTTAAAAACAAGCACATGAGAGCACAAAGTAGCAAGACAAAAACAAATGATGGCGGCCTGGTGGTATCAAGGTTCAGCACCTTCGATATTGCCCCAGTGGAGTCTCTTAGTACTACAAGGTGAACTCGGAAGAGTTCCTCAAGGTCCATCCCCATGTCATTGCTGCGTAAACCAGAATAGGACAGACGGTCAGACGTTGGGTACAAGTCCTAGCACGCCAGGCGATTGCTATGGTTCCTCGGCAACACAGAATGCGACCTCCTGTCAAATTTGTTACCAACACCTAAAAAAAAATACAGTACCGTGGTATACTAGTAAGTAGTATTATTATAGTGTGAAGATGCAACTATGTCAAAAGATCTAGTACTGTATTCAAATTGGTAAATAACTCCTCACCTAAAGACACCTTGTTTCCCTTGCAAATGGAGTAGGTAGAAATACTTGTTATGTTCCAACACTCTGTCAAAGTATCTGTTCAAATTGGGAAAAAAAAACCCACCTAGTAGTTTCCTATGCAAATGGAGTAGATATAAAAACAATTTGTAATGTTTCAAAGCCGTCGAGTTTTTTTAAAATTGACAGGAGAACACAAGAAGAAGAAATCTGTTGTTGATTAAGCCTGACGCAAAGGGCAAGAGAATGCGATTAAAAGCCAAGGAACACCTCCACGTGGCGACCCACCTGGCTCCCATGAGCCGCTCCAGTGTTTCCGTTCCTCATTCCATGTGGCCCCGGGCCCACCAGCTTCCCCACCGTTACATAAACTTCGCCCCCAATTCCCAATTCCCCGCATTCCATCCCCAAATTCCAATTCGAACCAGCAAAGGCGAGCGACAAAAGCCAAGGGAACAAGACGAGCAAGCCTCCAAACCGCGGGCGATCCCTCCCAAGCTCCTCCCATCCTCGCGCGCTTCGTCTCGTACCTCCCTCGCCTTCGCTTATAAGGCCGTGGTCCGTCTGTGTGCGCGCCAGAGGAGAAAAGCCGGAGCGGAAGTCAGGCGTCGAACAAGTGTTTGTTGTGGTCGCGTTTGCTGTTCGAGAAGCCGGCGATGGAGTGGCTCGATGAGTACGAGAAGCTGGTGATCAGGATGGACACCCCCAAGGTGGTCATCGACAATGCGGTCTGCCCCACCGCCACGCTGGTGCAGGTGTGTTACCGTCGAGCGCCTCCCTTCGGTTTCCTCCGGCGACTTCGTCGCTTTCTTGGTTCATGGACAGCGACCGAGGTGCTCATTCTTGTTTGGTGATTCTTGCAGGTTGACAGCGCGAGGAAGAGAGGCGTTCTGCTCGAGGCGGTGCAGGTGCTCGCTGACCTCGACCTGTCTGTCAAGAAGGCCTACATCTCGTCGGACGGCAGGTGGTTCATGGACGTCTTCCACGTCACCGACCGCCATGGCTGCAAGCTCACCGACGAAAGCGTCATCTCATACATCCAGCAGGTAGGAGATACTGCTGGTTGTTTTCTCGCTTTCGCGCCGGAGGAGCGGCAAAGAGGCAGCATTTCTTACCCGGTTTTCTTGATTTGGCTGCAGTCTCTTGGGACCTGGACCGAGCCGTCGCAACCGTCGGCGCTCGAGGGGCTGACGGTGCTGGAGCTCACGGGCGCCGACCGGACGGGGCTCATCTCCGAGGTTTTCGCCGTGCTCGCGGACATGGACTGCAGCGTCGTGGACGCCAGGGCCTGGTCGCACTGCGGCCGCCTCGCCTGCCTCGTGTACCTGCGCGACGAGGACGCCGACGCCGTCCGGGTGGCGCGCATCGAGTCCCGCCTCGGCCCGCTCCTCCGCGGAGACTCCGACGCCAGCGGCGGCGTCGTCGCCGTGCCCGCCTGTTCCGTCGCGCACGCTGACCGGCGCCTCCACCAGCTCATGTACGCGGCAAGGGACCACGACCGCGCGTTCCCCACCCCGTCCGTGTCTGTCGAGAGCTGGGCGGAGCGCGGGTACTCGGTGGTCACCGTGCAGTGCGCCGACAGGCCCAAGCTGCTTTACGACGTCGTCTGCACGCTCACCGACATGGACTACCTCGTCTTCCATGGTACCATCGACACCAACTGCGGCGAAGCGCGGCAGGAGTTCTACATTCGGCACGCCGACGGGAGCCCCATCAGCTCCGAGGCCGAGATGCAGAGAGTCAGCCAGTGCCTTCAGGACGCCATAGAACGGAGATCATTCGAGGTACTAATTTGGACACTAATTTTGGCATTCAACTCCCATGATCCGTAAATCTTTCGCATTCATGGATACTGATCTGTTTTGATTTCCTAATTTCCAGGGAGTGAGGTTGGAGTTATGCACTCCAGATCGCCTGGGATTGCTGTCAGACGTGACCAGGACTTTCCGGGAGAACGGATTACTCGTCGCACAGGCCGAGGTGTCGACGAAAGGCGACATGGCCACCAACGTGTTCTACGTGACCGGCACCACCGCCGGCCAGACCGTCCACCAAAGCGCCATTGATGCCGTGAGGGAGAGGGTCGGCGTTGACTGCCTTGTCGTCGAGGAGCACCGGCCGCAGCTCTACCAGAAGACCAAGCTAGATGACCGGGATGACCGCAGCGGCGGCGGCATCGGTCTGGTCCACCTTGGCAACTTCGTGAAGAGGAACCTGTACCACCTGGGGCTGATCAGATCTTGGTGATGCACTCACACAAGTCAGAAACCGATCAAACGCTCCACTTCCAACACTACTTCCTTCTCCATCCACTCTACATTCTTTCTTTGTACATTGAAAATTCCGAGCGACAAGATGATGGGACAAAGATTCAGCTCATCCAGCCGAGAGTTAAAGGTCAGACATGTCCCATTCAGATCATGAAAAGGACTTCCCAGAATGTTGGTGGGGTGAAACAATTGGGGAAGAAGAAGAACGAGGAAAGCCTGGGCTGCACAAGGGGTTCTGGAACAGGATGATGAAACCTAGCAGTAGATAAGTGAAGCCATGTTTGTACATATGCCAGTCCATTAGATGTTATTACTTAGTGGAGTAGTACTAGCGTCAGTGTGTAGTGAGTGCCATTCATGATGATTTATTCTCTGTACCTTGCTGTTGTTGCCTCCATCTTTGGCTAAAAATTCTTTGGGAAGTTTGCTTTGCTTCTTCCTGTCTGCCTTCTGCCTTGTCTGCCTGTCTCTGCGTAATTAGTATCGGCTTTTCAGCTTTGCTGATGATGTGCTGCATCTGCAATTCTGCATCTCCAGGTCTCATCTTAACCTAGTATTCGGGCCAAATTTGGCTACTTACCTTTCTTTAATTATGATGAGCTTGCTGTGCAGGAATGGTGGTTGATCATTTTATGTTGCTTGCAAGGGAAACAAGGTGCCGCTTTGTTTGGGGGTTGGCCTAAAGAGAGTAATTAGTATCACACCCTTATGCTACATTGCCCTTTTTTTTTTTTTTTTGGAAAAGAGTATATATTAATATCACAAGGACACCAATTACACCCTGCCAAGAATAACGCATTTAAATGGCTACGGATGCACAGCTCAGAAAAAGAAAGAGAAATTACAAAAAGAAAAGTCCCTTCTGAGAACTAATCCTCAAAGAAGCGACGGTGACACCATCGTAACAACACCAGAGTCCTCCACTCCAATAACAACGCCTTCAAGAAGGAAGCGATTGCCAAAGCGCCGTCGTTGCCCGACCAAAGGTCATAGGTTTTCACCTGGAGAAAGTCCTTGCTCACAAAACAATGTCTTCAACAAGGCCATTGCGCACAACCAGCTAAGGCGGACCTTGGATTTTCACCGCAAGATAAGATGAAACTTCCATGTGTTGTCTTCCCGCACCAACAACCGCAACGAGTCCCGAGATCACGTAGCCGGATCTCTGTCGCCACAGGAACAAAAATCACCATCGCTACCCTCAAATTTCCGCTTTACTGACATTCTCCGTATCTGACTTCACCATGGCTCTAAGAATGGCACTTGGTGGGAACAAACAACAGAGCTTCGAACGCCTCCCTGAAACCAAACGGTCAGAAAAACAAGGTGCGCACGACCGAATACGTTCCGCTCCAGCAATCTCCAGGCATGATACGCCCATGGGAGTTCGCCGGCGGAGCCTTCCGGAACCCGTCCCTCTAGATCAGATCAACGAGGGCAGACATCAAGCTGATCTTCATCCTCGTGCAACAGAAACCAAAGGACCACCACCATTATTAGATCCGACAGAGCGATCCCCACACCGTCTATCGGTTTCCGGAGAACGGATCGAGCAAGCAAATAGGGTTAGAGATCCGATCTAGGTCTTCCAATGGAATCCAATCGTCGACATCTCTTCCACCAGATCGCCCCACTCCGTCGCCCTGGAGGAAAGAAAAAGCCACAAGGGGGACGGGCGGCCGCAGCGCGCCAGCACTCGGACGGACCTCGCCGCCCTCCATGCTTCCTCGCGCTGCCGAGCCCTTCCCCGCATCGCCGCTGCCATCCCTTCCAGGGCTCGCCGCCTCCTAACCACCACCCTCACCCTCCTGTGACGACCCGCCTCCGCGCGAAGGGGCCCACGGAGAGCGCTCGCCCGCCGCTTGACGGCCGGCGCCGCCACCGTCGGCCGTGGCAGTGGCCGGGAGAGGAGGTGGCGGCGCCGCTTTTTCTAGGGTTTGGGGGGCCTCCGGAGCCGCCCCGCGCGAGGCGACCCGGGAGGAAAAACGATCTCTCCACCTTTGACCTTGCTACATTGCCCTTAGGTTGTGCCGGCGGTGAGCCGGTTATGCACAGGCAAACAATTGACTTTCTATCATGTAATAGCCCAACTGCTTAGTAATAGACCAACTGTTTGCCATTTGCAGTGATAAATGAGGTGAAAACTGAAATAATAAGGAGACACCAAGACCTATTATCAAGCAGGTCTTTCGATCACGGTAGATTTTGTCCATCTTGTCATTGTAACAAGCTAATATAGTGGCGCATGAGCTTCACTCATTGTATGAAGACTATAAAGAGCCTCTTTGATTCGCAGGATTTATAGAACACACAAGAACACACACACACAAAAACCGTGGCAGGACACTTCTGCAAAGATTGAGCACCATAGCATAATTGTCATATATACATGAGCGGATTTTGAAGAAACCTAACCTCTTGCTAGAAATCCTAAGAATAGTAGTTTAGGAAAGCAAGCCATTGTAATTTGGGATGATTCATTACTTTGGACCAAATGGATTCTATAGGATAAAATTTCTATGGATTGGAACCCTATAATAGTGTAGGAAAGCAAGCCATACTATACCGGGCAAGCGGGAGAAGGGGCTAAAGCGAAAACTCATGAACGGATGAACCGAGGAGGACATGAGACAAAATAATTCTGCTCGGAATGTAAATTTTGTGACCTCAAAACTGAGCAAGAAGTTCATCCGATGGTGGGCGTTGAAAGTTGTAGGAAACCATAATAACCAACATAAACTGGCATAACCGATCACAATGAGTCCTACAATATTGTCAATCAGTACAACGCCAACAATGAGTCCTATGGCATCTTGTTACCATAGAGTCGAATAGGCAGTACAACGCCAACATAGCCCAGAGCTAAACATATTTGTCACACTATACAGGCGTACTCCCTCGGTCCATAAATAAGTGTACTTTTAGGATTTGCCTAAGTCAAACTTTATTAAATTTGATCAATCTTTTAAATAAATATATCAACATATATGATATAAAATTGTTATATTATAAAATTAAATTTGAAAACAAATCTAGTGTACCAATTTAGTGTCATAAATATTACTGTACTATATTTTTTTATAAATTTAGTCAAAGTTTACTAAATTTGACTTAGGACAAGGCACGAAGTATACTTATTTGCAGAAGGAGGGAGTACTATCTATTCGAAATCTAATAAGGATTGAGAAGAACGTATAATTTGTCGAAACTTTTTTCCGAAGAAGGGCATGCACGCCCAAGTAGCTGGATTATGTCGTTCTTGATCAGCTACCCTTTTAGAATGCATCACCAACTGAGATTAGATTGGAGCCGTGTGTTCTCTGCTAAGTCTGGTTGCTGCATCGATAGATTCCATTAGTCAAATGCCGTCATAGCAAAAAGCTTCTCTTTGGCCTTTCCCGAAGACCAGCGCGCGCATGTCTCATGCAATCATTCAGGTTAGTCTAGTGCCGCTCCATCTAGTCACTAGCTCCATCCAAAGGTCCGAATTAAGAAACCAGCGTGACATCTTTGTCGAAACCACCACCAGGCACCAGTTAGCAACTCCAGTTAAGCATATAGCAGATTTTGACCAAACCAAACTTAGAAAGAAGATGACGACGATGATGCCATGTCCATCATCTTGTCTTGTCCATGTTGGCATGACGGGCTAGTTTGTTGTGGTTAACCTAAACAAACGCCACTTGATTGATCCCCCTACCAGTTTCAGTTCTGAACGGCGCGAACGCATTATAAACAGATATAATTTCTGTCTGAACTTGTGATCAGATGGGAGTGTTATGTACTATAGTAAGAACAAGACGGGCATCTGCGTCCAGCGGAAGCTCCAGGCCGTCTGCACGGCCGGTAGCATCTCGATCGAGACCGGCAGCCCTTTTGGGTTTTCTGCTGGTTTTTCGTATTTTGTCCGTATGCTTTGGTCTGCATGAGTTGTCCTCTACTGTTTGTGTTCTTGCTGCTTGGCTCTGCATCGCCGGTGCTTGCTTCGATGGACGGCTTGTCTGCTTCTCCCTGCCATGTGGTGTCGGGTGAACAGTGTGGCGTTTGTAACGGAATGGAAAGGAGAACTGACATGAGAAGTCAAACATGGGATGGGGCCGTGGGGGAGAGCTTCCAAGGTGCCGCTTGTGTACCGATGTCCAGTTCGAGTAAAAACGACAAAAATAACAGCCAAAAAATTAAATAATAAACGTCTAGCGAAAGTAATACAGCTAACTATTTTTTTAGCACACATCACAGAAGCGCTATGCTTTCAAGAGAAGTGCCTTTTGACATACGCTACTCCCCTGCCAGCGTGGCACGACGGGCCTCAATCAGGGCCCAATCACGGTTATGTAGCGCCTCTCTCAAGGACACTACCCTTCAGAGCATAGTGCCTCTCTAAAGGGCGCTACCCTTTACAGAGGGTTGACCAGCGCGAGCCGGTTAGTCTGACCGCACATATCCATCTCTCCTACTTGTTTTCGAACAGAAGCAAGAGAGGTCATGCTGACGGCTAGGATTTTCTCTCTCCCCCTCTCAAATCCTCTACCTAAAATTTTCAAAACTGAAGAAATCTGCTATGGATTTTGTCCTCAATCCCTTCCATAGTATTCTTCTTCGATACCCTCAATTCCAACCGAAAATATTGCTCACATTTGCTCTATTTCGAAACTTTCGAAAAGCCCTAGGTTATGATAAAATTTAGAAAATTAGGTGAAAACCCTAGATCATGTTGGTTCTTTATCATAACACTTGTAATCATTAAGGAACATGTGTCATTTTCATTGTGGAAATAATTTTAGTTTCCATGATTTCTTATGTAGGGCAACCATGCTTCTTGTTAGTTGCAAATGCATGATTTAGTTGGGAACCATGCATTAGTTAGTTAGGAATGCTTGTTAGCTTGCTTATTTCTGGTGAATGCATGAGTTAGTTGGAACAATGCTTGCTATGATGTTAGAATATGTGTCATTTTTATTGTGTTTTATGTGAAGTGAAATGTCAAGTTTCAATTTCTTATTATTTCTCTTGTTTTAGATATGTAGGATGACACTTCTCAATCCACACTATGACGTGACCCGGATGATGACTACCCGGAGCTTGATCGTGTAGGGTTTCGTAGTATGGAAAACAAAAATTTTCTATCGCATACAAACAAACAAGCCAAGATCTATCTACTAGATTGTAGCAACGAGTCGATGGAATAACTTACCCTCGAAGATTCCAAAGTGTTTAACGAGAGCGGATTCTCGTGGGTGATGTAGTCGTACTCTTTCCGATCTCAACATCGCGTAGACGATCCTTCCGGCGTTGCTGAGCTCCCTCAGTCGATCACACGTTCGATTTTCGACGAAGACCTTCCTCTCCCTTGATCCAAAGAAAATGGAGGTTGTAGCACTCTCCTCGTGATTCCGAAAGACAACGGCGTGGTACCTAAGTAGAGGAGATCTCGCAGGCTTCGCCTCAAGCCGAGCAGTATGGTGGAGTATGAGAGAGTCCTCGGTGTTCTAGGGTTTAGACACACCAAGGAGGGATGCTAGAGCCGTGGCTAGGGGTTTGGGGCAGCCAAGTCGGCGGCTAGGGCAAAACCACAGGGGCGGCGGCTATGGTGGTGGCGCCAAGCTAGGGTTTGAGGAGAGGTACTTGTGTGTCCTAGGAGGGAGCCCTGCCCCTCCTTATATAGGTGGAGGGGCCGGTGGCCAAGGGGAGAGAGGGGAGTCCCTCCCTAACTCGGCTTGGGTGGTGTGCCGGCTTGGGGAGGAGGACTTGCGATCTTTTTCACCTTCCTCCTCTTTTTCTCTTTCCAAAACTTGCCGTTTGACTTTCAAACTAGCCGTTTGACTTTTCAATTTAGGATTTGAATAAACCCTTTATTTTGGACAGCGAAGACACTTAGTACATGATGCAATCATTCCAACTTACAATGACACATTCATGTACCCCTTCCCCTCCGGAGTGCCGGACATTCCGGAACCTTCTAGAACATTCCCGATGAAAACACCGGAATCATTCCCGAACTCCGAAACGGGACTTTCCTTATATGAATCTTATTCTCCGGACCATTCTGGATCTCCTCGTGATATCCCGGATCCCATCCGAGACTACGAACAACATTCGGTCTCTTTCTCATCATACCATAACTACTCAAACAACGTCGAATCCTTAAGTGTGTCTCCCTACGGTTCGTGAATTATGCGGACATGATCGAGACACTTCTCCGAACAATAACCAATAGAGGAATCTGGAAATTCATATGGCTCCCACATATTTCTACGATTACTTTGCGATCGAATGAACCACTTACATACGATACCAATTTCCCTTTGTCTCATGATACTTTACTTATCCGAGGTTATGATCGTCGGTATCTCTACATACCTAGTTCAACCTCGTTACCGATAAGTACTCTTTTCTCGTTCGTGATATGTGATCCCTTGTGAGCGGTCACATGCTTGCAAGCTAATTGGATGACATTCCACCGAGAGGGCCCAGTATATCTATCCGTCATATGGATGGACAAATCCCACTCTTGATCCATGTGTTTCAACCAATACTTTCCGAACACTCAATGCCACCTTTATAGCCACCCGATTCACGGTGTGGTGTTTGATGTCATCAAAGCATCCATCCGGTAAAGGTGATATGCATGATCTCATGGTCGAAGGAATTAGGTTACTATGTATCAGAAAGCATATAGCAATTGAACTATTGAAATGACTTGATCTTTATGCTACGCTTATCTATAGGAGTATGTCCATCATATCATTCTCCTAACGATATGATCTTGTCGTTAATAACATCTCAATGTTCATGATAGGGAAACCACAATCATCTATTAACCAATAAGCTAGTTTTATATAGAGGCTTTACTAGGGACTTCAAATTAAGTTTACAAATCACACAAGTATTAATGTTTCCTTGTTAATACTATTATAGCATGAATGTAAACATTTATCATAAAAACAAACATATAATAATAACCACATTTATTATTGCCTCTAGGGCATATCTCCAACAGTCTCCCACTTGCACTAGAGTCATCTAATCTAGATTACATGGTAATATACCGAACACCCATGGCAGTTTGGCGCTGGTCATGTTTTGCCCTCGGGAGAGGTTTAGTCAACGGATCCGCCACATTCAGATCTGTGTGTACTTTGCAAATCTTTATATCCCCATCCTGGATATGTTCTCGAATAGCGTGAAAACGTAGCTTGATATGCTTTAGCTTCTTGTGTGACCTTGGTTCTTGCGCATTGGCTATGGCGCCCATGTTATCACAGTAGATAGACATTGGGTCCAGCGCACTAGGAACCACACCCAGCTCTGTAATGAACTCTTTCATCCATATCGCTTATTGTGAAGCCTCCGAAGCAGCCATGTATTCCGATTCAGTTGAAGATCTCGCCACAACGCTTTGCTTTGCACTCCAGCTAATCGCTGCACCATTCAAAATAAATATGTATCCAGATTGTGATTTAGAATCATCCGGATCGGTGTTCCAACTAGCCTCGGTGTACCCATTAACAACGAATTGTTCATCACCTCCATAATAAAGAACCATATCCTTAGTTCTGCTCAAGTACTTAAGGATGTTTTTGATCATTGTCCAATGATCCACTCTGGATCACTTTGATATCTGCTAGTTAAACTAAAAAGATATGCAATGTCGGGTCTAGTACATAGCATGGCATACATTAGAGATCCTATGGTCGAGGCATAGGGAGTCTTACTCATCCTTTCTCTATCTTACGCCGATGTCGGACTTTGAGTTTTACTCAAGGTCGTATGGGCAACATGGGCAAGAACCCTTTCTTGCTTTCTTCCATTCCAAACCTCTTTAGAACTTTGTCCAAATATGTACTTTGTGACAATGATATTTGGCGTTTCGATCTATCTCTATAAATCTTTATGCCTAATATGTAAGCTGCTTCGCCAAGATCCTTCATTGAAAAACTATTATTCAAATATTCTTTGACACTATTAAGAAGGTCTACATCATTCCCAATCAACAATATGTCATCCACATATAGTATTAAGAATTCTACAGAGCTCCCACTCACTTTCTTGTAAATACAAGCTTCTCCATAAGTTTGTATAAAACCAAAACTTTTGATCACCTTATCAAAACGTTGATTCCAACTTCGGGATGCTTGCTTCAATCCATAGATGGACCGTTGAAGTTTGCATACCTTGTTAGCATCTTTAGGATCGACAAAATCTTTGGGTTGCATTATATACAACTCTTCATCAATGTCTCCATTGAGGAATGCTGTTTTGACATCCATCTGCCATATCTCATAATCATAATATGCAGCGATTGCTAACATAATCCTCACAGACTTTAGCTTCGCTACTGGTGAGGAAGTCTCATCGTAGTCAACTCCTTGAATTTGTCGAAACCCTTTTGCGACAAGTCGAGCTTTATAGACAATAACATTACCATCAGCATCTGTTTTCTTCTTGAAAATTGATTTATTCTCGACAGCCTTCCGGCCATCCGGTAAGTCCACCAAAGTCCATACTTGGTTTTCGTACATGGATCCAATCTCGGATTTCATGGCTTATTGCCATTTATTGGAATCTGGGCTCATCATCGCTTCCTCATATGTCTCGGGGTCATCGGTGTTGTCCACCAACATGACACTCATAACAGGATCATACCAATCTGGAGTGGTACGAGTTCTCGTTGACCTGCGAGGCTCTGTAGCAACTTCAACCGAAGTTTCATGATCACCATCATTAGCTTCCTCTCTAATTGGTGCAGGCACCACAGGAACTTCTTCCGGTGCTGCGCTACTCACAATTTTGAGAGAAGGTTCGACAACCTTGTCGAGTTCTACTTTCCTTCCAGTCACTTCTTTCGAGAGAAATTCTTTCTCTAGAAAGGATCCATTCTTGGCAACGAAGATTTTGCCTTCAGATCTGTGATAGAAGGTATACCCAATAGTTTCCTTCGGGTATCCTATGAAGACGCATTTTTCCGCTTTGGGTTCAAGCTTGTCCGGCTGTAACTTCTTTAAATAGGCTTCGCAACCCCAAACTTTAAGGAACGACAATTTAGGTTTCTTCCCAAACCATAATTCATACGATGTCGTTTCAACGGATTTAGACGGTGCCCTATTTAAAGTGAATGCGGCTGTTTCTAGTGCATAACCCCAAAATGATAGCGGTAAATCTGTAAGTGACACCATAGAACGAACCATATCTAAGAGAGTTCGATTACGATGTTCGGACACACCATTACGCTGTGGTGTTCCCGACGGTGTCAACTGCGAAAGTATTCCACATTTCTTCAAATGCTCGCCAAACTCGTAACTTAGATATTCACCTCCACGATCAGAACGTAGAAATTTAATCTTCTTGTTACGTTGATTCTCTACCTCACTTTGAAATTCCTTAAACTTCTCGAAAGTTTCGGACTTATGTTTCATGAAATAGATATACCCATATCTACTCAAGTCATCCGTGAAGGTAAGAACATAACGATAACCATCAGCGATGCTACACTCATTGGACCACACACATCGGTATGTATGATTTCCAATAAGTCCGTAGCTCGCTCCATCATACCAGAAAATGGAGTCTTAGTCATTTTACCCATCAGACATTCTTCGCATCTATCAAGTGATTCAAAATCAAGTGATTCAAGAAGTCCATCGGAATGGAGTTTCTTCATACGTTTCACTCCAATGTGACCAAGACGACAGTGCCACACATAGGTCGAATTATCGCTTGATTTCAAACGTTTAGCCTCAATGTTGTTGATATGTGTATTTCCACTATCGAGATTCAATAAGAATAGACCATCTATCAAAGGTGCATGTGCATAAAACATATTACTCATATAAATCGAACAACCATTATTCTCGGACTTAAACAAGTAACCGTCTCGCAATAAACAAGATCCCGATATAATGTTCATGCTCAACGCACCAAATAACAATTATTTAAGTATAAAACTAATCCCGATGGTAGATGAAGGGGTAGCGTCGACCTTGATCACATCAACCTTTGATCCATTTCCCACGCATCGTCACCTCGTTCTTCGCTAGCTTCCGCTTATTCTGCAAAGACCTGTTTTGAGTTACAAATATGAGCAACCAACCCGAGATCAAATACCTGTGCACTACTATGAGTACTAGTTAGATACACATCAATAACATGTATATCGATATACCTTTCTTCTTGATGTTGCCGTTCTTCAAATCCGCCAAGTACTTTGGGAAATTCCGCTTCAATGACCTTCTCCCTTGCGTAAAGCACTCAAGATCGGCTTAGGTCCAGCCTTGGTCTTCTTCGGCGTGGTAACTTTCTTACCACCCTTCTTGAAGTGTCCCTTGCTTAGACTTGCCTTTCTTGAATTTGGTGGTCTTATTGACCAACAACACTTGGTGCTCTTTCTTGATCTCCACTTCGCAGACTTCAACATGGCAAAGAGTTCGCAACGCTTTTGTTCATGTTACGCATGTTGTAGTTCATCACAAAGTTCTTGTAACTTGGTGGTAGTGATTGGAGGACACGTAAATCCCCAAAGCATTAGGAATCACTATACCCAAGTTTTGAAGTTTGTTTATGCGTCTGCACATCTTAAGCACATGCTCACTGACGGAGCTGCCCTCTTCCATCTTGCAGTTAAAGAACTTTTCAGAAGCCTCATAGCTTTCAATTGCCGCATGAGTCTCAAAGATCAATTTGAGATCCTCGACAATATCATATGGGTCTGAATTCTCAAACCTTTTCTGAAGCTCCTATTCTAAACCATACAAAATAGAACACTGAACTGTGGAGTACTGAGTCTTCCGAGTGAGGTAAACATTCTTTACTTCATCGGGAGCATCAGCTGCAGGTGGGTCACCCAGCGGTGCATCCAGCACATAGGTCAAATTACCAGCTGTGAGGACAATCCTCAAATTGCGGAACCAATCCACGAAGTTGCTTCCATTGTTTTTCAACTTTTCTTTCTCTAGGAACGCATTAAAATTGATGGTAGGGGCTGCCATTGATCTACAACATATTTGCAATAGTTTAAACTAAGTTTATGACAAATTGAGTTCATATTAATGAAATTAATCTAGGTGAACTCCCACTCAAAACAATATCCCTCACATTGTTTTAGTGATCACACGAACCAAATTCACCACATCAACACCGATCATCACGAGAGTTGATATATTTTCAATGGCGAACAATCGACATGTTCATCATATCTACTATATGATTCATGCTTTACCTTTCGGTGATCTGTGTTCCGAGACCATGTCTGTACATGCTAGGCTCGTCAAGATCAAACCTTAGTTTCCGCATGAGCAAATCTGGCTTGCTCACGTTGTATACACTTGTGGAATCTAAGACACCTGATCATCACGTGGTGCTTCGAAACAACAAGATTTAGCAACGGTGCTAACTAAGGGTGAACACTTTATGACTTGAAATTCATGTGCATGAGGGATCATCTTATAATGCTATCGTCGTCTACTAAGCAATACAAGATGCGTAAAGGATTAACATCACATGCAATTCATAATATGTGATATGATATGGCCTTTCTTCTTTGTGCTTCCGATCTCCATCTTCAAGCACGAACATGATCTCCATCATCACCGGCATTGCATCAAGGTCAATGACGCTTCTCCATGGTTGTCGTCCACCGGCTTCAACTATTACAACTACTTTGAATAGACACTTGGTCTTAACATAAATTAAAGACAACCATATGGCTCACTAGGTTGCCAACTTACAATAAGGAACATTGCATACATCAAATATAATCACAATCATGGCCATATCACATCACAGCACACCCCTGCAAAACAAAGTTAGACGCCTCTACTTTCTTTGCATGTTTTACGTGGTTTGGGGCTTTCAATAAGTGTCGTTCTAACTTACGAGTAAGAACCACAACATTGATACTAGTATTGTTAATCACCCGTTGTAAATTGGATATTAACTATGCTAGGAGAAACAGGCACCCGCAAAGCCACTTATGCAATACAAGTTGCATGTCAAGCGTGGAGTAAGTCTCATGAACGATGCCATGTAAGGTTAGCCCGGGCCGCTTCATCCCAACATACCGCAAGATGCAAAGTACACAAGAAGCAATCGACAATAAAAGCATCAACGCCCACAATGACCATTGTGTTCTACTCGTGCAACAGATCTACATATAGACACGGTTCTGATACCACTGTAGGGTTTCGTAGCATGGAAAACAAAAAATTTCTATCGCATACAAACAAACAAGCCAAGATCTATCTACTAGATTGTAGCAACGAGTCGATGGAATAACTTACCCTCGAAGATTCCAAAGTGTTTAACGAGAGCGGATTCTCGTGGGTGATGTAGTCATACTCTTTCCGATCTCAAGATCGCGTAGATGATCCTTCCGGCGCTGCGTTTCGGTTTGAGGAGAGGTACTTGTGTGTCCTAGGAGGGAGCACTGCCCCTCCTTATATAGGTGGAGGGGCCGGCGGCCAAGGGGAGGGGAGTCCCTCCCCAAATCGGCTTGGGTGGTGCGCCGGCTTGGGGAGGAGGACTCCCTCCCCAACTCGGTTTCACCTTCCTCCTCTTTTCCTCTTTCCAAAACTTGCCGTTTGACTTTGAAACTAGTCGTTTGACTTTTCAATTTAGGATTTGAATAAACCCTTTATTTTGGACAGCGAAGACACTTAGTACATGATGCAATCATTCCAACTTACAATGACACATTCATGTACCCCTTCCCCTCCGGAGTGCCGGACATTCCGGAACCTTCTAGAACATTCCCGATGAAAATACCGGAATCATTCCCGAACTCCAAAACGGGACTTTCCTTATATGAATCTTATTCTCCGGACCATTCCGGATCTCCTCGTGATATCCCGGATCCCATCCGAGACTCCGAACAACATTCGGTCTCTTTCTCATCATACCATAACTACTCAAACTACGTCGAATCCTTAAGTGTGTCTCCCTACGGTTCGTGAATTATGCGGACATGATCGAGACACTTCTCCGAACAATAACCAATAGAGGAATCTGGAAATTCATATGGATCCCACATATTTCTACGATTACTTTGCGATCGAATGAACCACTTACATACGATACCAATTTCCCTTTGTCTCACGATACTTTACTTATCCGAGGTTATGATCGTCGGTATCTCTGCATACCTAGTTCAACCTCGTTACCGATAAGTACTCTTTTCTTGTTCGTGATATGTGATCCCTTGTGAGCTCCACATGCTTGCAAGCTAATTGGATGACATTCCACCGAGAGGGCCCAGTATATCTATCCAGTCATATGGATGGACAAATCCCACTCTTGATCCATGTGTTTAAACCAATACTTTCCAACACTCAATGCCACCTTTATAGCCACCCGATTTACGGTGGTGTTTGATGTCATCAAAGCATCCATCCGGTAAAGGTGATATGCATGATCTCATGGTCGAAGGAATTAGGTTACTATGTATCAGAAAGCATATAGCAATTGAACTATTGAAATGACTTGATCTTTATGCTACGCTTATCTATAGGAGTATGTCCATCATATCATTCTCCTAACGATATGATCTTGTCGTTAATAACATCTCAATGTTCATGATAGGGAAACCACAATCATCTATTAACCAACAAGCTAGTTTTATATAGAGGCTTTACTAGGGACTTCAAATTAAGTTTACAAATCACACAAGTATTAATGTTTCCTTGTTAATACTATTATAGCATGAATGTAAACATTTATCATAAACACAAAGATATAATAATAACCACATTTATTATTGCCTCTAGGGCATATCTCCAACAGATCGGCCATGGAACATAGCACAGCTACGTCCTTTTTATACTTAGCATTTTTTATCTAATTGTGTACCTCTTATATGATCAATGAAATAAATCTCTCTGGTTCACTCATATTTCTGAGTCTTTTACCTCCTTTAGTGTTTATTTTTGGATCATATAAAACCTTTATGCACAAGTTTTGTGATTGCACTTGTGAAAATTCCGCCTACGGGCGTTAGCTTAAGTTTTCTGGTCTACACGTTCTTTGTCGTTTTTATGTGGATTCTGGAGTAGTGACTTTCGGCACTTATTGTCGGCGATTTTGTGCTTAGGTTATTGACGGTGCCATTGGGCATCATCACCTGAGCGCATGGTTCCGACAACGAGTCTTCCGACTCATGAAAATTCAAGCATAAGAACCAAAGTAATGTATAAGCCAGCACTTGCTTAAAAAATATATACATGCTGGAAACTAGTTCTTAAGTAGCAGGACATACAACATTGTTTTCCGCCTTAAGTTAATACATAGTTTTTCCCGCATACACATCAAAGGTGAACCAAATATTACAAGTTGTTTTTTATTCCTTTGGCGCATGCGACTTGGAAACAGCGTCATCGACAGCAGGAGAATCGCCCTCAAAGTCGGCAGTGTGAAGGGACTCGGAGGAGCTTTGGTTGCCGCCATCGATGTTGTTCATCGGCACGAAGACGTTGACGCCGAATAACTCGGAAACTCTGGTGTCATAGCCCACGAGTGACGACAAGATGGATTTGTGATTAATCGCTTTGTCATCGTCATCTACGTCGGGAATGCAGAGGTCACCGTGTCGATGTCGGCATCTTCGTAATGTGCCTTCACCATTGACAGCGCCATCCTTGCACCGGCCCGTGAACATGAAGCTTTCCAGCTTGTGATACGCTCGGGGGATCGGCGCAGGATCTCCGAGAACTTCGCCACAGAGTCCGATGCCTTGATGTTGATTTGGAGGGGCTTGGCAATGTCTTTGGCTTGCGTGATGGCGTTGTTGATGAAGTTACCGGCAATAACCGTGCATTCCTTTGCTGGAGGAGGCGACCGGGTTAAACCCATAGGAGCTGCAAATTCCGACAAGGAGCACATGAGTTCAAAAATTCAGAGTATCCAGCTTATAGAAATCCAAGACGGAGAATCACTTACTGAATATGCTAGCCTCAGCTTGCCAGAGGGTATCCGCCAAGGAGTCCCGTTCTTGTTGGAGGAGCTTGTACGCCTCATGATGGCATTGACTATGCTCATCAACAGCTTTCTTCTGATCTCTTAAGATTGAGATATCCTCCTTCAAGCGGTTCATCTCTTCGGTGGCGGAGTCCTGCAGGGCTTTCATTGACTCCTCATGCATTTTCAGCATGTCCTTCCTCTCCTGCTTAAGGATTTTGTTCTCGCTATCCAGCTCTTGAATGTGCTTGGATTGATCGACAATGTCCTTAGCCTTGGCAATGGTTTCTGCAAGTCGGAGAAAGCAAAGTACACAGTGAGTACTCGGAGAATACACAAGTTCAAGTCGGAATACGAAAAAGAAAGGAAAAACGGACGCTTGCTCTTGATGATCTGTTCCTTCAAGAAGGCGGTTTTACCCTTTTCGGCTTCCAGGTCCGCACGCATCTTCTGGTACTTGTCGTTGGCCATGCCCCTCCGAGCATTCTCGTTCTGTGGAAAAAAGAAAAAAGTTAAACGTTGTTTGGTCTACTTGGATCATCTAGCCGGAAATTTCCACCTAGACGCTCGGGGGCTACAGCGAGAGTTTTCAACTTAGCAATATGCTTAGTCTTTCTTTAAGCATATGTCAGAACTGATTCAGTTCTCGATTAGAAGCTTGGGGGCTATAGTATAAAGTTTTTTAACTCGGAAGTATGCTTAGATTTTATTTAATCATCTAGTCGGAACTAATTCAGTTACAACTAGAGGCTTGGGGGATACAATATTGAAATTTATAACCACTGCATATGCTACTCTTAAAGCAACTAGTCGGAATAATTCATTCCACCTATATGCTTGGGGGCTACAGTGAGAAGTTTTCTAGCTTAGTCATTCTTAGAGCATCTAGACGCAAAGACCTATGGTTTTCCGTCTACATCCTTGGGGGCTATAGTGGGATACTCATATGAAATGCAAAACACAAATAAAACTTACAAGTGCAATGATCTTGAGGTTTGTAGCACTCTCGGCCAGCAACTTGCCAAAGGATATGTTGTTTCCTTGCAAGATCTCTGCTTGTCGGAGGAGCTCCTCTAGACCGCACATCGGAGATGTCGGCGCCGCACCTGGAACCAGAGCAGTGCTACCTGGTGTAAGTACTGGATAGACTATCTTTGGATACTCTATGGTTCTCTTGGGTGCGGGGGCGCCGCCTACGGCAGAAGTACCAGCTTCCACCATCGCCTTACCGCCACCGATGGCATCCTTAGCTGGAGCTTCAGGCATTGGGTGTGCGGCACTCTCCTGTGTCGCCTGCTCGCCGACGATAGCAATCTCCATGGCGGAAGGGCCAGATGCTTCCTTGGCTTGTGAGCTTGTCGGAGCAGAGGAGGGGTTTACGCTAGGAGTAGTAGGGGCGATGGCGGGAGATGCGTCACGATGTAGCATGTCCTTAATGGTTCTAGAAGCCCCCAATGTTTTGGAGGTCTTCTTTAAGCTGGTCGTGGCTTTCTTCCTGAAATATGCTAAATGCATAAGTACAGGAACAAGACAGATAAATAGACAATGTCGGAGAGAAAGAAACTTACACAAGAGGGGGTGCTTTGGCAAAAGGGATCCCGGTAGTCTTTCTTTTCTCCGCCTCCAGGGCGGTGGTAGTCTTTTTGGAGGCTCCACCCTCCGTCTTCTTCTTCTTTCCTCCGTCGGCAGTGTCAGAGGTGGAGCTCTTCCGCTTTCGCGCCAATGGAGCATCATCGTCGGACACGACAGTGACTTCCTTCATCTTTGGATCATAGATTTGAGGAGCCATGCTGTCCTCATCTATGTCGCTAAGCTGTAAGGTGAAGAACCACCGTGTTAGATGAGATGAAAATAGCTATACAGAAGAACTGGAGTATATGTCATACACGGAAGATAAACAATTACCTTTGGGCACTTGTTGTCTACGAACATGTCATAGGTGATGGTGAAGCCACGCTTCTTATCCTTCACCTTGACTATGTCCTTAAGACGGAGCTTCACGGAGTCGCTCGAGAAATTGTCCACGGAGATGCGGAGGCTATCCCTTCTATCGTTGGTATACTCGTGCATCAAGTTCGAGCGGTGCTGTAGAGGTTGGATTCGCCTGATGAACCAGCACATGGCTAGGTCCAAGCCGGTCAAACCTGTCTCTACGAACCACTCTATCCGCCTTATGGCGCGGGAAGCGTCGATGTCAGAGGGAAGGGAGACCTGGGATCTCCATGTCGAAGTTTCGGCGGCGGCTCCATCGACGAAGTCCGGGTACGTTACTTCTCGGCCGGACAGAGGGATATCTGGTCCATAGAAGTAAGTACGCTGTCAGTTCTTGCAGGACTCATGGCCAACGATGTCGGGGAGCCGCCGGCCAGGACAGATCTTGAAGCTTATGGTGCCACAATTTCTAAGTTTGTCCTTGCTGGCTCTGGCTTCACACTTGACGAAGAAGAAATACACGAAGAGATCTAGCCTAGGCTTAATCCCTAAGTAACCCTCGCAGAGCGCCGCGTAATTGCTGAGCGCTAGGATACTATTGGGAGAGAGGTTTTGGGGCTGGACTCGATAGTGGTTCAAGACGGGAAGGAAGAAGTTAGAGATGGGCAGGGAGACGCCGCGTACCAATTATGCTTTCAGGTACACCTTTTCTCCGGCTTGGGGAGAATGTGTGACCTCGCCGGCCGGTGCCGCCCGCCAGGCGAGCCCCTCCATCGCGGGGAGATAGCCCTCGATGATCAGCTCCTTGATGTCGCGGTCCGTGATGTCCGAACCGCGCCAATCGCCCTTGTGGGAGTCGTTGTCCTCCTCCAGCAGCTCTAGGCCGCTGGATTATAGTCGCCGCCGGTGGTTTCGACCACCGCGGAGACAGGGATGACCAGGCCCTCCGGGGGCACGACGACGGAGCTCGTCGTCTTCGCCGCGGCTTCGCCCCACGCTGCCATCGAGGGAGTAGAGCTGCTGCTGGCCATTGCGCGAATTTGGAAGTGACTGGCGAGATTGAGAGTTAGGGTTTTTCGCGAGGTTGCGCGGAGAGCTCGAGGGGGCGCTCGATGGAGGAAGAAGACGATGCAAATAGAGAATGAGGTTAAAAGTAAAAATTCCACCGCAGTTACTATTTATGATCTCCAGCATCAAGATTCGTGCAGCGTGATCGGATCGTTGCCGCGTAGACGACATGTGCGCGAACGTGCGCGGAAATTTCGCCACGTCCCAACTGTCGCCGCCAACGGTTCGTATCGCTCGCGCGGGAAAATCGGATATGATTGCGTTCTCTGCATGTGTGAGTTACGAGGCGTCACTGACCTACGTCTACGTCGCCCTAGCTGACATAGGAAGATGAGCCATCACATCAGAAGATTCCGGCATGGACGGATTCAGTCCGGCTACGGAAGAGTACGATGAAAGATTCAACATTTCTCCGACTTACAAGTTGAAGACAGAGAAAACCTTGCAGGGTTCTTTGGGAGGACTACAAGATATTGCTTGATGATTTGCCGACATCCATCTAGACGGAGCATTCCACGTGAAGAGGCAAGACGGCGCAAGATCTCGGAGTTCTCCGGGGGGTACTGTTGGGGATATGCTATATGGGTATCCTCATAGCATGTCTCCTATCCGGATAACCCGGGTGGCCCACAGTTGGTAGTGTGGCCTATGGCCTACTGGCGGCCAGATTAGATGGATCGAAGGAGGCCCATGCCGGATAAAGGAAGGCTACGGTGGAGTCACCGACGTACCCGGAGCCTTGGAGTACAAGACACGCAAGACTAGTAATAGACGGTGTAGGACTCTGTAACCTGTCCGGCTAGGAATTTTCCCTGTAACCCTAGGACCTGGCGACTATATAAGTCAGGCCTATGGGAGCCTTTAGGGCACAATAACTTAGACAATCTCAGACAACCTCGCACAGCGAACCTATCTCTGTAACTCGGCGTATTGCCCTTATAGTGATTTATAGCAGGAGTAGGATTCTGCCACCGTTGTGGGATCTGAACCTGGGTAAGCTGTGTTACCTTGTACCCGTCAACCGTCCGCCTTCCCCCACGTCTCTAAACATACACTATGAGGACCCATCCATGGCATACTCGTCGGCAATACCACGACAGGTGATGTGGAGGTGGGGCCCATCTGTCAGTGGGTGGGAGCAGTCGTGCGCGGTGAGAAACAGAGGTGAGAGAGGTAAAAGTCGGGTGGGCTAGATGGGCTGCTTGCTGGGCCGCGTCTGTGGGCAGGTAAGCTTATTTTTATCCTTAGCTCTTTTCTTTTTCTGTTTTGATTTTCCAAATAAGATTTGAACTATCAAATCAGTTCCAAATCAAACCAAAATTTCACCAAAAATTTATGGGATGATTCTATTGTTTAAAAGTGTTCTAAACAGATCAAACCACTCCAAAACATTTTGGGGTACTAAAATAAAAACAGAAGCTCTACCCTTTCATATATAAGGGGTTAAAAAAATTAGGGTTTTGCTAGTGTTTTTAAGTTGAAATTTTTTGTGCAATGCCCACATGCCATGATGATATGAATGCAATGATGAAGTTTTTGATTTGATGAAAATTGGGATGTTACAGGTATGTTATCTCCAAGACTCTGTTTACTTAGAGCATCTCCAATAGAGACGCCAAAATAGTGCAGCGCTAAAATAACTGCTTTTTTACCACGCGCGCGCGCTGTAAATGCCCCAGCAGATGCGGTAAAATGAGGCGCGCGGCAAATTTTTAGCGTGGCGCTGCATTTTGCGCTATTTGGAGCACAAAATATTGGGATCTAGCTATAGCGCGCGCTATCGCTAGCGATGCGCGAGAAGAACTAACCGCCGGACTTTTCCCTCCCACGCGCGCACTATCTTCTTCCCCCACCTACTTCAGCACCGCCCACCAACCCCGTCGGCACTGCCGCCACCTCCAACCCACCTGTCGGCGCTGCCCCCGCTCGACATACCACGCTCTGCGCTCACCTACCCCGGCTACTATCCCCGCCCACCACCCGGCCACCGCACGACGCAATCAGATTTCCCGAAGCTTTACGCCTGCGCGGGCTCGATTCGTTGGCGGCGTGTTGCCGCGGCACCGCGCTCAAGCTCGTCGGCACTGATGTCTTCCTCGAGTCGGGAGGCAACTTGGCGCACACAAGGTGTTCGTCGAAATTACCGCATGGTTCGTTCCGCCACGCCCACACTCATTTTTTATGCATTTTAGATGGTAGAAGTTGTTTCAATTATTTTGCATACGTGTAGATGAGTTCATCCTACAATGACTCCGATGATGAGTTTGATATGGAGGAAGATGAGGCCATTTCCATGCTATTGGATTGGAGAGCTAACAAGAAGCCGAAGATAGGTGGCTCAGTTTTTGTTGGGTTGAAATTGTGGAGGGAACGGATCGAAGGCCACAACAAGTTGATGCGGATGTATTTCAATGACGATGCAACATTTCCCGAGAGCTATTTTCGTCGTTGTTTTCAGATGAGCACCGGTTTGTTCAAGCACATCACGCGGGAGGTGGCCAAGTATGATACATACTTTGTGTAGAGGAGGAATGCCACCGGAGAGCTCGGGCATAACACCTATCAGAAGGTGACCGCCACTTTGAGGATGTTGGCATACGGTATACTGGTGGATCTCATTGATGACCACTTGGCCATGGGTGAGAGCACCTCTATCTTGTGCGTGAAGAGGTTTGTTGTGTCCATTGTGCAATTTTTTGGTGCCACATATTTGAGAGCCCCCAATGCCGAGGACACGGCTAGGCTCTTGGAGGAGAACACGGCTCGGGGATTTCCCGGAATGCTTGGCTCCATAGATTGCATGCATTGGAGTTGGAAGAATTGTCCTGTGGCATGGCATGGACAGTTCAAAGGGCACATAAAGGATTCAACTATAATCCTTGAAGCGGTGGCTGACTACGAGACTTGGATTTGGCATGCATTTTTTGGTATGCCCGGGTCTTGCAATGACATCAATGTCATCCAACGATCTCCTCTTATGACAAGGATTGCGCTGCGTGAAGGTCCACAAGTGGAGTTTGAAGGAAATGGCCGTAAGTACAACTATGGCTACTATCTTGCCGACGGCATCTACCCAAGGTGGCAAACATTTGTGAAGTCGGTCCACAAGCCCAAAGGTAAGAAACAAACCAACTTTCACGCAACGCAAGCGGCGGCTAGGAAAGATGTGGAGAGAGCATTTGGGATTTTGCAAGCCCAATTTGCTATTGTGAGAGGACCAGCTAGATTTTGGGACCAAGAGTGACTTTGGTATATCATGAATGTTTATGGCATCATGCATAACATGATCATAGAGGATGACCGTGGGAAATATGTAGAAGAAACCACCCACTATGACTTGATGGGTGTGCCCGTACAAGTTCAACGCTCAGAATATAGGATTGCATGGTTCATGGCCTCTTATCATGCAATCCGGTCCAATGACGCACATGATGAGCTTCAAAATGATCTCATCGAGGAGTGGTGGAAATGGTTTGGAGGCCGGTAGTTCATTTGTATGTTTGTTGTATTGTTGTGAAACAATTTGTTGTATTTGTTGATGAATGGCATCATTGTAAAACTATTTGTTGGTGTGTTTCAAAACTATTTGTGCTATTGGTGATGCAAAACTTGTTGTAATAAATTTTGTAGACAATTTATTGTTAATTTTTCAGTGTTTGTTTGATCTTGTTGAATGTATGGAATTGTTGTTATTGTGTTTGCGCCTGTAGCGCGCTCTCTATTTTACAACGCCTGGTGGGGGGAAAACTAGCGGACACTCGGGCGCTGCATTTTAGCGCCTTCGGCGGAGGTCGCACGATTTTGCAGCGCTCGAATGCGATAGCGTGCGCTCCAAAACTGATTTGCAGCGCTGCATTTTTGGGCTTCTGCTAGAGATGCTCTTATTAGGCATAAAGATTTATAGAGATAGGTCGAGACGCTTAATAGCACTTTCACAAAGTACATATTTGGACAAGGTTCTAAAGAGGTTTGGAATGGAGGATACCAAGAAAGGGTTCTTTCCCATGTTGCCCAATACGACCTTGAGTAAAACACAAAGTCCCGCTACAGCAGAAGATAGAGAGAGGATTAGTGAGACTCCCTATGCCTTAGCCATATGATCTATCATGTATGCCATGCTATGTACAAGACCAGATATTGCATATGCTGTTAGTTCGACTAGCAGATACAAAAGTGATCCAGGAGTAGATCACGGGACAACGGTCAAAAATATCCTAAAGTACTTGAGAAGGACTAAGGATATGGTTCTTTCTTATGGAGGTGATGAACAACTCGTTGTAAACAGTTACACTGATGCTAGTTGGAACACCGATCCAGATGATTCTAAATCACAATTTGGATACGTATTTACTTTGAATGGTGCAGCAACGAGCTAGATTAGTGCAAAGCAAAGCGTTCTGGCGATATCTTCAGCTGAATCGAAATACATAGCTTCTTCGGAGGCTTCACAAGAGGCCATATGGATGAAGGAGTTCATTGCGGAGCTTGGTGTGGTTCCCAGTGCCTTGGAACCAATGGCTATATACTGTGATAACATGGGTGCCATAGCCAATGCGTAGGAGCCAAGGTCACACAAGAAGCTGAAGCATATCAATCTACGTTTTCACGCTATTCGCGAGCATGTCCAAGATGGTGACATAAAGATTTGTAAAGTACACATGGATCTGAATGTGGTAGATCTGTAGACTAAACCTCTCCCTAGGGCAAAACATGACCAACACCATCCCGCCATGGGCGTTAGGTATATTACCATGTAATCTAGATTAATCACTCTAGTGAAAGTGGGAGACTATTGGAGATATGCCCAAAAGGCAATAATAAAAGTAGTTATTGTTATATCTTTGTGTTTATGATGAATGTTTACATCCCATGCTATAATTATATTAATCAGAAACTTTAATACTTGCATGATTTGTAAACAGAAAAGAGTCCCTAGTAAAGCCTCTTATTAAACTAGCTTGTTGATTGATTGATGATCATGGTTTCCTGATCACGAACATTGGATGTTATTGATAACAAGGTCATATCATTAGGAGAATGATGTGATGGACATACTTCTATAGTTAAGTGCAGCATAAGATCAAGTCATTGATACGTCGGAAACGTATCTATAATTTTTTATGCTCCATGCTTGTTTAGTATGTACTTTGCTTTACTTGTCTACACTTTGAGGTGATTTTTACATGTTTTCTGGTACTAACATATTGACAAGTTGCAACAGTGCCAGATGCCTGTTTTCTGCTGTTTTTGGTTTCAGAAAAGTTAGTAAAGAAATATTCTCGGAATTGGATGGGACAAACGTCAAAGTCAATTACTTTCCGTGGGGAACAATAAGTCCATAGAATGATGCAATGAGATGAAGAATGGACAAAAGCTCAAGCTTGGGGATGCCACCATGGTGTCACCCCAAGAAATATCCAAGAAGTACAAACATCAAAGCCTGGGGATGCCCAAGGCATCCCCTTCTTCATCAATAAAAATCTCAGGTCTGTCTAGACACTTCGTTTTTATTGTTTCATGCACAGTTGTGTTGATCTTAGAGCGTCTTAGTTTTCGTTTGCTTTGCTTAGATTGTTTAGTTTGCTTGAATAAAGTAGTTTGGACCCCCATTCTCGCTGTGTTGTTTTGCAAATAAGTTTGCTTGGTGTTGGAAAGGAGTAGTAAGTTCTTGCTTGAAGTGCAAGAGGAGCCTGCATTGACCGTGACTTAGAATTTAGCATGACATCCTAGGTGTTGTTTTGATCTTATGCTTAGTGATTATTGTCGTAGCATGTATTGTTCCAAACAATTGGGATTGCTTAGTGTGCCTTGAAGAAATTATGTGTTGTTTTAGCATGCAAAAGCATAGTGTTGTGGTATTATCCTTTGATGCTTTGCTTGGGTTGACTTGGCACATGCTCACACCATCTTATGACTATGACAAGTCACCATTAGCCTCTATGATCATTTATTCCTTGACTTGTAGTACCACTCTTTGCTTTGATTAGTAATGCTTTGTTGCTCTACATGATTATGGCCATTATGCTCTCTTAGTTGGTTGCTCCCAGTCTTTTGCTAGCCTACTCTTGTATGAGTAAGTTCTACTCATGCTTCCAACTCCCAAGAAACCAAGTTTTTCCGAAGTGTCCACTATAAACTCCTATGCATGGTGTGTTACACCATTCCAAGTGTATTCTTGTTTTCAGCTATCTTCCAATTAAAAACTATTTTGTTATGTGAAAACTTAGTGATTAAAGCCCTCACGAACTTGATGGCACACTTTATATTCTTTGCCCCTAATAAACTTGAACCATTGTGACAACTTTGTTGTATATGCTTGCATTATACATTGGAATTAGCAGAACCGTGCTATCACGGGGAATGTTTTCAACATTGCACTTGTACTTTGTACTCAGTTGATATCATGCTCTTTTGTCTATGGATGTCACCGTGTGAAATAAAGAGGGAACTTGTAAGTCCATGGAGTAAGTATTTTGTGTTAGAGAAACGCCTGGGCCGCTAGCCTAAGCCATGCCTAATCATGGTGGAAACTTGCAGCATCACCATAGTGAGCTATCTATGAAGCATCCTCAATAAAAAGCTATGCATATAGTAAATAAAAAGATTGCTGAGATGCTCATTGTCTGCTTGCCTTGTCATCTTGGTTATGGGAAAGCTCCTGTACCATGTGCAAGGGGTACCCCGTTGGCGGTTCTCAATGATATGCAAATACTTACAATGACAAGAACTTACCCGTGACTGAAGTTGAGTATGCATGAGGTGTGGCCCTCGTATCCAAGGGACTTGAGATTGACAACTTATACTTCATCAAGCATATACTCCATCTTTGACACTTTAACCTTAATCACTTGAAGATGCTTATGATAGGGGGAATGAGGGTGATACGCCCACCGGAAGGGGAATGGTCCATTAATGTGTCATAGGTAAATGTAATGATTGGATCATATCCTAGGTCACTTGGTTTGGGCATTTGCGAGAGAGAATTAAAGCTCTAAATTGAAAGTCAAATGGGAGGTGTGAAAAGTCAAACTAGAACAATGGTTTCCTAGTGGAAGAAGGAAAGAGTCCTTCCTTTAATCCAACTTGGGTTTGGGTTTGGATTCAAACTCTCCTCTCTCAAGGCTGCCCCCCTTATCATAAATAGAGGGGGAGGGCTGCCCCAAACAACACAAGAGCCAGCCATCCCCACCCCGTGCACCACCGCCGCGTTGCCGCCTTGTCGCTGTCGCCGTAGCCGCCGCCAACACCTCCTCCTCCTCCCGGCCTTCTAAACCTAGATCGCTGAAAAACCGTAGATCCACCATAACTTGCACCGGCTTAGGCGAAGCCTTGCGAGATCTTCCCTCTACTTCCGACACCACGACGTCGTGCTGTCGGAATCGCGAGGGTAGTACTACAACCTCCGCTGCCTACTGGAACAAGGGAGAGGAAGGTCTTCATCGAGTACCGAACGTGTGACCGATCATGAAGCGCCGAACATACGTTGGAAGGACCGTCTACGCGATCTTGACATCAGCAAGTGTACGACTACATCACCCACGAGAATCTGCTCTCGTTAACCGCTTTGGAATCTTCGAGGGTGAGTACTCTAATCAACTCGTTGCTACAATGTAGTAGATAGATCTTGGCGTGTTTGTGTGCATGCGGTAGAATTTTTTGTTTTCCATGCTACGAACCCCTACAACTTCGTCCTCTGGTAAAATAATATGTTTCCATATTTTTCTGGTATTTTTCTGATCTTTGGGAAATTGCACAGGAACGCCTTCTTTTCCATCAGAATCTAGACTCCGGCAGTCCATCCTCCAAGAATCATCCAACATGCATAAACAGATGAAAAGCCATAAGTAATACCTCATAATAAGACAAATATCAATGAATGGAGGTAAATTATGATATAGAATGGTGATGCAAATTTCCGGTGAACCTTCTAGAACCTCTCCGATGAAAACATCGAAATCATTCCCGAACTCCGAAATCAGACTTTCCTTATATGAATCTTATTCTCCGGACCATTCCAGATCTCCTCATGATATCTCGGATCCCATACGAGACTCCGAACAACATTCGGTATCCCTACTAACATTCCATATCTACTAAACAACATCGAATCCTTAAGTGTGTCTCCCTACGGTTCATGAATTATGCGCACATGACCGAGACACTTCTCCGATCAATAACCAATAGAGGAATCTGGAAATTCATATGGATCCCACATATTTCAACGATTACTTTGCGATCGAATGAACCACTTACATACGATACTAATTTCCCTTTGTCTCGCGATAGTTTACTTATCCGAGGTTTAATTGTCGGTATCTCTGCATACCTAGTTCAACCTCGTTACCGATAAGTAATCTTTTCTCGTTCCCGTGATATGTGATCCCTTGTGAGCCAGTCACATGCTTGCAAGCCAATTGGATGACATTCCACCGAGAGGGCCCAGAGTATATCTATCTGTCATATGGATGGACAAATCCCACTCTTGATCCATGTGCCTCAACACATACTTTCCGAACACTCAATACCACCTTTATAGCCACCCAGTTACAGTGTGGTGTTTGATGTCATAAAAGCATCCTTCCGGTGATGGTGATTAGCATGATCTCATGGTCGAAGGAGTTAGGTTACTATGTATCAGAAAGCTTATAGCAAACGAACTATTGAAATGACTTGATCTTAATGCTACGCTTATCTATAGGAGTATGTCCATCATACCATACTCCTAATGATATGATCTTGTTGTTAATAACATCTCAATGTTCATGATCGAGAAACCACGATCATCTATTAACCAACAAGCTAGTATTATAAAGAGGCTTTACCAGGGACACTAATTTAGTTTACAAATCAAACAAGTATTAATGTTTCCGGTTAATACTATTATAGCATGAATGTAAACATTTATCATAAACACAAAGATATAATAATAACCACTTTTATTATTGCCTCTAGGGCATATCTCCAACAAAAGGAAGCCAGAAGGAGGAGCGAAGAGGGGCCGCAGGGCCCCACACCCCCTAGGCACGGGCCCACCTTACCCCACGCCTAGGGCAGGTGTGGCCCACATGCCCGGCCTCCGACTCCGCCCCTTCGCCTATATCTTCCCTACGGAACCCTAAGCCTCGGGGAGCGACCACAGGTAGATTTCCGCCGCCTCTGGGTGTGGAAAACAACGAGAGAGAAAGATCTCTCCGGCAAACAGATTTTTGCCGGGCGAATTCCTTCCCGGAGAGGGGAGACCGTCGCCATCAACACCATCGTCAAGCTAGGCTTCATCGGGATCATCATCATCATCCACACCACCATCTCCACCAGCACCATCATCACCACTCCGTCCCGCTGTAACAATTGCGTTGGATATTGCTTTAGTTCTTAGGGGAAACTTTCCCGGTGTTGATTATATTGTAGTTGATGCTTGTGAGTGGAACCATTGGATTATTGTTTATGTTCAGATTGTTATCCATTACCATATCATCTTTGATCTTGATCCATATGATGTCTTGTGAGTAGTTCGTTGTGTTCTTGAGGACATAGGAGAAGTCATGTTGTTAGTAGTGAATCTGTGTTGAGTTATTATTCAATGGTTTAGTATTTAAGTTGTGGTGCTATTCTTCTAGTGGTGTCATGTGAACATCGACTACATGATACTTCACCATTTATGGGACTAGGGGAATGCATTGTGTATTTGGATACTAATTGTGGGGTTGCCGGAGTGACAGAAACCTGAACCCCCGTTAGGACACCTTTGCACAAGGGAGCGTAGGATCTCAGAGTTTAAGATTGTGGTTAGATTTATATCTTAATTACTTTCCTGTCGTTACAGATGTTTGTAGGGGGTTTAATCACAAGTATGTATTAGTCCTAGTAAGGGCGGTATGTTATCATAGGTTCACCCACACAACACTTACAAACACCAAAGAAGAGTACTCAACTATTTGAAGCGAAAGCACTTGACAGAATTCCCATGTGTCATCGAGAACGTTTGGTCCTTATAAGTATTTACACGGGCTTGTCCTTTGCTAAGAAAGGATTGGGCCACTTGCTGCAATTGTCCGTTGTCTTTATTACTTGCACTTTATTTATTTGCTTTATCAGAAAACCACTAAAAATCCGTTTGCTAAGTATTCATAGGGATTTCCTGCTCCATACCACTGTTCAGCACCTTCTGCTCCTCGTTGGGATCGAAACTCCTATTTATTGAAAGTACTACGATACACCCCCTATACTTGTGGGTCATCAGAGGGCTGAAAGCTAACAAGTACCATAATTTTTGGAAGCTCCTTTTGGAACTTGTAATCCCTGCGTCCTTTACAAAAAGGCCTTTCTTCCACCATTACTTGAGTCTCCACCTTCTACCTTTAGGCACCATTAAGAGAGCATAGTTGTTATTCTGTGTGCAGTGTTCCAAAGCTTATTAATTGATGCATATTACTTGTTCTTTTGCTATTTGTTTCTAGTCACCCTTGTGAACTTTGAAGGTGTCCTATGCATCTATTTTCTACTCTATGAGGGACAAGCTGATTGCCACTATGCTATGTTTTCTGTATATGAAACAAAAAAACGTTTTTCAATGCATGCTATTCATGATCTTTGTTTGTAGCCTTTCATGTTGCATGCATAGTTACTATGTCCTATTGTTAGAACTCCATCTTTCATGCACATGTTTAGAGTTCTTTGATCCCAGCTTTCAATGCTTACAAATAGTTGGATCTTTATCGTGAGGGTGCATGTCACCTCAAAAATTATTCTGTTTATCACTTACCTACTCGAGGACGAGTAGGAGTTAAGCTTGGGGATGTTGATACGTCGGAAACATATCTATAAATTTTGATGATCCATGCTTGTTTAGTATCTACTTTGATTTACTTGTCTACACTTTGAGGTGCTTTGTACATGTTTTCTGGTACTAACCTATTAACAAGTTGCAACAGTGCCAGATGCTTGTTTTATGTTGTTTTTGGTTTCAGAAAAGTTAGTAAATAAATATTCTCGGAATTGGACAGGACAAATATCCACGAAACCGTGTGTAGGCGTCGCCACCATCGTCCCTAGATCAGGGGGGGGGGGGGTCTGAAGTTCTTCCCGGCACCCTGCTGGAGGGGAGATCATCCCGGAGGCCTTCTCTCCAGTATGATGCGTGAGTAGTTCCACCTTGGACTATGGGTCCATGTAGTAGCTAGATGGTTGTATCTCCTCCTTTGTGCTTTCATGTATAGATCTTGTGAGCTTCGTTCATGATCAAGATCTAATATATTTGTAATCATGCATGTTGTGTTTGTGGGGATCCGATGGATATTAAGATTATTATGTTGGTCTGATTAATGGTTTTGTATTTATGATTCTATCATGTCTGTGTTGTTTGTGATCTTGCATGCTCTCTGTTGTTAGTAGCTATCTTGGCCAAGTAGTTGCTAGTGACACCAAGAGGGGGTATTTATGCTAGATAGTGGGTTCATGCCTCTAGTTTCCAAGGGAAGTGACAATAATCTCTTCGGTTGTAGATGTGCTTTTGCTACTAGGGAGAAAACAATGGTCTCTTGTTCATGGAACATGTGGACTGTTTACCTTACACACTTTGCTTAAAGCAGTTGTCTGTTGCTTGCAACTTAATACTGGAGGGGGTTCGGATGATAACCTAAAGGTGGACTTTTAGTCATAGATGCAGTTGGATGGCGGTCTATGTATCTTGTTGTATTGCCCAATCGAATCTCATAGGATCTTTCTGACTAGTAATTGCATTGTTATGCCTTGCTCAGTTCCTGTCAATTGCCTTGCTGTAATTTTTTTACCCTTCATGCCATGTTGTTTATCTAAGGAGAGCACCTATAGTGAACTATGGACCCTGGTCCAATCTTTACCATTGATACATCTATTACTTGTTTACTTGCTGCAAACCATTACCTTCCACACCATACGTTTAATCCTTTGTTACAGCAAACCGGTGAGCTTGACAACCTCACTGATTCGTTGGGGCAAAGTCTTGAGTTTGTGTTATGCAGATCTCTGTGTTGCTTGCAACACCTGTGTGACGTTTCCTTCCTCCTTCTGGTTCGATAACCTCGGTCTCAACTGAGGGAAAACTTGCTGCTTGCTCTTCACACCCTGCGCTTGGGGTTACCAACGAAGTGCCACGTCGAGCATCATCAGTCATTTCAATAGTTCGTTTGCTATAAGCTTTCAGATACATAGTAACCTAAATCCTTCGACCATGAAATAATGTTAATCACCATCACTTTATGGATGCTTTGATGACATCAAACACCACTTCGTAACTAGGTGGTTATAAAGGTGGCATTGAGTATTCGGAAAGTATGTGTTGAGGCACATGGATCAAGGGTGGGATTTGTCCATCCATATGACATATAGATATACTCTGGGCCCTCTCGGTGGAATATAATCCAATTGTCTTGCAAGCATGTGACTAGTTCACAAGGGATCACATATCACATGAACGAGTAAAGAGTATTTATCGGTAATGAGGTTGAACTAGGTATGCACAGATACCGACGATCAAACCTCGGATAAGTAAAGTATCGCGAGACAAAGGGAAATTGGTATCGTATGTAAATGGTTCATTCGATCATGAAGTAATCGAAGAAATATGTGGGAGACATATGAATTTCCAGATTCCTCTATTGGTTATTGATCGGAGAAGAGTCTCGATCATGTTCGCATAATTCACGAGCTGTAGGGAGACAAACTTAAGGATTGAATGTTGTTTAGTAGATATGGAATGTGAGTAAGAGAACGAATGTTGTTTGGAGTCTCGGATTGGATCTAGGACATCACGAGGAGATCCGGAATGGTCCAGAGAATATGATTCATATAAGGAAAGTCCAATTCCAAAGTTCGGAAATGTTTTCGGTGTTTTCACCGAAATGTTCTAGAAGAGTCTAGAAGGTTCACCGATCCAGAGTAGGAAGGGTACATGGATGTGTCATACCAATGTGGAATGGTTGCATCATGTCCTAGGTCACTTGGCTGGTCAATGGGAAAGGAAATAATCAAACTCTAGTTTGAATAGTCAAACTCCAATTTGAAAAGTCAAATCCCAACATTGAAAGTCAAACCAAGTGGAGGGAGAGGAGGAAACCTAGTGGAGGAAGGTTTCCCTCCCTCCACTAGCCGCCGGACATGAAGAGGAGTTGGGGGAGGACTACCCTCCCCCCCAAACTGCCTCTCCCACCTATATAAGGAGGGTAGGGTGCCCCCTACCCCTCACCCCAAAACCCTAGCTCGACCACGCACCCTCCAAGTCGCCACCGTCCTAGCACCTCCTCAAGTCGCCGCCGCCTATCCCCTCTCTAGCCACTGGCCACCACCTCCCCTTGGCCTCTAAACCCTAGTAGCCAAGGTCCCTCTCTACTCCACCACTCGCTCCGACTTAGGCGAAGCCCTGCGGGATTTCCCCTCTACTTCCACCACCATGTCGTCGTTCTGCTAGAATCGCGAGGAGAGATCTACAACCTCCGCTTCCTGCTGGAACAAGGAAGAGGAAGGTCTTCATCGAGTACCGAACGTGTGACCGACTACGGGAGCACTGCCGAAACGCGGCGCCAGAAGGATCGTCTACGCGATATTGAGATTGGCAAGTGAACGACTACATCAATCAGGAGAATCCGATCTCGTTAACCGCTTTGGATCTTCGAGGGTTAGTACTCTATCAACTCATTGCACCGATTTAGTAGATTAGATCTTGGCTTGTGTGTGTTCATACAATAGAATTATTTTTCCATGCTACAAACCCCTATACTATATGGTCTCAAACAGTCCCTGCGTGCTTGGTATGCTCATTTGAGTGCACGTCTGTTTCTGCTTGGCTTTGTTTCATCCAAGGCAGATACTTCTCTCTTCATATTCAATCAACATGGTATGCAGCTTTACATGTTGGTGTATGTGGATGTGTAGGGTTCATTGCAGATAAAACAAAAAAAATATCGCAAGAACACATAAAACCAAGATCCAATGTATGGCGAAGCAAAGATCTAATCTACGAGATCGGTGCAACGAGATTGAAGAGAACTAACCCTCGTAGATCCAAAGCGTTAACTAGATCAGATCTCGTGGTTTATGTAGTCGATCACTTGCCGATCTCACATATGAAGTTGATGAAGACCTTCATCTCCCTGTTCTAGCAGGCAACGGAGGTAGTAGATCCCCTCGGAATCCTAGAATCATGACAACATGGTGGTGGTGGTGGAGGAGAAGACCTGTAGGGCTTCGCCTAAGCCGGAGTAGGACGATGGAGGAGGGAGAGGGGCAGAGGCTTGGGTTGGAGTCAAGGGTCAAGGGTGCGCCCTCCCCACTCCTCTTTATATAGACGGGGGGTGTGGCCAGGGTTCCCAGCCCTTGGCCGAGTCCTTCCCCAAGTCGGCGGCGCAAGAGGGAGAGGAGGAGACTTGCTACCCAAGTTTCACCTTATTTCCTTATTAGCGTTTTTGCCCCTTTTTTTGTGCTGGCCGGTTGGGACCTTTGGGTCATGGTGCGGCTGGACCATGGCCCCCACATCATACCCTCAGCCCATGTGGCCCCTCCCGGGTGGTGGGCCCACTGGTGGCCCCTTCTAGAACATTCTAGAAGCTCCTGGTCAAAACACCGATAAATTTTCCGAACCCTGAAAAATGACTTTCCTTATATGAATCTTATTCTCCGGACCATTCCGGATCTCCTCGTGATGTCATAGATCCAATCCGAGACTCCTAACAACATTCGGTCTCCAACTCATATTCCATATCTACTTAAACAACATTGAACCTTAAGTGTGTCACCCTACGGTTCGCGAACTATGCAGACATGATCGAGACACCTCTCTGATCAATAACCAATAGTGGGATCTGGAGATCCATAATGGATCCTACATATTCAACGATAACTTTGTGATCAAATGAACCATTCACATATGATATCGATTCCCTTTGTCACGCGATACTTTACTTATTCGAGGTTTGATCGTTGGTATCTCCATACCTAGTTCAACCTTGTTACCAATAAGTACTCTTTACTCGTTCCATGATATGACATCCCTTGTGACCAAGTCACATGCTTGCAAGCCAATTGGATGATATTCCACCAAGAAGGCCCAGAGTATATCTATCCGTCATTTGGATGGACAAATCCCACTCTTGATCCATGTGCTTGATGGCGCTGCGTCAACGTGGAGCGCTTCGTCGTGAAACCCCAAGAGCAAGGTGTGATGCAGCACAGCAACAAATTTCCCTCAGTAAGAAACCGAGGTTATCGAACCAGTAGAAGGAAGGAAACGTCTCAAGGGTGTTGCACGCAACGTGGAAACCTGCACAACACAAACTCAAGACTTTGCCCCAACGAATCAGTGAGGTTGTCGAGCTCAACGGTTTGCTGTATCAAAGGATTAACTGTATGGTGTGGAAGGTGATGATGGTTTGTAGCAAGTAAACAGTGACAGTGGAAGATGTATCAATGGTAAAGATTGGACCGGGGTCCATAGTTCACTAGAGGTGCTCTCCTTAGATAAACAACATGGCATGAAGGGTGAACAAATTACAGCAGGGCAATTGACATGAACTGACCAAGGCATAACAATGCAATACTAGACAAAAAGATCCTATGAGATTCGATTGGGCAATACAACAATATACATAGACCGCCATCCAACTACATCTATGACTAGAAGTCCACCTTCATGTTATCATCCGAACCCCCTCCAGTATTAATTTGCAAGCAACAGACAACTGCTTTAAGCAAAGTGTGTAAGGTAAACAATCCACTTGTTCCATGAACAAGAGACCGTTGTTTTCTCCCTAGTGGCAACAACACATCTACCATTGAAGAAATTTCTGTCACTTCCCTTGAAAAGTAGAGGCATGAACCCACTATCAAGCATAAATACCCCCTCTTGGAGTAACTAGCAACTACTTTGCCAAGATAACTACTAACAAGAAAGAGCATGCAAGATCACAAACAACACAAACATGATAGAATCAAATAGACAAAACCATTAATCAATCTGACATAGTAATCTCAATATCCATTGGATCCCCGCAAACACAACATGCATGATTACAAATAGATTAGATCTTGACCATTAACGGAGCTCACAAGATCTATACATGATAGCACAAAGGAGGAGATACAACCATCTAGCTACTACATGGACCCGTAGTCCAAGGTGGAACTACTCATGTATGGTGTGATGAATAAGAAGGCCTCCGGGATGATCTCCCCTCCGGCAGGGTGCCGGGAAGAGATTCAGATCCCCCCGATCTAGGGACGATGGTGGTGGCGGCTACAGACGGTTTCGTGGAATATTGATCGGGTGTTTAGGGTTTTGGCATCGGGGGGACTTTATAGGTGAAGATGCGAGGCAGGGGGTCCACCAGGGCGGCAGCACCCCCAGGCGCGGCCAGCCCTAGGGCGCACCGCCAGGGGGTGTGGCCCCCTGTTGAGCCTCCTCCGTCTCGTATTCTGGCTTCGTGTTGCCCACGGTAAAATATTGAATTTGGCTTTTGTCCCGTCCAATTCCCAGAATATTGATTTTCTGCCTTTCTGGAACCAAAAACAGAAGAAAACATGCAACTGTCACTGTGGCAACTTGTTAATAGGTTAGTTGCAGAAAACATATAAAAACACCTCAAAGTGTAGACAAAGCAAAGCGAAGTGGATACTAAACAAGCATGGAACATCAAAAATTATAGATATGTTTTCGACATATCAAGCATCCCCAAGATTAACTCCTGCTCATCCTCGAGTAGGTAAGTGATAAAAGAATAATTTTTTAGGTGACATGCACCATCAAAACCAAGATCAAACAATTTGCGAGCATTGAAAGCTGGGATCAAAGAAATCTAAACATGTGCATGAAAGATGGAGTTCTAATAGTAAGACAAAGTAACTATGCATGCAATGTGAAAGGGTACAAACAAAGACCATGAATAACATGCATTGAAAAACGTTTGTTTGTTTCACATACAGAAAACATGGCATAGTGGCAATCATCTTGTCCCTCATAGAGTAGCAAATAGATTCATAGGACACCTTCAAAGTTCATAAGAGTGACTAGATACAAATAGCACAAGAACAAGTAATATCAACAATATGCATCAATCAATAAGTTTTGGGACACTGCACATAGAACTAAGAATGGCAACTATGCTCTCTTAATTGGTGCCTAAGGATAGAAGGTGGAGACTTAATATAATAATGGAAGAAAGACCCTTCATAAAGGGAAGCAGGGATTTCAAGTTTAAAAAAGAGCTTCCAAAAATTATGGTACTTGTTAGCTTTTAGCCCTTATTGCCCCTATCATAAGCATCTTGAAGTGATTAAGGTTAAAGTGAACAAACTATG
This sequence comes from Avena longiglumis, assembly GCA_030063025.1. Lineage (NCBI taxonomy): Eukaryota > Viridiplantae > Streptophyta > Magnoliopsida > Poales > Poaceae > Avena > Avena longiglumis. The sequence goes on from CP125977.1 coordinate 449,449,559, forward strand.
GAGTATATGCTTAACAAAGTATAAGTTGGAATCTCATGTCCCTTGAATACGAGGGCCACACCTCATGCTACTCAACTCCAGTCACCTATAAGTTCTTGTCATAGTAAGTACATGTGTATCATAGAGAACCGCCAACGGGGTACCCCTTGCACATGGTACAAGTGCTATTCCAAACCAAAATGACAAGGCAAGCAGACAATGAGCATCTCAGCAATCTTTTTATTTACTATTTGCATAGATTTTTATTGAGGATGCTTCACAGAATGCTCATTATGGTGATACCGCAAGTTTCCACCATGATTAGGCATGGCTTAGGCTAGCAGCCCAGGCGTTTTTCTAACACAAAATACATAACTCCATGGACTTACAAGCTCGCTCTTTATTTCAAACCGGTGACATCCATAGACAAAAGAGCATGATATCAACTGTGTACAAAGTACAAGTGCAATGTTGAAAATGTTCCCCATGACATCATGGTTCTGCTAATTCCAATGTATAAGTGCAAGCATATACAACATAGACGACACAATGGTTCAAGTTTATTTGGGGCAAGGAATATAAAGTGTGCCATCAAGTTCATGAGGGCTTTAATCACTAAGTTTTCACATAACAAAATACTTTTTTAATTGGAAGATAGCTGAAAACAAGAATATACTTGGAATGGTATAACACACCATGCATAGGAATTTATAGTGGACATTTTGGAATAACTTGGTTTCTTGGGAGTTGGAAGCATGAGTAGAGCTTACTCATACAAGTGGAGGCTAGCAAAAGACTGGGAGCAACCAACTAAGAGAGCAATAATGGCCATAATCATGCAGAGCGACAAAACATTACTAATCAAAGCATAGAGTGGTACTACAAGTCAAGTACTAGATGATCATAGAGGCTATGGTGACTTGTTCATAGTCATAACATGGTGTGAGTATGTGCCAAGTCAACCCAAACAAAGCATCACAGGAGAATACCAAAATACTATGCTTTTGCATGCAAAAACAACGTATGATTTCTTTCAAGGCACACTAAGCAATCCCAATTGTTTGGAACAAGTAATGCTACATCAATAATCACTAAGCATAAGGTCAAAACAACACTAGCATGACATGCTAAAGTCTAAGTCACGGTCAAAGCAAGCTCCTCTTGCACTTCCAAGCAAGAACATTCTACTCCTTTCCAACACCAATCGACTTATTTGAAACAACACAGCGAGAACGGGGTCCAACTACTTTATTCAAGAAAACTAAACAAACTAAGCAAAGCAAACGAAAACTAAGACGCTCCAAGGATAACACAATAGTGCATGAAACAATAAAAATGAAGTGTCTAGATAGACCTGAGCTTTTTATTGATGAAGAAGGGGATGCCTTGGGCATCCCCAAGCTTTGATGCTTTTACCTCTTGTATATTTCTTAGGGTGACACCAGGGTGGCATCCCCAAGCTTGAGCTTTTGTCCATTATTCATCTCATTACATCATTCTCTCTCCACCTGAAATTTTTCCTTCGTACAAAAGTTCACACAATCTTCATTAGCAACATTAGTGTATTCAAAAGATAATAGACCTTTAGGCTTAGCTTTGGAATAGAAAAACTTTTCACTAAAAACACAAGCTACTGTAGCAAGTCCTTCAAAAATCTCAATTTCCCAAAAAGAACCTAAAAAGGAATCAATAAGAAGCAAATGCAAATAATGGCAGAAATCTATCAAAACAGACCAGCAGGTAGAAACCGATTTTTTCAAAGACCTTATGTTGCTCAAATAAAAAAGTATTGAATGAACGAAAGTTATCTAACATACTGGGGGATTTATTCATAAATATTCAGCTCTATCCGAGTTACAGAGACTCCTCACGAATTTTTATGGTGGAGGAGAGAAATCTGTTTCGGGACAGCAACTCCCCAAATCTTACTTCCCTCTCATTAGAGGTCATTCTTGGCACAAAAACCAAACAAAAAGGATAAGGAGAGGTCATTACTGAATTAATAACTTCCAAGACTCAAGGAAACTCTTGGGCTATCTCCCAACAAGTACTTTTCTTTAACGCTTTTAAGTTAGGCACAAGAAGCAAGAAATCAAGTATTTTCAAATGAGGAAGCATTAACATGAAACCTTGCTTTCAAAGGAGGATCAAAAAGCAACTTCTCTCTCCTCATAGGTAAGTGTTTAATACCTTTTTTGAATATAAATTGATATTTAATGGTGCCTTATTTCATATCAATGATGGCACCAACATTTCTAAGAAAAGGTCTTCCCAAAGTAATAGGGCAAGAAGCATTGTATTCAACATCCAAAACATAGAAATCAACAGGGACATAAGCATTGTTAACCATAATGAACACATCATTAACACTCCCCATGAGTTTCTTCTTAGCATTATCATTAAGTGGTACATCCAAATAACAATCTTCCAGAGGTGGCAAGTCAAGCATTTCATAAATCTTCCTAGGCATAATAGAGACACTAGAACCAATATCACATGAAGCTTTGAGATCAAAGTCATTCACTTGCATATTAATAATGGGTTCCCAACTATATTCAACTTTCCTAGGAATATAAGCTTTGTGTTTTAACTTTTGTTCCTTAATCTTAACAAGAGCATCAGTAATGTGTTTGGTAAAAGCAACATGCATATCACTAGCATCAGGACTTCTAGCAAGCTTTTGCAAGAACATAATCACTTCAGAAATATTGCAACCATCTATATCAAAATCAAACTTAGCATCACTAGTAGTAGGCTCAATAGGCTTAGGCAATGTAGGAGGAGGAATAGGGACTTCTTGTGGTTTAGTGGTGATGGTGCACACACTATTGTTTTTATCAATTTCAGCTCCCATTTAGCATGAAGTTGGGATAACAGTCTAACATTTTCATCAATAGTAACTTGTATGGCATGAGTAGCAGCAAAGGTACTTTCCATGGTTTCAGGTTTAGCAGCCATTTTATTAATCAAGGAGTACTATGCTTCAGACAAAGAGGATATATTTTTCTTAGCATTTAAAAGCCTTTCCTCTATAGTCTTGTTGAAAATGGTTTGCTTACTAATAAAGTCTTTGAGGATGAGTTCAAGTTCAGAGGGGGAAATTCTAGCATTGTTGTAGGAGTTTCCATAGGTGTTTCCATTATTAAGAGGATAAGGCCTATAATTGTTGTTACCACCAAAATTATTCCTTTAGGCATTGTTGTTGAAATTGTTGTTTCTAATGAAGTTCACATCAACTTGCTCTTCTTGAGAAACCAAAGAGGCTAAGGGAACATTATTAGGATCTAAAGGAGCTTTCCCATTAACAATCATAGCCATAATAACATCAATCTTATCACTCAAAGAGGAGGTTTCTTCAACATAATTTTACCTTCTTACCATGTGGAGCTCTCTCAGTGTGCCATTCAGAATAGTTAACCATCATATTATCAAGGAGTTTTGTTGCAACACCCAAAGTGATGCCCATAAAGGTACCTCCAGCAGCTGAATCCAACAGGTTTCTTGAAGAGAAGTTCAAACCTGCATAAAAAGTCTGGATAATCATCCAAGCAGTGAGTCCATGAGTGGGACAATTCTTAACCAAAGATTTCATTCTTTTCCAAGCTTGAGCAACATGTTCATTATCAAGTTGTTTAAATTTCATAATATCACTTCTCATAGATATAATCTTAGCATGAGGGTAGTACTTTCCAATAAAAGCATTTTTGCACTTAATCCAAGAATCAGTACTATTTCTAGGCAAAGATAGCAACCATTCTTTATCTTTTCCTCTCAAGGAGAAAGGAAACAGCTTGAGCTTAATAATATCTCCATCTACATTCTTATACTTTTGCATCTCACAAAGTTCAACAAAGCTATTGAGATGGGTAGCAGCATCATCAGAACTAGTACCAGAAAATTGCTCTCTCATCACAAGATTCAACAAGGCAGGCTTAATTTCATAAAAGGTAGCATCAGGAGAAGGTGGAGCAATAGGAGTGCTTAGGAAATCATTGTTGTTTGTGCTAGTGAAGTCACACAACTTGGTGTTCTCAGCAGAGTTCATTTTGGCAAAGGTGGGGCAAGCCAAAAAATAGCAGCTACTGCTAGAGCAGGAACTAATTTTCTTTGGAGTTTTTGATAAAAATAGGCAAACAAAACCAAGCAAAAGAAACTAAGAAAACTAAAAACAAAGTAAAGAGAAAGGTTGAGGAGGACTCCCCTTGTGAAGACGTCCTTAGCCTCCCCGACAACGGTGCCAGAAAAAGCTTGATGGCGCTGCGTCAACGTGGAGCGCTTCGTCGGGAAACCCCAAGAGCAAGGTATGATGAAGCACATCACCAAATTTCCCTCAGTAATAAACTGAGGTTATCGTACCAGTAGGAGGAAGGAAACGTCTCAAAGGTGTTGGAAGCAACGTGGAAACCTGCACAACATAAACTCAAGACTTTGCCCCAACGAATCAGTGAGGTTGTCAAGCTCACTGGTTTGCTGTAACAAAGGATTAACTATATGGTGTGGAAGGTGATGATGGTTTGCAGCAAGTAAACACTAACAGTGGAAGATGTATCAATGGTAAAGATTGGACCGGGGTCCATAGTTCACTAGAGGTGCTCTCCTTAGATAAACAACATGACATGAAGGGTAAACAAATTACAAGAGGACAATTGACAGGAACTGAGCAAGGCATAACGATGCAATACTAGACAAAAAGATCCTATGAGATTCGACTGGGCAATACAACAATATACATAGACCGCCATCCAACTGCATCTATGACTAGAAGTCCACCTTCAGGTTATCATCCGAACCCCCTCCAGTATTAAGTTGCAAGCAACAGACAACTGCTTTAAGCAAAGTGTGTAAGGTAAACAATCCACTTGTTCCTTGAACAAGAGACCGTTGTTTTCTCCCTAGTGGCAACATCACATCTACCATCGAAGAGATTTTTGTCACTTACCTTGAAAAGTAGAGGCATGAACCCACTATCGAGCATAAATACCCCCTCTTGGAGTCACTAGCGACTACTTAGCCAAGATAGCTACTAACAATGGAGAGCATGCAAGATCACAAACAACACAGACATGATAGAATCAAATAGACAAAACCATTAATCAATCTAACATAGTAATCTCAATATCCATCGGATCCCCGCAAACACAACATGCATGATTACAAATAGATTAGATCTTGATCATGAACGGAGCTCACAAGATCTATACATGAAAGCACAAAGGAGGAGATACAACCATCTAGCTACTACATGGACCCGTAGTCCAAGGTGGAACTACTCATGTATGGTGTGATGAAGAAGAAGGCCTTCGGGATGATCTCCCCTCCGGCAGGGTGCTGGGAAGAGCTTCAAATCCCCCTCGATCTAGGGACGATGGTGGCAGCGGCTACAGACGGTTTTATGGAATATTGATCGGGTGTTTAGGGTTTTGACATCGGGGTGACTTTATAGGCGAAGAGGCGAGGCAGGGGGCCACCAGGGCGGATGCACCCCCCAGGTGCGGCCAGCCCTAGGGTGCGCCGCCAGGGGGTGTGGCCCCCTGGTGAGCCTCCTCCGTCTCGTATTCTGGCTTCGTGTTGCCCACGGTAAAAATATTGACTTTGGCTTTTGTCCCGTCCAATTCCGAGAATATTGATTTTCTGCCTTTTTGGAACCAAAAACAGAAGAAAACAGGCAACTGGCACTGTGGTAACTTGTTAATAGGTTAGTTCCAGAAAACATATAAAAACACCTCAAAGTGTAGACAAAGCAAAGCAAAGTAGAACTAAACAAGCATGGAACATCAAAAATTATAGATTCCAACGTATCAGTGCTTCAACACATACTTTTAGAATACCCAATGCCACCTTTATAACCACCCAGTTACGGAAGTGGCGTTTGATGCCATCAAAGTACTCATCCGGTGACGATGATTAACATGATCTCATGGTCGAAGGATTAGGTTACTATGTATCTGAAAGCTTGTAGCAAAACAAACTTAATGACTTGATCCTATGCTATGCTTACTATGGGTTTATGTCCATCACATCATTCTCCTAATGATATGATCTTAATAACATCCAATGTCCATGATCAGAAAGCCATGATCATCTATTAATCAACAAGCTAGTTTCAACAAGAGGCTTCCTAGGGACTCTTTTATGTTTACAAAACACATAAGTATTAATGTTTCCATTTAATACAATTATAGCATAGGATATAAACATTTATCATAAACACAAATATATAATAATTATCACTTTATTATTGCCTCTTGGGCATATCTCCAACAGGATGATATTGTGATTGCTGGCTCTACTCCGACTACAGTGGAATGTTTGGTGCAGTCTCTTAGACATTTTTCCCATTAAGGATCTTGGTCCTCTTCACTACTTCTTGGGTCTAGAAGAATCCTACAATTCAGGGGGCGTGACACTCACTCAACGGAAGTATGCTTTAGATCTTCTTCATCGTGTGACCATGGAGAATTGCAGATCCACTTCGACACCTCTAGTCGCCACTGAGTGCCTTGCTCGTGATGTCGGCACACTGCTTGGCGCTGAGGATTCTACCCGGTATCGCAATATTGTTGGAGGGCTTCAATACTTGATGCTTACTCGACCAGATTTGTTATTTGTTGTCAACAAGGTTTGTCGGTTTCTATCGCAGCCGATTGATGAGCATTGGGAAGCCGCGTATTCTGCAATATGTCAAAGGAACTTTGAATATGGGGTTGAGGATACATAAGTCCCCTTCCACTGGTGTCAGTATATTTACAGATGTTGATTGGGCAGGATGTATTGATGACCGTCGTTCCACTAGTGGGTTTGCTGTGTTTGTTGGCTCAAATCTTATTTCATGGAGTGCGAAGAAACAACCCACCATCTCCAGTTCTAGCACAGAGGCAGAGTATAGAGTATTAGCTAATGGAGCTGCTGAAGCCATCTGGGTAGAGTCACTGCTCAAGGAGCTAGGCGTGTCATAGCAGCGAACCACCATCTTGTGGTGTGATAATCCTGTGGCTACATACCTGATGGCGAACCCTATCTTTCACGCATAGACCAAGCACATTGAGATCAATTTTCATTTTGTGCGAGAGTGTGTTTCCTTCGGAGATTTAGATGTCAGGTTTATCTCGACGAATGACCAACTAGTTGATGTAATTACTAAACCAATCACACGGCAGATGTTACTCTTCTATATAGTAGTGATAGTTCAGATTGAGAGGGTGTGTTGAAAACGGACAAGTATACATGTTGTATACACCTATCGTGCTATAATGTTAACTATGTATATTGGTCAGATATATATACAAGATCTGTACTAGTACATAATGGATCAAGCTGCTTATGTAGTCAGCTATGTATGATTTGAATTCTGACTAGTTGAGCGTGTACCGGTTTGTAAGAACCAACGGTCTTTTTTTTTACTCTTAAAAACCAACTGTCTTGCACACAACATATCTCCAAATCATCAACATTATCGACAAGGAATGTTGGAAATATGCCCTAAAAACAATAATAAATATGTTATTATTCATCTTTATAATTAAGTTTATATTCTTTAAAATGTGAAAATGTGTATTTTGAACTTTATTAAATGAAGGAAGCACTGGAGCTAGGAAGTTGGCACCTTCCTAGCTAGTATATCAGGATGGGAATGTATGAGCCGGTGGAGAGGGAGTTTAGCTGGCACCGCCAAGCTACCATGGTCGAGCGAGGCGCGTGGTAGAGTTGGTTTGAATGAGTGGGATGGAGAGTTATTCAGTGATGACCTAAGTAAGAAGATGTGTTCTTTTTCTCGAAATAGAGGTTATACCCTCGGCCTCTTTATCAAAATGATGCACGCAGCCTTAGAAGACGTATTCCTAAAGAGACACCCTCACATCATTAGGAGCTTGATCCGGTGGAATTGGCTATAACTTAACCATTTTCCCAGAGAAGGTATGACCGGAGCATCATGCAGGCTGGCCTAAAACCAAAACTGTATCTAGCGGGTTTTGTTGGACCTTGTTCTTCACTTGATCAAACATGTGCTGATAACGGAGGTCATATTCTGCTGGGAATACTATACTAGTTATGTTTTGCATCACGGCCGGTGAGTTGGTCACGATCCGACGGTGGGAGAACACGAGGGCACGCAACGCCGCATGCATGCATCACGCGAGGCGTCGTCTCAACTCTGAAGTGTGAAGCTCTGAAGACGCGTGCCGCGTCGGAACCGGAGAATTGGCGCCATGTAGCTGGCGGAGGGAAGCGGCCGGGGGGAGAAGCCCAAAGCGCTCGCCTTTCGTCCACCTTTGACCACCTCTCGACTAAATTAACTCGATCCTGATCGCTGTCTCGTCTCCGTGTTCTTGGATCCTTACTGCATGCATGCGGTCTGCTGTCGAGTCTTGACGGCTGTAATAGTACAGTAGCTCGCTGTAATTTATCGATCCGTACAGAAGCACTTTGGTAACAGCTGGGGTTAGTTAGTTAACTATATGTTTACTACGCACAGAGCGCGTGATGAGCTAGCTGGGCGGCCAGCTTCTCTTTCGCACTCCCCGATGCTACAGCTAGCCAGTGCACAACTTCCTCATCGAATAATCCTGTAAACAATTTACAGTCCTAGAAAGAGACAACACTATAAGAAAGAACTAAGGTGCCGACGAGCCGGCCGGCTATGCCGACGGCCAAATATCGGGGCTGTCGGCGTAGCTACCTTCCCTGGCCAGCTGACCAGCCTGGTCGTCGGCGTAGGTGACGGTGCCGAGGGTAGCCGTCGGCCTAGCGTGGTCGTCGGCGTAGTACAGAGGGATATGCCGACGGTGGCCCTCAGCATAGGTACAGCCCTCGGCGCAGCCCCAGTTTAGACACGGCGATGGAAACGGCGTTAGGCAGACAAGCTGCACAGCTCTTTGAAAAAAAAATTTTGGTTCTGTGCCGATGGCTTAGCCGTCGGCGTAGGCCTCCAGATTTTTTCTTTTATCTCATTATTTTTTGAAAAATCATAACTAAATTATTCTAGTTTAGAAAAATACAAATAATATATCAAAATTTGCAGAAAAATAAGACCTATCTATCTACACTCAAATATTACACATTTATAAAACAAATAATAAAACATAAAACATTATATATAGTTTAAAACGGGCATTATAAATTCAAAAACGATCCAAACAACGTAAAACCTTCGCGTGGTGTCATATTATGTGACATAGTTAGAAGAAAAAATATCAAACTTGGTATATTGATTATGTCTCAAAAAACCTTCATAAAATGACCTATCTCGTTCGAGGTTTCTTGGCTTTCGGGTCAAATGACCAATGTTATGGCTAGAATGAAGGCATAGTTTGTGATAATGTGTCCATATTGTGCATAAGTGTGCATCATGGGATGGCGAACAATGTTTTAAGAGGAAGTTTTCCTTTTCGTCGCACCAAAAGGCCGTTTTCCATTTTTCGAATGCAAAAAACTGACGGTTTTGTGAAGCAACCACCAAATGGCTAATTCAAAATACCACCGTCACATTTTTCAAAAATACTAGACCACCTTACATGGATAATGTCATAACAGGGGGATCTCAAACATTTCCGTCTACCCCTGGTGAAAAACACAAATTCCTGCCGAATCGGTAGGAAGTAGGTTAGATATGAAATACAGGTACATGATCGGATGCTCATGATTTTTTTAAAAAAATCATTTTTAGGTTCAAAATATGTTGTTTCATCATAGATCCACTTCAAGTTTAGCGAGTCTCAGCCCCGAGCTAAGAATCTTCATGCCCGCCCTTCGACAAAGTTTAACGATAGTTTAAAACGGGCATTATAAATTCAAAAATGATCCAAACAACGTGAAACCTTCGCGTGGTGTCATATTATATGACATAGTTAGAAGGAAAAATATTAAACTTGGTATATTGATTATGTCTCAAAAAACCCTTCACAAAATGACCTATCTCGTTCGAGGTTTCTTGTTTGTCGGGTCAAATGACCAATGTTATGGCTAGAATGAAGGCGTAGTTTGTGATAATGTGTCCATATTGTGCATAAGTGTGCATCATGGGATGAAGAACAATGTTTCAGGAGGAAGTTTTCCTTTTCGTCGCACCAAAAAGCCGTCATTTTTCGAGTGCAAAAAACTGACGGTTTTGTGAAGCAACCACCAAATGGCTAATTCAAAATACCACCATCACATTTTTCAAAAATACTAGACCACCTTACATGGATAATTTCATAACAGGGGGATCTCAAACATTTCCGTCTACCCCTGGTGAAAAGGACAAATTCCTGCTGAATCGGCAGAAGTGGGTCAGATATGAACTACAGGTACATGATCGGATGCTCTTGATTTTTTTTTAAAAAATCATTTTTAGGTTCAAAATATGTTGTTTCATCATAGATCCACTTCAAGTTTAGCGAGTCTCAGCCCTGAGCTAAGAATCTTCATGCCCACCCTTCGACAAAGTTTAACGATAGTTTAAAACGGGCATTATAAATTCAAAAACGATCCAAACAACGTGAAACCTTCGCGTGGTGTTATATTATATGACATAGTTAGAAGGAAAAATATCAAACTTGGTATATTGATTATGTCTCAAAAAACCTTCACAAAATGACCTATCTCGTTCGAGGTTTCTTGGCTGTCGGGTCAAATGACCAATGTTATGGCTAGAATGAAGGCATAGTTTGTGATAATGTGTCCATATTGTGCATAAGTGTGCATCATGGGATGGCAAACAATGTTTCAGGAGGAAGTTTTCCTTTTCGTCGCACCAAAAAGCCGTTTTCCATTTTCCGAGTGCAAAAAACTGACGGTATTGTGAAGCAACCACCAAATGGCTAATTCAAAATACTACCGTCACATTTTTCAAAAATACTAGACCACCTTACATGGATAATGTCATAACATGGCGATCTCAAACATTTTTGTCTATCCCTGGTGAAAAAGACAAATTCCCGCCGAATCGGTAGGAAGTGGGTCAGATATGAACTACAGATACATGATCGGATGCTCATGATTTTTTACAAAAATATTTTTTAGGTTCAAAATATGTTGTTTCATCATAGATCCACTTCAAGTTTAGCGAGTCTCAGCCCCGAGCTAAGAATCTTTGTGCGTGTCGTTTTAAACGGGCAAATGAAATTATGATAAGAATCACGGCATAGTTTATGATAAGTTTATATTGATATCATATTTGGATTCCTCTCATTTTTGTAATCAATTTAGACATAGTATTTGCCGAATTCCGATTTACAGATTTAAAGATATTAATTATTCCATATTAAATAAAAAATACAAAAAAAGGAAAATCTTTATATTTTTATTTGAATTCAATAATATTTTTACTTATTCATTGTTGTTTACTTAAATAATTGCTTATAATTTCAAAAAATACAACCATGTGACATGATGATATAAGAGTTAATAGGAATGATATAATAGTATTTACAACAATGTGTAAATTTCTTGCGGGAAGAGATTCTGAAGGAACGAAGAAGTTAAGCGTGCTAGAGCTGGAGTAGTGTTAGGATGGGTGACCGAACGAGAACTTTGACTTAGACTGCAATTTAATCAATTATTAACTATAAATAGTGTTAAAATGATTAAACCGAGAGATTAAGGAGTCAAACAATTCAAAGATTAAAAAAAATTAAAAAAATAAAATAAAATAAAAAATAATTTAGGCTATGCTGACGGCCAGGACGTACGCCAAGGGGGCTACGCCGACGGCCACCGTCGGCACAGCCTGTGCCGACGGCAATTTAAAGCTGTGCCGACGGCAGCCGGCCACTGGTAGAAAAGTGCCCATGCGTCCCGGTTGGTAAGGCCATTAGTCCCGGTTGCCCAACCGGGACGGGGCAATCGGGACTAAAGCTCTAACATTAGTCCCGATTGCCCCACCAACCGAGACAAATGGGGCACGTATGCATCGAGCGCTGAGGGGTGGTGCCTGAACCGGGACTAATAACTCCGCTGCAGAGATTTAGCCATTTCTTCGCAGAGAATTCATTTTGGCACATTTTTTTGTCAGCAGCATTTTCGCCACTTTTTGTGCCGCGACAGAGAATTCATTTAGGTTGTTTTATTGTTTATTTAGTGTTTTGCACTTATCAACGAAGGAACCTTATATTACACAAGATCATCATGACAACATTACATTCAATACACGGATCGAGTTCATGCACTACATACAAAAGTTGCTATTCGATGCTACCGGCCAATTTCTTGAAAGTTGCTATTTTTACAATTCCTATTGTCTATACACAGCCGAGTAGTATTCCCTTTGTGTGTTTAGGACTTCTGCATCCAAGAATCCCGCCAATTCCTCCTGAATTGCTCGTATGCGATCCTTTGGCAGAAGACCGTCCCGTAGACGTTCGATCTGATTTAAAAAAGGAGTCAGACTATATGAATATGAAACTAAACACAATTTGATTGTAATTAAAAACTATAGAAATTGTTTACGTACGTGGAGTTGCTCTAAATTTCTGCCCTTCTCATCGCACGTCTGCCGGATGAACTCGCATACATAGTATCCACATAGATTGTTACCTGGTCCCTGCGTCAGGCACTTTACGAGAACAGAGTTGAATCAAAATAATAATCAAGCATGATAATAACTGTATCAAAACTAGAATCAAAGAGATGCACGGATATAGCTAGTGGTGCTTACATCTAGTGGTTGAAATATAAGCTCCTCTTTCCAAACACCCCTAGAATTCTTGGTGAATCGTTTCCAAGCGCTGTCCGGCGTAGAAAACGAATAAAATAAGTTATTAAGTACTTGATATCATAAAATTCACGAACGTTGCCGATATAGTGTCGTAATGATTAGAATTACCGCTGGAGAAGTATCTGCATGTCCTTCCACGTCTCAAGGGGTTTATGTTTCGAGTCCATGACTAGTACACGCCCTTTGTCAAGTTGAATGATTAACAGAATATAGTGGTACCTGCGAATGCATAACTAATCAATTATATACTTAACATCGAGTAAGCGAAATAGAAAGTGTATACAAGACAATAACACTCACTGGAAGTTGTAAGGAAATAGTATTTCCCTTTTGGTTTATTGAAACCTTAACGCGTACTATATTATCCTCCGTATCCCGGGGCTTATTTTGAGATTAGCTTCATGAACCCAATATGGGTCAATGAAGCCAATGTCATAGATTTGTCCTCTGCATTCGAGAATCTTCATTCGCATATTACAAGATGATTATATACATGCAATAAACAAAATAATATAGCTGGAGACTAAATTAATTACGTAATTAGTACTTACATAATAGAACCGATGATCGATTTGTCCAAGGCGTCTTGATTGAATAATTGAAATAGTTCATCAAATTCAATGGATATCATGTCATCCTTATCTTTCCCATGATGCTTTTTGTAACCCTCAAGACTATCCGATTATCCCGGCCCTTGTGGCATGCATGTACCGATTATGCAATCTTCGCATTTTGTTGGAAGATTGTTTACCTCCTCAGTTTGACGAGGTTTTCCGATCGGTATTTGTATGCTACTTCACTCACGGGAAGAACTCTAATCGGGATAAGTCTTGGGCAATACTCATACCTTGAGCAGCTTCTCCGTATTGTAACTACCTCTGGATCATACCGCTCTTCGCCCCATATTTGCTCGACCCACATTGGTTTGAGAAATCACCTTGAGAGGGGCGCAAGTCTGTTTTGCTTGTTCTCCGAAATGGGCAACATGATTTCCGCTTGCATCAAGATCGCTCTTGAGGCTTTTTGTGCCGCATGTGACTTGAGAATAGAACGCTCATAGTCTGATTACAGCTTTGGCTCGGGTTGATGAAGATTCTTTAGCATTTTCAACACTTTGTCCTTTTCTTCTTTGGTGCTGGGGAACTCGCTCTTCGGCCTCGGCTTAGCAAAAAACGTTGCTTCCGCATCAACGATCGCCTGATCTCCTCTTCAAGATACCATAAGCTCTCTTGGGAGGAACCGTTGGTACTTTTGGAAGAGGCTCTTGTTTACGTTTGGCGATCGCCACGATGACAAGTGACGCTTACGCTTTTATCCCGAGGCGCGATGGCTCCTTGGCGATGGCTGCACCGGAGATTGGTGAGGCGACGGAGCCGGGTGAGGCGACGAAGACGGCTGCCGCGGTGGCGACGACCTCGCTGGAGACGGGTGAGGCGGCGGCGAAGATGGCCTTGGCGTGTGATTTCGAAGCACGATACAATCCTTCGGCCATAGAATGGTGACGTTTTTTGCGTCACCCAGCACAGTCACATCCCCTTCACCAGCAGGGTAGTGAAGATCCAAAACCTCAAAGGTGGGCATGATTTCATCCACACCGACAACAGCGTAGCCCTCTGGAACCGGACGACAGTGGTAAGTTGGTGTGGGTCCAATTGGTAAGGCATAGCCGACCGCCACCTTCATTGATATGTTCACAACTTTGACATGTAGCTCGCAGTGTGTCATCTCTGTGATATCATCCACTGGGTAGCCAACAGGAGCCATCGTCGGTGCATCATCGTCATCGCCATTGTCATCACCCGGGACCTCGATGGAAGCCACACTGCTTTTTCGATTATTCGATAGGCCGGTAGCATCGAATGCAGTGTGCTGCTGAGATGGGCCGGTAGTACTTTGCTCTTTAAGTGTGTTAATTTCATCTTGTTGTTGCTTTAATCATTCTTCAATTAAACGCATTCGCTCTTTCTGACTTTCTGCTTCAACTGCCTTGTCCTTACCTCCGACGGCTTCTATCAGATATTTCTTCCTCTCTTGAAACCCATCCTCCATGATTGGGAGCCTATTGTGCCTCGTGTTCGTCCATCATGTTCCTTATTTCCAAGGGCGAGTGTGAGCTCATCATTCTCTCTATCGGAATGAAGTCCCCATCTTTAACAGCCTTTTATCGCTTTTCGATCCTCTCGATTGGCAAGGGGTCTTCTTTATGTCGTATGTTATATATACACCTCCCTTCCGAGTCCAACGTTCCCCCATGCCCGTAAAACCAATTCCTTGCACGTTCTACCCAATCGTATGTCTCTGGGGTGATCTTTTTATCACGCAGTTCCTGCTCAAGTTTCTCCCACTTAGGAATGCCAACCCCGTAGCCACCTTGCCCCATAGTATGGTGATACTTCTTCTTAGCAAGATTCACTTATTCGTTTCAGACATTTTCTTAGCTTTTTCTGATTTCTTGTATTCCACAAACTCATCCCAGAATGGTTTTATCTTCTCAAACTGAATATTCTTGAAATCGGGAGTCTTCTTTTTCACGACATAGTCAAGGTGCAATCTTTTCTTCTAGTTGGTGAAACACTGGGTCATCTTCTTCAAAGCCCACTCCCTGACCTTAGCCTCCATGGATCTCCCATGTTGTAAGGCGTCCTCAACTGGATCCTCCGCATTTGGATCCAGCTCTATCTTCGGTAGTTTGAAATTAACCATGAGCCTCTTCCACAGTAAATCTTTGGCGTGGTTAGGGACAAATAAACATGTTCCCTCTTCATCCGCATTAGCAGGCCTATTCCAATTTCTAATGGTGATCGGGATTAAGTCCCTAACAATTACTCCGCATTGTGCCACAAATTTGGTTGCGACAACTTCGGGAGCTGTCGGTCTGCCGTCTTCAGCGACATCTTCGATCCTGAACCTCTCATGGTCTTGCAACTTTTTGGTTGGGCCTCGCTCTTTTTCAGTAGATTCCTTCGATCCGGAGGGCTAAAAGAAGAAAGATCGTCGTTACTATTTCTATATAGATAGCAGATGATTAATTAATGAATTGATTTATATTACATGCACCTCGCCAGAGCGGTCGTCTTCTCGATTACACAAGGCATCGCCTTCTCCTCATGAAGGCAACACCTTCAACCTCAAACAAGTTGTCTACTCCGGTAAAGAGGATCACCCTCACGGAGTTGTTCGAAACGTTGATACGTCTAAATTATCTTCCCACGGATCACACCTTGGATCAACTCTTCCTTTTCTTCGTCTCGTGTGGGTCCATATTTTCTGCATAGGTGGAAAACGAATAAGTCAAAGCGGCTAAAGGAGAAAGTTAAATGCGGTGTTGAGATATATAAACCCTAATTCAGAGAAACCCTAATATATACATACACAATAATAAAATGAAGAGAAAGGAAAGCGTAGTAGATAGGCACATCGTCGAACCCACATGCACCTAAGTTGCTTGAAAATGTGAATGTGCAGGGCTACCCACAAGTGATCCGGTGGGGCCAAAGACCAATAATACCAAACGAATTAATAAACCTAATAATACCTAACTAATAATAAACCTAATAATCCAAACACCAAAAGAAAGGGAAACAATCAACACATGGCATCGATGCAATGCTCAAGCAAGTATAATGATATGACAAGTTAATTTGCATTGGAATGTAACCCTAAGAAATGCTCGACGATTTAATCGGGGTTAGAGGGTGAAAACCCTAACTCGGAGAAACTCCTAACACACATGAGAGGGATGGATTTGTTCTTCTAATTAAACTTGTAATTTAAGTTGTTGAACAATGCATGATTATAGCTTAGATAGCTAGGTTTCATTTTTGAACATTTTGGTATATTATTCATATTTTTATGACTTATAGATTAAAAGTTATTGAATTTATAAGATTATAATTATTTCAAAATTATTAAAAGTTGGTTAAACTTTTTACATGCAGCATATCTAGCCACAATGATCTGAGAGGGCGGAGCCACCTCGGCACCCACACAAGCAAAAGTGGTTCAGGGGCATTTTCACTGCCGGGCTAGCTGGAGATCTTGACACATGGGCGAGGCCACATAGGAAAGCCATGCGCAAAGTGGCTCCTGGGCCGGGTCGCTGATGCACGGGTGACGCCACGCGGTGGCTTGCGGGGCGTGATGGGAGGCAGCGTTGGGGCGATCTAGGCGCGTCGCAAGCGTTAGAGAGGAGGTTGAGGAGAGCCAAAGAGCGGCCGCCTCCAAAAGGTCACCGGAGAGAGCACGACGAGCGGTGGCGGCAGTGGTGGCGGTGGTCGACGGGAGGATGAACCAGGCGAGAGGCGAGAGAGGTCCACGAGACCAGCTCACCAGTGTGCGTGGTGGTGTCGGGAGGCGAGGCGAGGTCGGGAGCCGTAATCGGCGGCGATCGTCGGGCTCGAGGGTCGGCGGCGATTGGGAGCGGCGGCGATTCCTTCAGGAGAAGCCTCGGGCGGCGAAGCTTCTGCACGCTATCGGGCGGCGGCGGTAGGGCGTGCAGCGGCGGACAGCGTCGTCTTGAAGAGAAGAGGAGGAGATGGGGAAGAAGAAGAGGAGGGGCACCGGTTAACCAAAGGACCTTTTGTCGGTTGGTGGCTCCAACCGACTAAAAATCATCGTCCAGTTGGAGCCACCAACCGGACCTATACTCAAAATTTTCAGCAGACCAAGGGTTGGCGTGCGAGTCTTTAGTCCGGTTGGTGGCTCCAACCGACATATTCTTTTTCAAAAAAAATTCAGGTATTTTCTCTCTCACTTTATTTTTTATTTTGGGGTTTAAATTTGTATTGTTTTTAAATGATAATTAATTTGGAATTTAGAAAAATTTAAACATAAAAGTGTTTGGATTTGAATAAATAATTCAAAACCATTTTCTTTTAAAAATAATTAATGTAACCATTTAAAATATGAACCATTTACAATTAAAAATGAATTAACTTATATTTTTTAATATCAATTTGGAATTTAGAAAAACTTTAAACATAAGAAGTGTATGGATTTGAATAAATAATTCAAAACATATTCTATTTTTAAAAAATAATTAATGTAACCTTTTAAAATGAATTAACTTATATTTTTGAATATTAATTTGGAATTTAGAAAAACTTTAAACATAAAAAGTGTTTGGATTTAAATAAATAATTCAAAACATTTTCTGCTTTAAAAATAATTAATGTAACCATTTAAAATATGAACCATTTACAATTAAAATGAATTAACTTATATATTTTTAATATCAATTTGGAATTTAGAAAAACTTTAAACATAAAAGTGTATGGATTTGAATAAATAATCCAAAACCATTTTCTATTTTTAAAAAATAATTAATGTAACCTTTTAAAATGAATTAACTTATATTTTTAAATATTAATTTGGAATTTAGAAAAACTTTAAACATAAAAAGTGTTTGGATTTAAATAAATAATTCAAAACCATTTTCTCCTGCAACATTGTTCTCCATACCAATGTCCACACATATGCATAATATGGGCACAACATCACAAACTATGCCGTGATTCAGCATATAACATCGGTCATTTGGACCGAAAAAGCCATGAAACCTCGAACATGATAGGTCATTTTGTGAAGGTTTTTTCGAAACATGATTAATATACCAAATCTGGTATTTTTCCTTTCAACTATGTAACATAATATGACACCACGCGAAGGATTTTCATTGTTCGGACTTTTTTTGAATTTATTATGCCCGTTTTGAATTATCTGAATTTCTAACTATGGTCGAACCGGTGTGCATGAAGATAGGGGACGAGCATCGTTAGAACTTGCATTGGATCTCTGAAGAAACCACATATTGCGAGTATAAAAATGATTTTTTCAAAAAATCACGGGCGATAGATCATGTACCTATAGTACAAACCGGACCCACTTCCTACCGATTCGGCAGACATTTGTCCTTTTTACCCGGGATGGACGAAAAGGTTTGAGATGTCCCGGTTGGGAGATAGTCCATGTAAGGTGGTCTACTATTTTAGGAAAATGGGACGGTAGCATTCTGAATCGGCATTTTGGTGGTTACTTCACAAAACGACACGTTTTTGCGCTCGGAAAATGGAAAAGGGCTTTTCCGCGACAAAAGGAAAACTTCCTCCTGCAACATTGTTCTCCATACCAATGTCCACACACATGCATAATATGGGCACAACATCACAAACTATGCCGTGATTCAGACATAACATCGGTCATTTGGACCGAAAAGCCATGAAACCTCGAACATGATAGGTCATTTTGTGAAGGTTTTTTCGAAACATGATCAATATACCAAGTCTGGTATTTTTCCTTTCAACTATGTAACATAATATGACACCACGCGAAGGATTTTCATTGTTCGGATTTTTTTTGAATTTATTATGCCCGTTTTGAATTATCTGAATTTCTAACTATGGTTGAACCGGTGTGCATGAAGATAGGGGACGAGCATCGTTAGAACTTGCATTGGATCTCTGAAGAAACCACATATTGCGAGTCTAAAAATGATTTTTTTCAAAAAATCACGGGCGATAGATCATGTACCTGTAGTACAAACCGGACCCACTTCCTACCGATTCGGCAGACATTTGTCCTTTTTACCCGGGATGGACGAAAAGGTTTGAGATGTACCGGTTGGGAGATAGTCCATGTAAGGTGGTCTAGTATTTTAGGAAAATGGGACGGTAGCATTGTGAAACGGCATTTTGGTGGTTACTTCACAAAACGACCCGTTTTTTGCGCTCGGAAAATGGAAAAGGGCTTTTCCGTGCGACAAAAAGGAAAACTTCCTCCTACAACATTGTTCTCCATACCAATGTCCACACACATGCATAATATGGGCACAACATCACAAACTATGTCGTGATTCAGCACATAACATCGGTCATTTGGACCGAAAAAGCCATGAAACCTCGAACATGATAGGTCATTTTGTGAAGGTTTTTTCGAAACATGATCAATATACCAAATCTGGTATTTTTCCTTTCAACTATGTAAAATAATATGACACCACGCGAAGGATTTTCATTGTTCGGACTTTTTTTGAATTTATTATGCCCGTTTTGAATTATCTGAATTTCTAACTATGGTCGAACCGGTGTGCATGAAGATAGGGGACGAGCATCGTTAGAACTTGCATTGGATCTCTGAAGAAACCACATATTGCGAGTATAAAAATGATTTTTTCAAAAAATCACGGGCGATAGATCATGTACCTATAGTACAAACCGGACCCACTTCCTACCGATTCGGCAGACATTTGTCCTTTTTACCCGGGATGGACGAAAAGGTTTGAGATGTACCGGTTGGGAGATAGTCCATGTAAGGTGGTCTAGTATTTTAGGAAAATGGGACGGTAGCATTCTGAAACGGCATTTTGGTGGTTACTTCACAAAACGACCCGTTTTTTGCGCTCGGAAAATGGAAAAGGGCTTTTCCGTGCGACAAAAAGGAAAACTTCCTCCTGCAACATTGTTCTCCATACCAATGTCCACACACATGCATAATATGGGCACAACATCACAAACTATGCCGTGATTCAGCACATAACATCGGTCATTTGGACCAAAGCCATGAAACCTCGAACATGATAGGTCATTTTGTGAAGGTTTTTTGAAACATGATCAATATACCAAGTCTGGTATTTTTCCTTTCAACTATGTAACATAATATGACACCACGCGAAGGATTTTCATTGTTCGGATTTTTTTTGAATTTATTATGCCCGTTTTGAATTATCTGAATTTCTAACTATGGTTGAACCGGTGTGCATGAAGATAGGGGACGAGCATCGTTAGAACTTGCATTGGATCTCTGAAGAAACCACATATTGCGAGTCTAAAAATATTTTTTTCAAAAAATCACGGGCGATAGATCATGTACCTATAGTACAAACCGGACCCACTTCCTACCGATTCGGCAGACATTTGTCCTTTTTACCCGGGATGGACGAAAAGGTTTGAGATGTACCGGTTGGGAGATATTCCATGTAAGGTGGTATAGTATTTTAGGAAAATGGGACGGTAGCATTGTGAAACGGCATTTTGGTGGTTACTTCACAAAACGACCCGTTTTTTGCGCTCGGAAAATGGAAAAGGGCTTTTCCGTGCAACAAAAAGGAAAACTTCCTCCTGCAACATTGTTCTCCATACCAATGTACACACACATGAATAATATGGGCACAACATCACAAACTATGCCGTGATTCAGCACATAACATCGGTCATTTGGACCGAAAAAGCCATAAAACCTCGAACATGATAGGTCATTTTGTGACGGTTTTTTCAAAACAAGATCATTGTTCGGCACACATTTAGTCCCGGATGTAGTCACAAACCGGGACTAAAAATATTTTCCGCCATTTCCCACCTCTTCCCGCCAAGTTTTCCCGCCCTTTCCTTTCTACTAGAGCTTTTAGTCCCGAATGTAGTCACTAACCGGGACTAAAGATATTTCCCGCCATTTCCCAAAGCTTCACGCCAAGTTTTTCCGCCCTTTCCCTCTATATTTAGGGTGATCGTGTCATGGCTATCCACACATCCACACCTTACTCTCTTAGAACAATGGACACGCCATCGGGCCATTCGACCTCGAGGAGACCGAGGCGCCTCAACTACCCTTGTCCGGCTGGCCGTCACTGGCCGGATCTTTGCTGGAGGTTCTGTCCCTCTGTCCCTCAAGGTTCCGTGACGCCAGCGGCCATCACAAACCAGTTCTACCACGAGCTCACGCCGGAGCAGCGGATGGATCCCCAGTGGGATCCCGACAACTACGACACCTGGAATGCCTTCTTCGCTAATAGGAGGGAAAGGGAGCTCGCCAGGTACGAGGGTGATGGCCCGCCACCGGTGAACCACAACGAAGCCGGCCGTCGTCTGTGGTGGGCGAACCGTACTATCATCATAGTGATGCGCTACATCGCCGGGGGAGACCATCCTCGCCACGGTGCCACGAGTCCACCCGCCAGGCCCCACACTGTCTCGGCGGTGGCGCATCGTCTTCAGAGACCCTCTCCCACCCGCCGTGAATCCGAGGTTGGAATGGCCTGGTATATGCCATGGATGGGTGAGGATCCCGGAGTGGCGGTGGCGATGCGATGATGATGACGACGATGAAGACCGAAGCTACGTCTATAGGACTAGGCATGATTATGACTAAAGGCGGCTTTAGTCCCGAGTGTTAGCTAGTCCCGGTTTGTCCCGGTTTTAATATTAATAAATGTCTTAAGTGTTACCTAATAAATAGAGGGAAATGCCTATATAAAGAGAGGGTTCATATTTAGTCGGTTGGAGAAACCAACCGCGATCAAGGGATTCGGCAGTGGGCCAGCAACACTAATAATAGGGGTGAGTGTCGATATTATGTCGCGGCTTGTACCTTGTCCCGGATGGTGTCACCAACGGGACTAAAGATGAACCTTAGTCCCGTTGGAGACACCAACCGAGACTAAAGATGAGTCAACACTAATAATAGGGGTGAGTGTCGACATTATGTCGTGAGTGTCGACATTATGCCGAGCTGCTTGTACTATAAATATGCATCCTTGTGAGTCCGATCCTCCAGCAGTTTGAGGCATCTCCAAGATGGTTTTAGAGAGCGAGGACACCACTACGGCCAGTTCGGGAGATGCCGTGAGCCCATCCTCCGGCATCTCCAGAAATCGGTCATAGAGGCACTCCTAATATGTGAAATTAGTTAGCTCAGGCGTATTGATCTAGTTAGTGAAGTTACAAGCTGCAAGATGGTTTTCGAGAAGGGACACCATGCGGCCAGTTTCGAGGAGATGCCGACGAGCCCAATCCTCCGCATCTCCAGAAACTGGTCATAGAGGCACTCCTAATATGTGAAATTAGTTAGCTCAGGCGTATTGATCTAGTTAGTGAAGTTACAAGCTGCAAGATGGTTTTCAAGAGAAGGACACCATGCGGCCAGTTTCGAGGAGATCGACGGAGCCCGATCCTCCGCATCTTCGAGAAACGGTCATAGAGGCACTCCCTAATATGTGAAATTAGTTAGCTCAGGCGTATTGATCTACTTAGTGAAGTTACAAGCTGCAAGATGGTTTTCGAGAGCAGGACACCACTGCGGCCAGTTCGAGGAGATCGCGGATCCCAAGATCTCTAAGAAACTGGTCATAGAGGCACTCCATCCAGCCACAAACGGACTAACACTCAAGACATTTATTAATATTAAAACCGAGACTACAAAATCGGGACTAAAGGCCACAAACCGCGAAAGATATTACATAATATGAGCATGAACTTCTTGGCATATGTCATTCCTTATGACCGCAGACGTAACCATGGAGCATCTTCTTTACTTAACGGAATGCTTGGGTGGGTTTTCCACGTGAAGGCGGAATTTCATCAAACTTATTATAATCTTGACATGTACTTTTGTCCTCGATTCCCACGATGTTTCTTTTCCCTGAAAGAACTATGTGACGCTTTGGCTCATCATATGATGTATTCGTTTGCATATTTTTCTTTTTTTTGATCCGGAGGACATGTCCTTCACATAGAAAACCCGAGACACATCATTGGCTAGGACGAATGGTTCATCTCTATAACCAAGATTGTTGAGATCCTTGTTGTCATTCCGCATAACCGGTCTATCTTTACCCTTTCCCATTCAGTTGACCCATTTGCGTGAAACAAAGGGACCTTAAAAGAGACTCCATAGTCTAGTTCCCATATCTCCTCTATGTAACCATAATATGTGTCCTTTTGTCCATTCTCGTCTATTGCATCAAAGCGGACACCACTATTTTGGTTGGTGCTCTTTTATCTTGGGCGATCGTGTAGAATGTATTCCCATTTATTTCGTACCCTTGGAAATTCAATAGTAGAAGATGGTGACGTGGCCAACAAGTATAGCCGATCTCCAACGGTGGTGTCATTCAAGAGATGTACGCATCCAACCACCGAAAGACTTCATGTGTTCATCTAATCCATGATTCAGCTTCCGGGTTTTGGAGCGTACAAAATTCTTGTGTTCCTCGATATCTGAGTCGCCAAGGTGGAATTATGTAGAAGCTGTAGTGTGCTTTAGTGAAAGAATCCCGTCCCTACATATCATTGCTTTCTTTCCCAGTGCCTTTTCCACTTAGTCTTCCCTCATGCCGCGAGTCGAAACACCAATCGCTTAAGGTCGAATAAAGTCAACACAAAACTCAATGACCTCCTCTGTTCCATATCCCTTGGAGATGCTTCCTTCAGTCTACGGTTATGAACATATTTCTTTAAGACTCCCATGAACCTCTCAAAGGGAACATATTTTGCGAAATATCGGACCGAGAATGGCAATCTCTTCCACTAGATGAACCAGAGAGATGCGTCATAATATTGAAGAAGGATGGTGGGAACACCAATTCAAAATTAACAAGACATTGTACCACATCCTTACGTAACCTTGGCGAATATCCGGATTTATTACCTTCGAGATATTGCATTGAGGAATGCACACTTCACAATGGGTACTCGAACATTTTCCGGTGAAGCCCCTCAATGCAATCGGAAGAAATGCGTCATAATCACGTGGATCATGAGACTTGTGTTTTGGAACTTTTTCTGCCATATTTATTATCCCTTTATATTAGATGAGAATCCCGACGACACCTTGATATCGTAAAGGACTTCAAAAAGATTTCCTTCTCTGCTTTGGTAAGAGCATAGTTGGCACGACTTAAGTGACGCCTTTATCCGCCTTTGTTATCTGTATGCATGTTCTTTGGGTCTTTCATAATTTGTTGGTCCTCCGTGCTTCGTGTATCTTT
This sequence comes from Avena longiglumis, assembly GCA_030063025.1. Taxonomy (NCBI): domain Eukaryota; kingdom Viridiplantae; phylum Streptophyta; class Magnoliopsida; order Poales; family Poaceae; genus Avena; species Avena longiglumis. Next base: position 449,473,987 of record CP125977.1, read on the forward strand.
TGTCTTCCCATACACGCCTAGGAATCCTAGCAGTTCACGAGATTCTTCGTCACGTGCATCACGTCGATTGAAGAGCGGACACGCAGGACTTTCCAATATGGCAGCTCCCAAAATATAGATTTCTTCTTCCACATGGGTGCGTGTCCCGTAGCGACGTTGCTCGAACCGATTGACCGCGGGACCCTTTCCAAAGATTACTTCTATGTCCTTGACCATACCAAATACATCATCACCGGAGGAGTTCGAGCTTCTTCCGGTGATCCGCCTCACCTTTGAAATGCTTGCCTTTCTTTCTTCTGGGATGATTGGTCGGAAGAAATCGTCGATTCGCCAGTACACAACCTTCTTGCATTTATGCAAATATGTACCTTCGGTCTTATCTAAACAGTGGGTGCATGCCTTATATCCTTTGTTTGTCTGTCCTGAAAGGTTACTAAGAGCAGGCCAATCATTGATGGTTACGAATAACAACCCTCGTAGATTAAATGGCTCTTGTTTGTTCTCATCCCACGCACGTACACCTGGTTTGCCCCACAACTGTAAGAGTTCTTCAACTAATGGCCTAAGGTACACATCAATGTCGTTGCCCGGTTGCTTCGGGCCTTGGATGAGCATTGGCATCATAATGAACTTACGCTTCATGCACAACCAAGGAGGCAGGTTGTAGATACATAGAGTCACGGGCAGTCTTTGTGCAGCTGCTCCCCAAAAGGATTCATGCCATCCGTACTTAGACCAAACCATAAGTTCCTTGCGTCACCGCAAAGTCCGGGAAGTCTCTCTCGATTTTTCTCCACGTGACCCATCGGCGGTGTCTCGACTTCCGTCTTTCTTACGGTCTTCTTTGTGCCATCGCAACAACTTTGGCATGCTCTTTGTTTCGAACATGCGTTTCAACCTTGGTATTATAGGAGCATACCACATAACCTTAGCAGAACCCTCTTAGGAGGGCTCTCCTCAACATCACCAGTGGTCATCTCGTCGATCTTATACCGCAACGCGTTGCATACGGGCATTTATCTAAATTCTCATACTCCTTACAGCGGTAGAGGATGCGATCATTAATGCATGCATGTATCTTTTGCACATCTAATCCCGGAGGATGAGTCTTCTTTGCTTCAGAGGTACTCTCGGGAAGTTCGTTATGTTTTGGAAACTTGGCTTCATTATTTTCAGCATCTTTTCAAATGAGGAGTTAGTTAGACCACACTCGCCTTCCATCGCAACAATTCCGATTAATGGTACCGAGCTTTGTCGCCATCTTCACAATTTGGGTACAACAATTTCTTGTGATCTTCTAACATGCCCTCTAACTTCAACTTCTCATTTTTCATTTCAGTCTCGCTTTGCATCGAAATGACCCTACCAAGTTCATCGGCCGGTTCATCGATGCCCGTTCTTCACCTCTTTCCTCTCTATTGTCTTCCATTGCGGTATCAACGTATTCAGAAACATATGATGATAGTTGTTATCATCATCTTCTTCACCATCTTCCATCATAACCCCTCTTTCCCGTGCTTGGTCCAAAGAATTATAGTTGGGCATGAAACCTTTCATAATCGGTGGCCGAATGATTTTCGAGAAAGAGTACTCCTTGTTGTTCCGACATTGAACACATGGACAACGTATAAATCCATTATCTTTGTTTGCCGTAGCCACATCGATAAATTTATCCACGCCTTTGATATACCGGCTACCCGCGGTCACCGTACATCCATTCCCGTTCATCGCATCATATAAGTAAGTTTATCAAAAACAGACATCATAAATAGTGAAATAACCAATTCACACCGACACATGAATTGTATCAATGACCTAGAAAAGATAAGATTGCTAACCTCGATCGAGGGAAATAAAGAGGAGAAAGCTCAAGTGCGTCTCGGACACCTTCTATATTTTTGTTCTATGAGAAATTCAACGGATTATTCACTCAAACATTTCAACAAACACCTTCAATGCATGCATGAGAAAAACTAGCACCCCTCACACCTTCCACCATTCGAAAAAGCAGTGGAGAGGGGACGCTGCATTTATAGAGGCGGTCTTTAGTCGGTTGGGTAATTGGGACTAAAGTGCGTCCACGCCACGCCATTGTGCCAAACCTTTAGTCCTACCAACGGACGCATGCCCCACGCGTGCGCTTCCAACCGGACGCGTCAAGAGACTAACGCTTTCAGAATTCGCGAACGGATAGCCTTTTTCCTCTAGTGGGCCGTCGGCGTAGCGAATCTTTCCTGTAGTGCAAGAGAGGCCTTGAAAGTACTCATAATTTCGAAAGAAAATGAATACTATTTCGCTACAAATAGCCCTTAATCACGGGACACCAGAAATCAAATACTAATTAAGACGATATCGTCCACTAATACCGGCACCAAAGAAAAGCACCCAGACAGGGACACCTGTAGAATCTCGAGGCTTTCACTGCCACTCGTTTGCTTGCACCACAATTAGCGCCAAGATCAGCGAGAGTGCCTTCGTCCCATCAAACCTAATTCAAAAGTGACCGGCCCGTACCACTAATCACGTGGCGGCATGAGCCGCTGATTCGCATGCATGCATGCATCGCGTCCAGTTGTCCGGTTGGACGCGCGTGCCTTTCCATGCACGCCCTCGCTTTGTCCCCTTGCCCCCGCTAACTAACCTGCTCTCCACTAAACCTGCACATGGTTGCCCCCTTAAGACCAGGGCACTGTCACTGCACGCTCCCTCCCCTTGTCCTAATCACATGATTATAGTACTGTTATGTTAGTACCCTGTTAGTGCAAGGTAAGCTGTTCTTTCCACCATGCATGCACGAGAGCTCACTTTGTTCAGCTAGGATTGCTTGTTTAACTACTCTTCACACCGAGGGCTAATCATGTTGTAGTGTAGTTGAACACACATGCTTGACTGCCATCGTCGACGACCATGACCTCCCTCTTTCCAGTTTTGACTACACCTGGCCGGTGATCTGGCCGGCCAAGAGCATATGCGAACAAATATAGGCAATCATGGTAGTAACAACAACAGATTTTTTGCAAAAGATTTATACACTCAGCTGACAGATGGGTCCTTAAACTCCGCTTCATTTGTAGTACTAATAGCAATTTCAATAATATAGCCGGCTTGCTGGTTTTAAGGTCATTTATAGTCAGCTTATAGTCAAGTGGTACAATAGTTACCTTTAAAGAGTACTACTTTATAAGTGAATGGTCCCACTCACATACTCACAACGTGCCTAGGAGCACGTGCAAGAGCTGGCTATTGTATAAGAGCCCACCTCTCTTCTTTCACCTCTTCTCTCTCATCCAACTAAGCAAAACAATAATAGTTTAATTCTTATAACCAGCTGACTAGGACTTATTATACTTGCTCTAAGCTTCTAATCGTTCGGCTGTACTTGTCAGCCTGTCGGGCCTCAGTTCCAGGTGATCGTAAAATGAAGCCTCGCTAGGAAAAGCACATTCAGATTGGGCAGTGGATCCGTGGTCATGGCAGTGTATGCAGGTGTGGCGGCGGCTCCAGACAGTGGAAGCGCGCCGGGGCGGCGGCCTCGGGTAGCGTGGCAGCCATGGCTCTAGAGGCACTGAGGCAGGGTCGTGATGTTGCATCGCAGGGGTGACGAATTAGTGCCATGGGGGTGGCTGGTTCGTCACCATGGTCCTTTTTTCATTTCTCTATTTTTCCTCTTTTCCACCTAGCACGAATGCTGTAAATATTACCTGCTAATATATGAGAGCCAGCGATTGCTGGACCTTCCAAAGAAAGATTGGGCAGTGGATCACGATCAGCCAAAGGAGACAGAAGTTACATCAAGAACAGTGGGGAATGAAAACCTAATGCAACATTAATCCGAGTGATCTAAACATATGAAGGCTAATCAAGACACAATACAAGTGTACCTACACAATATTATCCAATAAGATCGACAGGGACTAACTTTCACATATAGCTACAGCGAATGCAGTTAGACTCTTCAGGCTGCCTGACGACAGAAAACCTAGCGGGATTTTTGGAAACCTAGCTGGAATGCAGATACATCTTTTACATGTCAGAAGGAAATGTGCCGGCCTTTTCACCGCCGCGCCAGACAGAGGGGACTCCCGACTCCGGTCAATTCGTCTGTCCTGGAGGTTTCAGGCTCCGGAGGCCGTGAGCTTCAGATCGCCAGACGGGGTTCTCGACGCGTCGACGGGTGCAGCAGATTGAACAGCAGGGGAAGCCCAGCTCTGATCTGCACTGTAAGCTGAAGTAACGACGTTCATTCTCGGGGCGGCAGAACTGTGCTGCCCTTGTTCGCTGCTGTGCGTATCTGTGCTGGACACCGGAACGGCGGCAGGCACCTGGGTATAGGTCGGCGCGGCATCCACCCTCGCCTTCTTTTGCTTCGGCTCCGTCTGATAGCTTGGCAGGAAGCTTCCCACGACAATCTGGCAATCAGATCAAATGAAGTTCAGTTACGTTTGGCATGAAATGTAGTTTACAGTAAGGCATTTAATTATCTTGCTGATATATGTGAAATGTATGCCCAGTGTGGAAATCAACTATAGTACCGTCTTTTCCTTTTCACCCAAGTTGTTACTATTTTCTAGAATTCTTGAGACAATCAGAGAATTTTTACATAATAGACAAATCGGATCCATAAGCATTCAGATTCTTATGAAAGGTAAGTAGTAGCACCTGAACAGGACTTGCCGCCACCAGTAGGCCAGCAACTCCACCGCCGACAACACGACCATCTGGGCTTGCAAGAGAAACACTCATCCCACCTGACCGACTTCGTGCTCCATTACTTTCAGTTGGCATAAAGGAACCAGACAAGGACAGCAACTCAAAGCGTCCCTACAAACAAAATATCACACCGTAATTTAGGAAATCATACGACCAATCAGAATCCTCCAATGTCTATATTCTTTACACATGTATATGCGAAATAATCTCATAATCAGGTACTCCCTCCGTTTCATAATATAACATGTTTTAGTTTTTGTGGAACGAATGTATCTAGACCTCTTTTAATGTGTAAGTTCACTCTGAACCTACACACCAAAAGATGTTTAGATACATTCATTTCACAAAAGTTAAAACATCTTATATTTTGGAACGGGGGGATTATGTGTGTATTATGTCTGAACGGACAAACCTCATAAGTTAATGTGCCACCAGAGGAGTCCGGTTGACGGAGAGTGACATTTGATATCACACCGTTAGCAGAGAGAATGCAAATAGCTTGCGGCCCTTGTTGAGAAAATGATATAACCTTCATCGTCACATCCTGAATCAACACCAACAAATATCAGTACCACTAATTATTCATACAAAAAACTTTATTTGTTGTAGCAATCCAGGGATCAGTAGGAGTAGCAGCGATCAAACAGGCAGAAGCAAAGAATCCAGAACAGAGAGAGACAAGTGTGACGGCAAAACACGATCCACTGATAACACTAGTCCATCAAGATATTCAGATGCATTGTATCTACAAACTAGTCTCATATCTGACAAAGCTCTCTGAGATGCAGAGTATTTAGTTTCAGATACAGTTTAAGGTCAGGTGAAAGGCATGTCTGGCCGGAATACCTACTTAAGCGTAAACTACCAGCCAATGAAGAGTTCAAAGGAAGCAGTGAAATCATACCTCACCGGGAGCAACAGTAATAATATGAGGAGTGAAATTCCCACCAGCAGAACCCGCAACCATGTCACCTGCAAACGCATAATGTGGTTAACAATCTGACACCAGAATATTACAGAATAGAGAGAAGCGAACACAGCTTAAGATCACCAGTTTGCTGGAAACAGGTAATTCATTCAAATATAATATCGCTACTCTCTCTGTTCCATAATTCTTGTCGTGTTTTTATTTCAAATCTGAATTTATGCTTACGCATCCACGTCATCACTCTATCTGTCGCCATCACCACCGCAGCACTAGAGAGACAGGGATGACCAGAGGTACAAAGGCATAAGGACTGGATCCATCCTAGCTGGGAGGATGATCTTGGCATGATCCATACATCTCCCTTATTTGGTTCCGGAATCAGAAACTACCACCGGCAGCACCACCATACCGGTGCCACCCCCACGATGGCAGAACCCCACCACACGACACAACAAGAACAAGGCCTTGAGGATTCAGTGAGGATATGCCTCCGTTTGGACCCCACTTGATCCTCGAGCTTCGAATCTTGGAATTCACTAACCAGCCTGAGGTCTGATGATCATGGATAGAGGCGAAGAGAGGAGACGGGAAATATTCGGATAAGAGAGGGACAGACAACAGACAGTGTCATGACAACGAACGAGCTAGTGAGTGACGCCGTACACGAACTACTACTTCAGCCATTGGCCTGCCTGCAGCCGGCATCCCCTTTCTAATCTCGTGTTTTTTTTAGACCTAATCTAGGGAAATAAAATAGAAATCCAATTTTTATTTTTCATGGATACGGAATTTTTGCTGCAAATTTTGGGGAGTAGATATGAGCAAGAGAAGGATACCAACCAATGGAGCCGAAGTGGAAGCCGAACTGCTGCTGCGGCTGCTGCAGGTGGTGGTGGTACGGTTTGGACGCGGTGGCGGCGAAATCGAGGGGCCGGCCCCTCCCGCGCTTCATGGCGGCGCCGACCGCCGACGCCGGCGTGTACTGCCCGGCCGCAACGGCGGCCGTCATCGGCACCGATGCGGAGATCGGCGTGGCGTTCAGCGGCCGAATCAGGCTCCCGTCAGGCCCGTACTTTCTCGGCCTCCCCCTCTTCTTCCCCACCTTCACCACCGGCCTCGCGACTGGATACCCTCCTCCTACTACTACTCCTGCCGCCACCACCGCCGTCGCATAACCCGGCGGCACCAGCGCACCACTCGAGCTAATCTTCTCCACCGCCGACGGTGCAGATGCAGCCGCTGGAGGCGGCACAGATGTCGGGGACCTCCAACTCACCGTAGCCTCGGGCACCACCGCCAACGGTGTAGGTGCAACCGCCAGAGGCGGCACAGATGCCGGTGACTGGAAGCTCACCGTAGCCTCCGGCACCACTGCCGCCGCTACCGGCGTAGTCGCAGCCGGAGCCGGAGCCAGAGCCGGACCGCTGTCTTCCCCCGACTTGGCCTCCATGCACGCAGAGCTCGACACACAACCACCTCCTACTAGGGCTTCCGAGACAAGCTCCCGCCATTAGAGCTCCCACGCACTACCCCCATCCCGCACCACCTCCGCCTCCCTCCTTTAAAACAAACCCACCCCAAAATTTCTCAGAAAAAAAATCAAAACACCAAGAAAACACCCGAAAATAAAACAAAAAATCTACTACAAATTTCCGGAACAGAAACAGAAAACGAATTTCAGCTGGGAGGCGGGAGGAGGAAGAAACTGAGAGGGAGCGAGCTTGCAAAACAAAAGGGGGGAGCGAAGCTTAGACGAACGAAATAAAAAGGCAAAACTAAAGCAAAAAAGGGGAGAGAGCGTGAAACAAAACCAATAAACAAAGAAATTAAACTAAATTATCGCCGGGTATTAAATTACTGCCGCGTCCGTGGTTAAAGAAATCGGACGCGCAATTGTCGCTGTAGAGTTTTTAATGCGGATTTCGAAAAATGCCATCCACGAGGGGCAGGAGCGGGAACAGGAAAATGTTTGGCTTTTATTTTAAAACATTTTAAACAGCGGGTTGGAGGGGTTAGGCCGTTAGGGTGTAGTGGTGGCCAGATTGGGCGCAGTTTTGGGGTTAATCTGCAATTATGCCACTGTGGGTTGGTCATGGCGGCTGGCTTGTCGTCGCATGCGAGGGCTTTGTTTCCGGCGAGTCAAAGGGGGAAGAGTATGCAGTGGAGTGAAAGTGGAAACTCAGCTGTCCGTTGGGAAGCTGCTTCGTTCTGTTTTTCAACGGCTAGTCTTGTGTGAAATGACATATCGTTTCCTGTCAAAGAAGACTGGTTTTCTTCTCTTTTTTTGTGCGGAATACATGCTTTTCTTTTTTAGAGAAAAAGGGCATTAGCCCCCGTTTCATTTTACTGAAACCACCAAATTCTGTCTTCAAAGAGTCCAACGGCTTGTTTTGACAGGGATATAAATATCTTAGTTGGTCCTCATGCGAGAACTCTTGATTTTTTTGAAAAAATTCAAACCTGCTCTTCAAGCTCCAATTCGAGATCTCAATCTGTATCCACCCAAAGGCTTCGATCTTTGGGGAATCGAAGGAGGAGGCCTCGATTTTTACCAGTAGCAATCAAGCGCTCCACTTCTCCTCCATTTACTTAGAGGATTCTTGATCTAGTATTTTTTACAAATATCTAGATCATAGTTTTGATTATTTGATGATCCTTGTTCTTGTGCCAGCTTGTTATTATCGGGAGCCTCCAATTCAGTTATGAATGTGTGCCCCGCTAGCGTTGTAACGGCATCGGTTCCCGCCTTAAAGGGTACCAATAGTAGAAAGGTGGATCATGCCTTTGGTGGCGAGATCCATCAGAGAATAGGGTAGGACCTATTGTAGTGTGGTGGTCTTAGAACCGCTCACCCCTCCAACGCTGATGTACTTCCCTTAATAAAGAAGAAACTACGGTCAAACAAATCTATGTGTCTCCGCGTGCTCCACTACGGTTTCCTCGTTCCTTACTTTTACTTGCTTAGTAGTTAGGTTTGCATATAGAGAAATTCTTAGTAATTGCATATCTAGTGAATTTACCTTCGTGTCAAGCCTAAAATTGAAAAAGAACCAAGAAATTGGAGTAGCACCTATTCACCCTCCCCCTCTAGGTGTCCATACGATCCATTTCAATTGGTATCAGAGCCCCGACTCTTTATTCGAGCTTAATCGCCTAAGAGAAGTATGGGTACTAAGGGAGATGGGAGTGAGGTTGTTGACATGGTTACCATGAATGATCTCAAGACGTTAGAAACAACCTTGATTAATTCCATGAAGACTAAAATAGAAGAGATGCGCCAAATGATCGCACGTATCTACATGCTCGTAGCCCCACCTCCATCTACCTCTGAGGACGCCACGTCGCACTCTAAGGAGAAGGCTAACGCTAACTCCAAGGAGGACGATGTGGTAGGTGATGACACTAGTAAGAGCTCCTCCTCGAAAAAGGGAAGTGGTAAGGAGGAATATAGTGAGGTTCCTCATGTATATTCACCTGATCGACCTATCCCTCACCCTCATATAAGCAATAGGGGTGATCCACCCAAGATTACTGCATCTCCTTTTAATCAATGGCAACTTTTAATGAAGTCTCATGTGCGCAGCTCGTCCATTGAATTATGAAAAATCATCGAGAATGGTCTTCATGTTGGAGATCCAAACAACTTGACAAGAAGAGAGGCTGTGGACAGCCAACTGAATGCAATGGCTCTACAATGTTTCAGCTCGGTGTACGTCCCAAGGACAGGCCCCACATAGAACATCTCAGCATCCCAAGGAGGCTTGGGATGCCCTCACCGAACTCTTCATTGGGAATGAAAGCATGAGAAGGAATAGGTATGATGCACTGAGTAACCAAGCTGAAGGTTTTGATATGATGGATGGCGAGGATCACGAGGATATGTATAGAAGACTCAAGTCAATAGCCACCATATTCAGAAATCATGGTGCTACTCATGTTGATGACGCATGGATCAAGAGAAAGTATGTTAGTGCACTTATGCCATTTGAGACTATCGATCTAAAGAGCCTCCAAGGTAGACACAATTATCATCAAATGACTTCCAATGAGGTCGTGCAAGAAATGGCAGCTTTCGAAGTGGCCGCCGAGAATGTCGAAGATGCTTGTGCTCGAGCCATTGTAATGCAAAAGGGAGTAAATGTGGCCTTGAAGGCAAATGTTTTTGAACAAGACGAAGATGACTTTGAAGCTATGGACTGTCCCGAGGATGTCAAGAGGGCACATAGTGAGTACATGGCCTTCTATGCCAGGAATTTTTGGAAGCACCTCGCCAAAGCCAAATCTGAACTTGAACGCAATAATGGGTCAAATGGAAGAAGGGAAAATGGTCCTAAACACAAAACATGCTTCAATTGTGGAGACCGGATGCACTTTGTAGCTGAGTGTCCCTATCAAAGTAGATAAGATAATGGAGGAAGGCTCATTCTCAAGGAAAAGTCAAAGGCACCACGGAAGAAGTAGTTTGTAAAGAAGAATGCTTCATACAAGAAGAAACCAAAGATCATATTGGTAGCTCAAGAGGAGTATTCATCCGCAAGCGAAGATGAAGAAGATGATGATAGCTCACGAAAAGTGTCTGCCATAGCCACCACATCTACACCGACTTCTCTCTTTGACTCACCAAACGAGAATTTCATCAACAAGAATGTCACATTCCTTATGGCGAGAGGTTCCGAGGTATCATATTCCAATACTTCCTTTCCTAAGACTACAATGAATATTGACATGGATGATCCTGCTAGTCTTAAGGTTAAGGAGGAAATTATTGCTTTGGATTACTTTATCACTAACTTTCAAGGTGAACATAAAATGCATTTTGAGGCTCTTATTAATCAACTAGCTCAAAACGAAGAACTCCTCGGAGAAAAGGGTAGAATTGAAAGAGAGGATGCCATGGAGATTGCATCCCTAAAAAATGCTCTGGAAGAAGATACTAGAGTATCTCTAGAAGAGAGGCTTGAGTCAATTGAGGAGTCACATGATGAAGTTGTGGCCAAGCTAATTAAGGAAGGTGATAATGCTATTGCCAAGGCAAAGAAATTAAAGAAGGAAAGATTGAATTTGGGGCTGCTCATGCTAGACTCTCCGAGAAATTGGAGAAACTTGACATTGCTCACAAGGATTTGGAGAGTGAATACTCCATTATCAATGAGTCTCATGATCAGCTCCAAATTCGATTGACCAAGTATGATATTTCTAGCACCTCTACAACAACATGTGCTCATTAGAAATTAAAGGTAAGGACTTTCTTGATGGTATATTTTGCAAGCAAAGGTCGAACTATAGAAAAGAGTGACTTGGTTATGTTCCCAAGTCCAAGAAGAAGAAGAAGAAGAAGAACAAGAAAAAGAAGACCAAGAATGCACAAGCAAATACAAGCACCACTGTAAAGAACATCACAAAGGACAAAACTGATTATATTGGTTTTGCAGGGTCTAACAATCCTAATTATGAGTTATTTTGTGATTATTATGGTGATATATATGCTAGCTATGTTGTTCGTTTTGATAAGTATATTGCTTGGTCTATTTGGGTTCCAAAGACCCTTGTTACTAACATGAGAGGACCCATTGAAAAATGGGTACCTAAAACCAAGAAGTAACTTTCTTGCAGGGCTATGATTCTGGTGGATCTAAATGAGTGCTAGATAGTGGATGCACTGGTCATATGACCGGAAGCAAAGAGATCATCACAGAGATGAGGCCTAATCACGATCAAATAACCGTCTCCTATGGTGATAAATCAAAATCTGAGGTATTGGGTCTTGGCAATGTTGTGGTTGCCCACGATATATCTCTTGTGGACACATGCTTGTTGAGACCCTCGGTTACAATTTACTTTCTGTTCATGCCCTTGGTAAGATGGGCTTTTCTGTTTTTATTGATGGTGATTTAGTGGTACTCTTGTGGAGTAAGTCTCTAAAGGTCGCTTTTGTTGGGTACGTAAAAAATGACCTATATGTGGTGGACTTTTTGGAGAAAACCACTGAGGGTCCGATGTGCTTATTCGGAAAGACCGATGTGGGTTAGTTATGGCATCGCCGACTAGCTCACGTCAACATGAGAACTTTGCAAATCCTCCACAAGGGTGGCCACATCCTTGCACTAAAAGAAATATGTCCTTTTCCAAAGATCGTGTTTGTAAGGCATGTGTTGAAGGAAGGATGCATGACTCTCCCCAAAAGAGGAAGACTATTATTTCATCTAAGAGGATTTTGGAGCTACTTCATGTGGATCTCTTTGGTCCTCCATCTCATGCAAGCCTCGGTGGGAAGAAGTATTGCCTAGTCATAGTTGATGATTATTCAACATACACATGGGTCTACTTCTTCAAGATAAAAAGTGAGACTCAACAAACTGTCATCGACTTTGCCAATGAAGTTCAGCATCAACACAATGTCCCAATATTGGCAATAAGAAGTGAAAACGGCTCCGAGTTCAAGAACTACACCCTAAATGAATTTCTAAGTGAAGAGGGGATAAGACATCAATATTCCGCTACATACACCCCTCAACAAAATGGTGTAGCCAATAGGAAAAACCGGACTCTAATGGACATGGCAAGGTCTATGTTGGCTGAATTTAAGTCACCATACAACTTCTGGGCTGAAGCTATTTCCACCGCATGTCACTCATGAAACCGGCTTTACCTCCGCAAGATCTTGGACAAGACACCTTATCATATACTTACCGGTAACAAGCCCAACATATCATATTTCCGGGTGTTTGGTTGTAAGTGTTTCTTTTTCATTAAAGGAGTTCGTTTGTCTAAATTTGAGTCTAAGGCTTTAGAAGGTATTTTTGTTGGTTATGGTGCTGAATCCCACACTTATAGAGTCTACAATAAGCTCTCTGAAACTGTTATAGAATCTTGAAGTGTGGTGTTCGAGGAAAATGATGGCTCCCAAGTGGGGCAAGTTGATGTTTGTGATGCAGATGCTGAAATACCCTAAGATGCCATAGAAGAATGGGCGTGGGATTTTTCCGCCCCATTGAGGAACCCCTTGTGGTGGATCGGGAAGGACAATGCTCTACTCAAGTAGAGCCCTTGTCTATACAAGATCAACAAGATCCACCTTCTTGAGAAACTATTGACATGGTTATACCCCACGGGTACACAATGTTAGCATACCTGGTCCAGCCCAAGGAAGGCCCACAAGAATATGCGCAGCCTGTGAAGATTTTTGGGTGGACCAAGCCCATGGCATCTTCGGATCCTTGGAGAGCAAGACCAGAGTAGATAAAATATTCAAAGGGGCAAACCCTAACCTGTAACCGGCTCGATCTATTCCCGAGACCTGCCTATCTCTATATAAAGGCTAGGAGGGCACGGCGTGGAGGCACCTTCTCACCGCATACACACCTCCACGCCAGATTGCATCTGCGCACCCCTGTACTTTTCGGTTCCGCCGTAATCAAGAGCAGACAAGCAGGAGTAGGGTTTTCCCTCCGGGGGCCTGAACCTGGGTAAATCTCGTGTCCCCTGGTTGCTTGTCTGTTAACTGTTCCACGACCTCTAGCACCTCCACCTTCTCCAAAACCCAATCTCATAACAATGGGCATTGACGAGTCAAAACCTCGTCAATTGGCGCCGTTTGTGGGAATTAGAGGTGCTGATTGTGCGATCATGACAGTCCCGACCAAAGCGATCTACAACTCCTCGATGACGGAGAGCCATATCCTCTTTGGCGCTTTTGATTTCATCGCCCACTCGCCAGCCACCATGAAGGACTTTGAGCCCGTAGGCGACGAGCTCGAGATTCTGTTCGGGAGCTTCTGCTTCCAGGTGGGACAAACTGGTACTCTCTGCCTCCCAGAGCGGGTACCACTGCCATCAATCAGGCCCGCCTCGTGGGCCCCGCATCCCAGCGTGCTACGCACGTCAACGCTGACAAACGAGTCATACGATATCAGCATCTGCAACTCAGATTTGTGCGGTCCCCCATCGGATGAAGGAACCTACTGTTCCGGATCCAAAAGCTATGACAACAACGATCCAATCCGCGGGCGCTACCAGTGCGTCGTGGTCATCCAAAGCGACGTGGAGCAACAACCACCAGGTTCGGGTGCCCACGTACCGCCGACCAACCCAGAGGGCAAAAACGGAGGAAACAGGAGGCAACCATCCCTCCCACCCAACGAGGGCGACGCTGCCGCCTACAACCGGATCAACCTCAACGAGGACTGCTGGCGTCAGGCACGCGAAGCCGTGACAGGCAACAAGATCCTGCCCGTGAATTCTTCACGGGACTTGCTAATGGCATACCGCCTCCTCCTCATCGGCGAGCACAACACGCAGGTGAAGCTGTAGGAGGAGCTCGACAAATGCAAGCAAGCAGGCTGCAAAACAACGGCATAAACGGGTACCCCACGCCGAAAGGGTCCCTTATGGTCCAAAAAGGGCGCCCAACAAACAGGGTGCAAAAGAAGATCACCCGCCAAGTTAGCCTGGTTGTGACCGCTCCACCCGCCATCCCTGATGTAGCACCCCGGGTAAAATCACTAATAAAAACCGCTTGCTATTTTCTATGTTGTGCATCATCATGACATCATGCATATTTCTGCACTAAACTATTTTCAAAAGTCCTATGTTGTTTTCTACATTAGCCCCTCTTATTTCAAATTATAAGGCCCGGTCTGTCTAGATCTTTTATTTGTCTAAATCCTAAATACAAAAGTCTTTTGAATAAATAAAATTTTATATTATCTTTAAGAGGCAGCCAGCCAGGCCCAAAAGCCCAGCCGGCCACCTCCAAACTAAACCCTAATCCCAACCTTCTCAAACCCCACACCCCAAACCCTAGCATCCCACCTAATCCCTACCTGCCGCCGCCACCGGCCACACACAGTGTCCACACACATCCCACACCTCACCCTCCTGTCCTGACCCACATCGACCCTTGCAGCAAACACACACACGGCGGCGCGCTCACACCCCACCATGGCCTCGTGCACACCCTCCCCACACGTACCCCGTGCGTGGACCCACACCCCGCAACCCCCACGTCGCTTGCCCACCCACCTCGCGACCCATCCCCCTCAATCGATTCTGCCACCGCCGAGCCGCGGCCTCCTCTCTCCGACCCTCTCCTCTCCTGTCGACCGCTTGCAAAAGCTCCCCGTAGGTGCGTCGTCCTTTGGTCCTCGCGCCTGACCGCGTCTGCTACTTACCGCGACCTCCGAGCGCCGCCGCGGCCCAAGCACCTCCTACCCCCGTCGCCCGCTACCTCCCCGGTGCTCCGCCGCCACCATTTGCGGGTCTGGCCGCGCCAACATGTCGCTTCCCGGGCCGTCCTCACCTCCCTGCTACCTTTGTCCGCACCTCGCCGTTCGCGTTCCCTGCAGAGACGTCCCCGGAAGCACGTCCCCAACGCATCCTCTCGTCCCCACCCTCGACTCACGAGAGCTGCCCCATCTAGTTGTCTCCTTTGCTCGGCATGCCGTAGGCTCCCGTACGTGCTGTAACACCCTCAGAATCGGACCTATGCAAGTTTTAGCAAAATTCGCCAAACCCGCATAGAAACGATTCAGCAGGTTTCACCAGCACTTTCGGTGGAAAACGCAAGTAATAACATTACACAACAGTCCTCGATGGGACCCACGTAAGAGATATATATAAATGACTCAAAGAGTCAAGAAGATGATATAATATACAAGATCCAAATCACCTTGAAAATGTGAGAGCGTCCGACTACGGACAAGAAGCAAATGGGGCTAAGAGCCTCAAGAATAACCAATGGCGTCCATAACCCCGCCCAGGCCAAGCGGAAGGGTAACCGCTAACGACGCCGATCTCAAACCTGCTTAAACAAAGGGTGCCGACAAAGGGCAAAGGAAAAAGAAGGAGCGTCGATCTTGAGGCCAAGACAGCGAGGCTAGAATTCGGTGGTCCTCGCCTACATAGGTATGGTGGACTGAAGCGGCAGCGTGCACTAAACAACCTATAGAGACTCGATACAACTGGCGGATATCAGAGAGGGATGAGAATGACCTAACCGGATCCAACCTGAAACTAACACCAAACAAACCCATCCTGGTATTTCCCCCTCGATACCAAACGAGGAAGTCAGCCGAGGAACTCACACAAGGGGCTTTTACTTATTCTTATCGTTGCAAAGTTAGCGATTAGTCGATTTAGTTAATCGTCCTGATAAAGTAAGCAGTGGGCACTTTTAATTAACCATTCCGTTATAGTTGCAACAATTACTAATCAGATGTGAATAGCATGAGATAACCCTTAACCCAGCAGTTGTTAGCACTTTTATTCAGCCTTTCCGTTGTAGTTGCCATACTTACTAGTCAGGTACAATGGTCGCAAGCGACAATCCAACCAAGCAATTGTGGGCAGTATTAATTAACCATTCCATTATAGTGAAGCTGATTACTAGTCATTATAAGTCAAATTTATAGCAGTAAACTTTAGTTATGCTTGTCTATGATCGAGATACTGTGCTCCAAGTCGTCCATATCCGCGGACACGGCTTTCGAGAAAGTTTTACCCGCCGGGTGCACCAATAGCAACACACGCTCGATCAACCTCGGAAAACCAAATCAAAACCCAACGAGGCTTTCACGGTGAACAATCACAGATTCAGAATATTTCAGGGGCCACCCTTAAGTAGATTCCAAGAAGCTAGCCGACTCGAGACGGCCTCAAGGTTTGTGGGGCCGGCGGTAAACGACTGGGAACCCGAAAGTGTGGTTGGGCTTGTCGATACCACGTAAACGGGTCACAATACCTAAACAGTACAGTGTGCTCCTCGCACAATTTAAATACATAACGTAGCATGGCATAAGTACAGATAGTAAATAAAACCTCAAACTAGTTTGTGGCCCCAAGAAATAAGAATGAATCAAGCTCGGCTGGGGGTCCCATATACCTCCGGATGTGGATAGCGATAAATCAAGGAACAGTATCAAGTACTCGGGGTCTTACGGGACACAAGTGCTCGAAACCAAATATTATCTATCACCCACCGATGCCTCTCGCTTATTGCAATTTTAGTTGTTAAACAGAATTTAAAGTGACGATAAGTAAAACTAGTATCATCTCCAACATCAACATGCGGCAATACATCGAATCGTATGGCATATGGCGACACACATCAAGACTTGAGCAAGCAACTACGACGCAAGAAGTCCAACTATCTACCAAACAACAGTAATAGGGTGTGTCCTGCAATATAAGGTCAGGGATATATCGGGTAACGGAAAACTAGAGCATCGCAAATACGATAGCAATAGATCAACAGAGGGAATAAAGACTATAAAAGTAAGATAGGTAGAAAGAGGAGATGCTACTTTGAAAACATTGTCGAAGGGTTCAACCGAAGATCGGGCGAAGCTCACATCAACTCAACGGCCTTATCCGCGAAGAAGCAAAACACTAGAATAAACACCGGATGCAATATTTAATACACGGCAGAAGATCGGCATGATGCATGCATGATGTATGGCATGGCAAGGCGCGATGCAATTAGGTCAAGATTAAGCGGAACCGGGGTCCCGACAATTAATTAGGTGGTTCAAGTTGTTTAGCTACCCCGCAATTTAAATGTTGTTTAGCAATGTAACAGATGGAGCCGGTTCGCTACACATGTTTAAATGAGGCCAATATAAGGCTAGATTTGCCCGCATATGGGCCCCATATTTAATTAGAGGTGAATTCGGCATAAGGCCCCCAAACCACATGATATGCATGCGAGATGAATGATTAATATGCAACAGTTGTTATTATGTTATGAAATAGGGTTTCGGAAGGGGTTCACACGTTAGGGGTCTCGACGATCTTGGGGTTCCGGGGTTCGGGGTTGGTCTCGGGGTCCAGGGTTCGGCGGAACGTTCTCGGGCTCCGGGGTAGTTCTTGGCGTTCCGGGAAGCTGGACTTGGTTCGGCGTCGGGGCGCATCGGATTCTTCCGGGTCGGTGTCATCCTTGTCGCCGTGTCGATCTTGTCGGGTTCCACGAGTCGGGTCGGTCTTGGCGTTCGGGGTGAAGATCATGTCGTCCCGTGACGGTGATCTTGGCGTCCGGGTTCGGGAAGGAGCACTTGGCGTTTCCGGGGTGGAGTTCTCGGGGTTCCGGCGGTAGATCTTGTCGAGTTCACTGCAACAGCCTCGTTGTTCCGATGACGTCCTTGGTGGTTATACGGATCCGGGCATCGGGTACTCGAGTCCGTGAGGAGAGCTTGGTTTTCGTGAAGGGGAGCTTCGGCCTGCGACTTGTGGTCGACGGCGCACTCGGATGGTCACCCGGGTTCATCGAATCTGCCGATGTCGATCTTGGCGGGTTGCGGTCACCTTGATGCATCTCCAACAGATCGGGTTCATACCATCTTCATGGGGTCCTCTCATCCATGCCAAGGAAAAGCTTGGAAAACCACCATCCCGGACACCATCTCTGTCTACACACGCAACCAAGGCGGCTTTGGCGACACCGTCCTGGACAGGGAGGAGGCCGACGAGGACCATGCGGCAGGAGGCGATGCGCCGCGGCGGACAGGGAGGCTCTGGCGGCCGGGGTCGTGGAAGAACGGCGGCAGGACCCTTGGCCGACGGCGAGGCAGCGAGGGCCGGAGCCCTTGCTGGAGACGCGCCAGGACCTGGCGGGTCCGGCGAGATGACGAGGCGGCGCGAGACGCTGGTCGGCGCGCCGCCGCAGAGGGAGGCGGGGCTCGGGCGGGCAGGGAGCGAGAGGAGGCAGGGCCGGCGAGCACGGCAGGCAAGGCGGGCTGAGGGCGGAGGCTTGGTCGGGCGGCGGAAGCTACGGCGGGCGGCGGTCGTGGGCGTGGAGCGCGCGGCACCGCTGGAGGAGGAGGGAGGCTGCTGGCGTCGGGGCAAGGCGGGCGAGCAGCGCCAGGAGCCGCATGAGGCAGAGGCGACTGGGAGGGAGGGCGGGCAAGGGCGTGGGCGGGGCTGCGTGGCTGAGAGGAGGCGAGGAGCACGCGCGAGCCGGGGTCTGGGGCCGATGGCGGACGCCGGGCAGCAGCGTCATGGTGAGCACGGCGGCGCGGACGGGGACGCGCCGGAGGCGGGGGGGCGGGGTCCGGCGAGGGCGGCGCAGCGGGGGCGTCGGCGGAGGCGGCTGGGGTCGTCGGGGCGGGGCCAAGCCGGGGCGGAGGGGTCCCTGGCGGTGGAGGGAGGTTGCAGGAGCGGGGCTCAGAGAGAGGTGGAAGAAGGGAGGGTGCGGGCACCGCGTGGGACGCGTGTGTGGGGCCCAGGGAGTGCGGGGCCGGGTGGGGGAGTGGTTGGCCAGGCGTGCGCGCATGTGGCCTGTGGGGGTGCAGTGCGTGCAGCGTGCTGTGAGGGAGGGAGGGCTGTGTGGTGGGTCCAGGGAGAGAGAGGGTGGGTTTGAGAGAGAGAGGGGGTGGGCTAGGTGTCAGGATAGGATTGGAGGGGGAGAGAGAGAGGGTGAGGTGGCGGATGGGGATAGGCTGAGGTGATGTGGAGGGTCGGGCTGGGTAGGTTAGTTGGGTGAGTTTAGGATTTAGATGGGGCTGGTTGGGGTGGGCCGTTTTAGTTTTCCTGGGGCGGTCGATCGGGTCTATTCGGCCCGTTCGTCTGCCCCTACTGAAAATAATTATAATTTTTATTCAATACAAACAAGGCTTTTGCAAACCGATTTCGGGCAAAACAAAAATATTCCGGGGACCCGGGGTTTGGCATTTGAGTAAAGATGGGGCGTTTTAGAAAACGAAACGGGCTTTGCGAAAATAGTTTTGGCAAACAATGCATGATGATGACGATGCAATGCACAAATTCAACGCGATTTTCTAGTAGTGGTTTTGCGGGATGCCACACGTGCTTGCGGCTGTACGAGTACGTCTACGACGCCCTTCATGTTGTTGTGGATGCCAAGTTCTCCTCCAGACCTCTACCGTCTACTCAAGATCATCCCGATGATTTATATTTCCTTGCTAGACCGGTACCATGATGTGCTAGTGTTGACGTACATGGAAGGTTGCAGTGGTCACCGTGTCCTCTCATGTGCTCCTCCGTTCTTAAATTGTTGTTGTCCCTATGGCCGATGTTTCACCAAGATACGCACAAGGTCACCTGGACCTAATTCAAGTTCGCCCTCAACAATGGAGCCAGAAACCTCAAGATCTTCTCCGCGGACCTCGACTTGAAGCCCTCTGTCATGGGAATACCACAAGGCCTTCGTGGCGAACCAACAAGATCTACCTCATGAGTGCCAAGACCCCTGGAGCCCGAAGATCCCCAATATCTAACCCACACCCATCAGAGCCAAGATCGCCGAGTCCCCTATGTGTGACCCCTTCCCGATACCCTATTTTGATGATATAATACAACTTGTTGCATATTTAATTATTCATGCTTGCATCGCATCATATGATTTTGGGGTGTTATGTTGACTCACCTAATAATTAAAATATGGAGATCAAATGCGGGATTTTCTAGTCTTATATTGGTCCCATTTAAATTTGTGTAGCGAATCGATGATATAATTTTGCCTTGTTAATCCAACATTTAAAATGCAGGGTATCTAAACAATATGAACCTATTAAATAATTGTCGGGACCGTGGTTCCGTCTAATATTGCCTAATTGCATCGCACCTTCGCCATGTCATGCATCATACATGCATCATGCCCGATCTTCTACCGTAGTATTAAATATTGCATCTGGTGTTTCTTCTAATGCTTTGCTTCTTCGCGGATTAGGCCGATGAGTTGATGCGAGTGTCGATCCGATCTCCGGGTGTACCTTCAGCAATGTTTTTATGCGAGCATTCTACCCCTTTCTACCTATCGTACTTTTATAGTCTTTATTTCCTCCTGTTGATCTATTGCTATCTGTGTTGCGATGCTTTAGATTTCATATCCCTTTATATATGCTTGCAGCCTTTATATTGCCTTGGACACTCCCTGTTGCCTATTGTTTGGTTAGACAGTTGGCCTTGCGAGTCGTAGTCGCTTGCTCAGGTGCTGTTTCGCGTCGTCGATGTTCCACTGATGTTGGGGGTTGGCATATTCATAAAGGTGGAGATGATCGTGGTTTTAATCACAGCTGGTTACTTAAATATTAAAATGAATATAATTAATGAAGAGGCACCGGTGGGTAATAGTTGATATTTGGTTATTAACCGCCCACTTGTGTCCACTTAGGACCCGAGTTCTTGACACATGTTACGAGACTGAGCGTGCTAACCACATGTGGGGTGTCTGGGCACCCTATCGCTTACAATTGATTTCAAGCATCTTATCTGGGGCCACAAACTAGTTTGATGTTTTCATGCCATGTTATGCCATGTTATGCCATGTATGCCATGTTATGCCATGTTTATTACCTGTTGCTCGATGAGCGTTTATTACTGTTGCATAGGTGCGACACTCTGACACGGGAATATATTGTCCATGACCTCTGCTCTTGTGC
This sequence comes from Avena longiglumis, assembly GCA_030063025.1. NCBI lineage: Eukaryota > Viridiplantae > Streptophyta > Magnoliopsida > Poales > Poaceae > Avena > Avena longiglumis. Next base: position 449,495,017 of record CP125977.1, read on the forward strand.
AAGTGTACGCAACCCTAGAGTCCGTACGAGGAGGATTAGCTATACCTCGTACGGGTAGCTCTTTCGGGCGGCTCCCATGTACTTGCTTTGGGTTTGGGAAAGCGTCGTGTCCTAGGCCCCGCCGACATACCGATAAAAGTATATTAATTGATCTGGCAACAAGGGTCGAAGTGCATGTGGAAACTTTGGTGCACCCCTACAGGGTTAAATCTTTTCGAAAAGCCGTGTCCACGGTTATGGACGACTTGGAGCACAGTATCTCGATCATAGACAACTATAACTAAAGCTTACTATTATAAATTTGACTTGTATCTGATATGACTAGTAAGTTGGATAACCACCATGAAAAGAATGAATAAAACTGCCAACCGTGTGAGTTTCCTTGGCTTGACTTCCTCGTTTGGTCTCGAGGGGGAAATAACAGGATGGGTATGGTTGATGGTAGTATCAGGTTGGTTTCACATAGGTCTTTCTTATCTCTCTCTGATAGCCGATAGTTGTCCCGAGTCTCTATAGGTTGTTTAGCGCATGCTTCACTACCGCTTCAGTCCACCATACCTATGTAGGCGAGGATCTCCAAATTCTAGTCTCGTCGTGTACTGGCCTCAGTACTGACCGCTCTATTTTTCCTTTGCCCTTTGTCGGCACCCCTTTTGTTTAAGAAGGTTTGAGATCAATGATGTTAGCAGGGTTACCCTTCCGGCTTTGCCTGGGCAGGGTTATGGACGCCATTGGTTATTCTTCAGGGCTCTTAGCCCCATTTGCATCTTGTCCGTACTCGGACGCTGTATCGTTTTCAAGGTGATTTGGATCTTTGTACTGTATATCTGTATTCTTGACTCATGGAGTCGTTGTTGTATATATCTGTTTTGTGGGTTCCATCGTGGACTATTGTGTGATGATATTACTTCGTTTTCCACCCGCACGCAAGTGCCTGGTGGGCACCTCTGAATCGTTTCTATGCGGGTTTGGCGGGAATCGCTAAAACTTGCATAGGGCCGATTCGAGGGTGTTACACCTGAGTACCTCAGCAGCTCGGAGTCCTGTGTAGGGGTTCGTAGCATGGAAAACAAAAAATTTCTATCGCATACAAACAAACAAGCCAAGATCTATCTACTAGATTGTAGCAACGAGTCGATGGAATAACTTACCCTCAAAGATTCCAAAGTGTTTAACGAGAGCGGATTCTCGTGGGTGATGTAGTCGTACTCTTTCCGATCTCAAGATCGTGTGGACGATCCTTACGGCGCTGCGTTAAGCAGCGCTTCGCCGGGTCACACGTTCGGTACTGACGAAGACCTTCCTCTCCTTGTTCCAAAGAAAATGGAGGTTGTAGCACTCCTCGCGATTCCAAAGACAACTGGCGTGGTACCTGGAAGTAGAGGGAAATCCGCAGGATTCGCCTTAAGCCGAGTATGGTGGATTATGAGAGAGGGCTATTAGTGGTCTAGATATTAGACACACCAATTAGAAGGCTCTAAACCGCAGGCTAAAGCAATTAGAAGCTCTAAACCAAACGGCTCTAAACCGAGATTAGAGGTAGAAACTTGTGTGTCTCAAGGAGGAGCCCCGCCTCCTTTTATAGGTGGAGGGGCTAGGCGCGGGAGGGAGGAGTCCTCCCCAACTCGGCCTAGGGCTGGCCGCCAAGGAGGAGAGTAACCTCCTCCAAGTTGGATTCAACCTCCTCTTGCTTGTTTCCCACAGTTTCTGTTCCCAGTTCTTTGTTTCCACGATTTCTGTTTTAGCCGTTTGACTTTCAAACTGGCAATTTGACTTTCATGTTTTTTGGAACAGCAAGAACACTTAGTACATGATGCAATCATTCAATGACACACTCATGTACCCTCCCCCCCCCGGAGTGTCGGACAATCCGGACCCTTCTAGAACATTCCCGATGAAAACACCGGAATCATTCCCGAACTCCGAAACGGGACTTTCCTTATATGAATCTTATTCTCCGGACCATTCCGGATCACCTCGTGATATCCCGGATCCCATCCGAGACTCCGAACAACATTCGGTCTCTTTCTCATAATACCATAACTACACAAACAACGTCGAATCCTTAAGTGTGTCTCCCTACGGTTCGTGAATTATGCGGACATGATCGAGACACTTCTCCGAACAATAACCAATAGAGGAATCTGGAAATTCATATGGCTACATATTTCTATGATTACTTTGATCGAATGAACCACTTACATACGATACCAATTTCCCTTTGTCTCACGATAGTTTACTTATCCGAGGTTATGATCGTCGGTATCTCCGCATACCTAGTTCAACCTCGCATCGATAAGTACTCTTTTCTCGTTCGTGATATGTGATCCCTTGTGAACTAGTCACATGCTTGCAAGCTAATTGGATGACATTCCACCGAGAGGGCCGAGTATATCTATCCGTCATATGGATGGACAAATCCCACTCTTGATCCATGTGTTTCAACCAATGCTTTCCAACACTCAATGCCACCTTTATAGCCACCCGCCACGGTGTGGTGTTTGATGTCATCAAAGCATCCATCCGGTAAAGGTGATATGCATGATCTCATGGTCGAAGGAATTAGGTTACTATGTATCAGAAAGCATATAGCAATTGAACTATTGAAATGACTTGATCTTTATGCTACGCTTATCAATAGGAGTATGTCCACCATATCATTCTCCTAACGATATGATCTTGTTGTTGATAACATATCTATGTTCATGATAGGGAAACCACAATCATTTAATCAATCAACAAGCTAGTGAAGTATAGAGGCTATACTAGGGACTTTCAAATTAAGTTTACAAATCACACAAGTATCAATGTTTCCTTGTTAATACTATTATAGCATGAATGTAAACATTTATCATAAACACAAATATATAATAATAACTACATTTATTATTGCCTCTAGGGCATATCTCCAACAGTCTCCCACTTGCACTAGAGTCATGTAATCTAGATTACATGGTAATATACCGAACACCCATGGCAGTTTGGTGTTGGTCATGTTTTGCCCTCGGGAGAGGTTTAGTCAACGGATCCGCCACATTCAGATCTGTGTGTACTTTGCAAATCTTTATATCCCCATCCTGGATATGTTCTCGAATAGCGTGAAAACGCAGCTTGATATGCTTCAGCTTCTTATGTGACCTTGGTTCTTGCGCATTGGCTATGGCGCCCATGTTATCACAAGAGATAGACATTGGGTCCAAGCGCACTAGGAACCACACCCACTCTGTAATGAACTCTTTCATCCATATCGCTTCTTGTGAAGCCTCAAGCAGCCATGTATTCCGATTCGGTTGAAGATCTCTCCACAACGCTTTGCTTTGCACTCCTCCACTAACCGCACCATTCAAAATAAATACGTATCCATTGTGATTTAGAATCATCCGGATCGGTGTTCCAACTAGCATCGGTGTAACCATTAACAACGAGCTGTTCATCACCTCCATAAGAAAGAACCATATCCTTAGTTCTTCTCAAGTACTTAAGGATGTTTTGATCTGTCCAATGATCCACTCGGATCACTTTGATATCTGCTAGTTAAACTAACAAAGATATGCAATGTCGGGTCTAGTACATAGCATGGCATACATTAGAGATCCTATGGCTGAGGCATAGGAGTCTTACTCATCCTTTCTCTATCTTACGCCGATGTCGGACTTTGAGTTTTACTCAAGGTCGTATTAGCAACATGGGCAAGAACCCTTTCTTGCTTTCTTCCATTCCAAACCTCTTTAGAACTTTGTCCAAATATGTACTGTGACAATGATATTTGGCGTTCGATCTATCTCTATAAATCTTTATGCCTAATATGTAAGCTGCTTCGCCAAGATCCTTCATTGAAAAACTATTATTCAAATATTCCTTGACACTATTAAGAAGGTCTACATCATTCCCAATCAACAATATGTCATCCACATATAGTATTAAGAATGCTACTGAGCTCCCACTCACTTTCTTGTAAATACAAGCTTCTCCATAAGTTTGTATAAAACCAAAACTTTTGATTACCTTATCAAACGTTGATTCCAACTTCGGATGCTTGCTTCAATCCATAGATGGACCGTTGAAGTTTGCATACCTTGATAGCATCTTTAGGATCGACAAAACCTTTGGGTTGCATCATATACAACTCTTCATCAATATCTCCATTGAGGAATCTGTTTTGACATCCATCCGCCATATCTCATAATCGTAATATGCAGCGATTGCTAACATAATCCTCACAGACTTTAGCTTCGCCATCGGTGAGAAAGTCTCATCGTAGTCAACTCCTTGAATTTGTCGAAACCCTTTGCGATAAGTCGAGCTTTATAGACGAACATTACCATCAAGATCTGCTTTCTTCTTGAAAATCCATTTGTTCTCGACAGCCTTCCGCCATCCAGAAGTTCACCAAAGTCCATACTTGGTTTTCGTACATGGATCCAATCTCGGATTTAATGGCTTCTTGCCATTTATTGGAATCTGGGCTCATCATCGCCTCATATGTCTCGGTCATCGGTGTTGTCTACCAACATGACACTCATAACGGATCATACCAATGGAGTGGTACGAGTTCTCGTTGACCTCCGAGGCTCTGTAGCAACTTCAACCAAGTTTCATGATCATCATCATTAGCTTCCTCTCTAATTGGTGCAGGCACCACAGAACTTCTTCCGTCTGCGCTACTCGCAATTCGAGAGAAGGTTCGACAACCTCGCCGAGTTCTACTTTCCTTCCAGTCTTCACTTTTCGAGAGAAATTCCTTCTCTAGAAAGGATCCATTCTTAACGAAGATTTTGCCTTCGGATCTATGATAGAAGGTATACCCAATAGTTTCCTTCGGTATCCTATGAAGATGCATTTTTCGCCATGGGTTCAAGCTTGTCGTCAGTAACTTCTTTACATAGGCTTCAGATCCCCAAACTTTAAGGAACGACAATTTAGGTTTCTTGCCAAACCATAATTCATACGGTGTCGTTTCAACGGATTTAGACGGTGCCCTATTTAAAGTGAATGCGGCTGTTTCTAATGCATAACCCCAAAATGATAGCGGTAACTGTAAGTGACATCATAGAACCATATCTAAGAGAGTTCGATTCTGACGTTCGGACACACCATTACGTTGTGGTGTTTCGGCGGTGTCAATTGTGAAAGTATTCCGCACTTCTTTAAATGCTCGCCAAACTCGTAACTTAGATATTCACCTCCACGATCGTAACGTAGAAATTTAATCTTCTTGTTACGTTGATTCTCTACCTCACTTTGAAACTCCTTAAACTTCTCGAAAGTTTCGGACTTATGTTTCATGAAATAGATATACCCATATCTACTCAAGTCATCTGTGAAGGTAAGAACATAACGATAACCACATGATGCTACACTCATTGGACCACACACATCGGTATGTATGATTTCCAATAAGTCCGTAGCTCGCTCCATCATACCGTAAAATGGAGTCTTAGTCATTTTTCCCATCGACATGCTTCGCATCTTTCAAGTGATTCAAAATCAAGTGATTCAAGAAGTCCATGAATGGAGTTTCTTCATACGCTTCACTCCAATGTGACCAAGACAACGATTACATATAGGTCAAATTATCGCTTGATTTCAAACGTTTAGCCTCAATATTGTTGATATGTGTATTTCCACTATCGAGATTCAATAAGAATAGACCATCTATCAAAGGTGCATGTGCATAAAACATATTACTCATATAAATCGAACAACCATTATTCTCGACTTAAACAAGTAACCGTCTCGCAATAAACAAGATCCCGATATAATGTTCATGCTCAACGCAGCACCAAATAACAATTATTTAAGTATAAAACTAATCCCGATGGTAGATGAAGAGCTAGCGTCGACCGCGATCACATCAACCTTTATCCGCTTCCCACGCCGCATCGTCACCTCGTTCTTCGCTAGCTTCCGTTTATTCGCAAAGACTGTTTGAGTTACAAATATGAGCAACCAACCAAGATCAAATACCCGTGCACTACTACGAGTACTAGTGAGATACACATCAATAACATGTATATCGATATACCTTTCTTCTTGATGTTGCCATTCTTCGATCCGCCAAGTACTTTGGGCAATTCCGCTTCGATGACCTTCTCCCTTGCGTAAAAGCACTCGGTTTCAGGCTTGGGTCCAGCCTTGGTCTTCTTCGCCGTGGTAACTTTCTTACCACCCTTCTTGAAGTGTCCCTTTGCTTAGACTTGCCTTTCTTGAGTTTGGTGGTCTTATTGACCATCAACACTTGGTGCTCTTTCTTGATCTCCACTTCGCAGACTTTAACATAGCAAACAGCTCGCAACTCTTTGTTCATGTTACGCATGTTGTAGTTCATCACAAAGTTCCTGTAACTTGGTGGCGATGGATGGAGGACGGAAAATCCCCAAAGCATTAGGAATCACTATACCCAAGCTTTGAAGTTTGTTTGCGTGCCCAGACATCTTAAGCACATGCTCACCGACGGAGCTGCCTCTTCCATCTTGCGGTTAAAGAACTTTTCGAAGCCTCATAGCTTTCAATTGCCGCATGAGTCTCAAAAATCAATTTGAGATCCTCGACAATATCATATGGGCCTGACTCTTCAAACCTTTTCAAGCTCGATTCTAAACCATACAAGATAGCACATTGAACTATGGAGTCTTGATTCTTCCGAGCGAGGTAAACATTCTTTACTTCATCGGGAGCATCACCTGCAGTGGGTCACCCAGGTGCATCCAAAGACATAGGTCAAATTACCAGCTGTGAGGACAATCCTCAAATTGCGGAACCAATCCGCGAAGTTTCTTCCATTGTTTTTCAACTTTTCTTTCTCTAGGAACGCATTAAAATTGGTGGTAGGAGCTGCCATTGATCTACAACATATTTGCAATAGTTTAGACTAAGCTTATGACAAATTGAGTTCAAATTAATTAATGAAATTAAACTAGGTGAACTCCCACTCAAAACAACATACCTCACATTGTTTTAGTGATCACACGAACCAAATCCACTACATCAACACCGATCATCACGAGAGTTGATATATTTTCAATGGCGAACAATCGTCATGTTCATCATATCTACTATATGATTCATGCTTTACCTTTCGGTGATCCGTGTTCCGAGACCATGTCTGTACATGCTAGGCTCGTCAAGATCAAACCTTAGTTTCTGCATGAGCAAATCTGGCTTGCTCACGTTGTATACACTTGCAGAATCTAACACACCCGATCATCACGTGGTGCTTCGAAACAACAAGCTTTAGCAACGGTGCTAACTAAGGGTGAACACTTTATGATTTGAAATTCATGTGCATGAGGGATCATCTTATAATGCTACCGCTGTCTACTAAGCAATACAAGATGCATAAAGGATTAACATCACATGCAATTCATAATATGTGATATGATATGGTTTTCTTCTTTGTGCTTACGATCTCCATCTTCAAGCACTAACATGATCTCCATCATCACCGCATTGCATCAAGGTCAATGACGCTTCACCATGGTTGTCGCCCACCGCTTCAACTATTACAACTACTTTGAATAGACACGCGGGACTTAACATAAATTAAAGACAACCATATTTCCTGCGGTTGCCAACTTACAATAAGGAACATTGCATACATCAAATATAATCACAATCATGGCCATATCACATCAAGACACCCCCGCAAAACAAAGTTAGACGCCTCTACTTTCTTTGCATATTTTACGTGGTTTGGGGCTTTCAATAAGTGTCGTTCTAACTTACGAACAAGAACCACAACATTGATACTAGCATTGTTGATCACCCGTTGTAAATTGGATCTTAACTATGCTAGGAGAAACAGGCACCAAGAAGCCACTTATGCAATACAAGTTGCATGTTAAGCGTGGAGCAAGTCTCATGAACGATGTCATGTAAGGTTAGCCCGGCCGCTTCATCCCAACATACCGCAAGATGCAAAGTACACAAAAGCAATCGACAATAAAGCATCAACGCCCACAATGACCATTGTGTTCTACTCTGCAATGATCTACATATAGACACGACTCGATACCACCGTAGGGGTTCGTAGCATGGAAAACAAAAATTTCTATCGCATACAAACAAACAAGCCAAGATCTATCTACTAGATTGTAGCAACGAGTCGATGGAATAACTTACCCTCGAAGATTCCAAAGTGTTTAACGAGAGCGGATTCGTGGGTGATGTAGTCGTACTCTTCCGATCTCAAGATCGTGTGGACGATCCTTCCGGCTGCGTTCGCAGCACTTCGCAATCGGTCACACGTTCGGTAATTGACGAAGACCTTCCTCTCCCTTGTTCCAGAAAATGGAGGTTGTAGCACTCTCCTCGCGATTCCGGCGACAACGGGCGTGGTACCGGAAGTAGAGGGAAATCCGCAGGCTTCGCTTAAGCCGAGCGAGTATGGTGGATTATGAGAGAGGCTATTAGTGGTCTAGAGATTAGACACACCAATTAGAAGGCTCTAAACCGCAGGCTAAAGCAATTAGAAGCTCTAAACCAAACGGCTCTAAACCGAGATTAGAGGTAGAAACTTGTGTGTCTCAAGGAGGAGCCCTGCCTCCTTTTATAGGTGGAGGGGCTAGGCGCCAGGAGGGAGGAGTCCTCCCCAGCTTGGCCTAGGGCTGGGCGCGGCCAGGAGAGGAACCTCCTCCAAGTTGGATTCAACCTCCTCTTGCTTGTTTCCCACAGTTTCTGTTTCCACAGTTTCTGTTTTAGCCGTTTGACTTTCAAACTGCAATTTGACTTTCATGTTTTGGAACAGCAAGAACACTTAGTACATGATGCAATCATTCAATGACACACTCATGTACCCTCCCGGAGTGTCGGACAATCCGGACCCTTCTAGAACATTCCGATGAAAACACGAATCATTCCCGAACTCAAACGGGACTTTCCTTATATGAATCTTATTCTCGGACCATTCCGGATCACCTCGTGATATCCGGATCCCATCGAGACTCGAACAACATTCGGTCTCTTTCTCATAATACCATAACTACACAAACAACGTCGAATCCTTAAGTGTGTCTCCACGGTTCGTGAATTATGCGGACATGATCGAGACACTTCTCCGAACAATAACCAATAGAGGAATCTGAAATTCATATGGCTCCCACATATTTCTACGATTACTTTGCAATCGAATGAACCACTTACATACGATACCAATTTCCCTTTGTCTCACGATAGTTTACTTATCCGAGGTTATGATCGTCGGATTCTCGCATACCTAGTTCAACCTCGTTCATGTTAAGTACTCTTTTCTCGTTCCGTGATATGTGATCCCTTGTGACCTAGTCACATGCTTGCAAGCTAATTGGATGACATTCCACCGAGAGGGCCTGAGTATATCTATCCGTCATATGGATGGACAAATCCCACTCTTGATCCATGTGTTTCAACCAATGCTTTCCAACACTCAATGCCACCTTTATAGCCACCGATTCACGGTGTGGTGTTTGATGTCATCAAAGCATCCATCCGTAAAGGTGATATGCATGATCTCATGGTCGAAGGAATTAGGTTACTATGTATCGTAAAGCATATAGCAATTGAACTATTGAAATGACTTGATCTTTATGCTACGCTTATCAATAGGAGTATGTCCACCATATCATTCTCCTAACGATATGATCTTGTTGTTGATAACATCTCTATGTTCATGATAGGGAAACCACAATCATTTAATCAATCAACAAGCTAGTGAAGTATAGAGGCTATACTAGGGACTTTCAAATTAAGTTTACAAATCACACAAGTATCAATGTTTCCTTGTTAATACTATTATAGCATGAATGTAAACATTTATCATAAACACAAAGATATAATAATAACTACATTTATTATTGCCTCTAGGGCATATCTCCAACATCCTGCATCACATTCAGCCGTTCGGATCACCCCCGCCAGATCCCTCGCCCAAGTCATGCTGCCATGGTGCTTGAGGCGCAGATCAGTGGGTTCGAGATGAGCCGCATCTTCATTGACGGCGGCAGCGGCATCAACCTGATGTTCGCTAGCACTCTAGCAGCAATGCGGATCCCGCTGTGCAGCCTGGAACAATCCGACATAATGTTCCACGACATAGTCCAGGGAAGGGCATATTTCCCCTGGAAAAAATATGGCTTGACGTCATCTTCGGAAAACCCGAAAACTTTCGGTGTGAGCGGCTCGAGTTCGAAGTGGTGGACTGGCCATCACAATACCACACCATCCTCCGGCGCGTGGCATTCGCAAGGTTCCTGGAAGTACCGCACTATGCGTACCTGCTACTCAAGATTCCAGGGCCTAGGGGCGTCATCACGGTCCAGGGCAGCTTCACCCAATCCGACCACTGTGACAGAGACTTCAACAGAATCTCCGAGTCGTTCGGTATGTAGGAGGAGCTCACGAGGCTTCGAGAAGTGACAGATAACGGGGCACCCCCAGTCTCCAGGCAAAATGTACCCGACGTGTCGTTCGACTCAACAGTCAACACGAAAAAGGTGCCGGTCCACCCGACGGACACCTCCAAGATGGTGCTGATTGCCAATGACCTCAGCCCCGCATAGGAAGGCGCGCTCGTCGAATTCCTCCGTGAGCGCTGGGAAATCTCCGCTTGGTGTCCTGCGAACATGCTAGGAGTTCCCAGGGAATTCGCCGAGCACGCACTCAATGTGTTTCCAAACGCCAAGCCCGTCAAACAGTCCATCCGAAAACTATCCGAGCCACGGGTTGAAGCCGTCGGAGTCGAAGTCAACAGACTGCTCGACGCCGACTTCATCCGGGAGATCAAGGAGAGCGAGTGTCTATCCAACACTGTGGTGGTCCCCAAAAAAGACACGGACATCCAGCGGATGTGTGTGGACTTCACGTCACTCAACAAGCACTGCCCAAAGGACCACTTCCCCTCCCTCGGATCGACCATATCATCGATTCGACTTCAGGATGCGAGAAACTCTCCTTCCTCGATGCCTACTCAGGCTACAATCAGATTTGGCTGAAGGTCGAAGATTAGGAGAAAACGACATTCATCACGCCGTTCGGAGTTTATGCTACAACACAATGCCCTTCGGACGGAAGAAGGCAGGTGCCACGTACCAGTGGTGCATGCAGGCGTGCCTGAAGAGCCAGATCGTCCGCAACATACAGGTCTATGTCGATGACATAGTCGTCAAGACAAGGGAGGCAAAGACATTGATCAACGATATCCGCTAGACATTCGACAACCTCGACCACTACAGGATCAAGTTGAACCCAGAAAAGTGCGCCTTCGGCATCCCATCTGGCCAACTACTTGGCTACTTCATCTCCCAGCGAGGGATTTAGGAGAACCCGAAGAAAATCCGGGCCATACTGGCCATGGAGAAGCCAAAGAACCTCAAAGGTGTCCAGCAGCTAGCTAGTCGCATTGCGGCGCTGAGCGGATTCATCAGCCGCATGAGTGAGAAGGCCCTACCTTTCTACCAGCTGCTACACAAAGCAGACAAATTCGAGTGGACACCTGAAGCAGACGACACATTCGAAGAACTGAAGCGACTGCTCTCCACCTTGTATGTCCTGGTCATGCCAAAGGAACGCTAACCTCTGCTGCTATACATAGCAGCCACGCACCAGGTGGTAAGCACAGTAATCGTGGCCGAGCGACCCGAAGAAGGCAAGACCCACGGGGTCCAACGCCCAGTTTACTACCTTAGCAAGGTATTGACTCCAACAAAACAGAGGTACCCTCACTACCAAAAGCTCACCTACGGCGTGTTCATGACGGATCATCGGCTGAGCCACTACTTCTAGGAGCATCAGATAATGGTCGTCAACGAGGTGCCACTGTCCAACATCCTGAATAACCCCGAAGCCACATGACGCGTAGCCCTATGGGGCATAGAGCTATCTCCTCTGGACATCGTCTACAAGCGGAGCCATGCAATCAAATCATAGGTCCTCCCTGACTTCTTCGTCCACTGGATGGAGCTCTAGCGGCCGGATACCCCGGAGATGCACTTCGACGGCTCCAAGCGCGAGGCTAGAGCAGGAGCTGGCATCATACTGACGTCCCCGCATGGCGATAAGATGAAATACGTCATTCGGATGAAATTTCGTGCCTCCAACAACGAGGCCGAATACGAAGCCCTTTTCCACGGCATGAGGATGGCCAAGATCTGCGGTGCAACGCGCCTAGTCATCTACGGTGACTCGAACCTCATCGTCCAGCAGATGATGAATGAGTGCGATGCACACGCCGCTAACATGATCGCGTACCGCGCGCTCTACAACTCACTCGAAGGAGACTTCGGCGGCTGCGAGCTTCGCCACGTTGGAAGGGAAAGCAACGAGGAGGCCGACAGACTCGCTAACATCGGCTCCACCCTTGCACGGGTTGCACCAGGTGTGTTCCTCGAACAAATCTGCGTGCCTTCCATCAAAAGGAAATTCCCCAAGGGATCACCCAAAGAAGCAGAGCACTCGGGGGTTGCGCTACCCGAAGGACAGGAAGGACCCGAAAAGCTCGACATGGAGGTCGAGTTGGTCAGCCTGATACAGGTCATGAAAATCGAAGAAACATGGACGCAGTTGTACCTTTGGTACCAGATAAATAGAGAATTGGCCGATGACCCGACAGATGCCCGGCGCATATCTCGCCGGTCCAAGTCCTTCACAAGAGCAGGATTTCGGGTGTACTCCAAAGGTGCGTCACCATCGGTGACGGCAAAATCATCCTCCAAGACATCCACGAGGGCATCTGCGGCCATCACACGGGCAGTCGCGCCCTCATCGCCAAAGCTCTACGAGCTTGATTCTACTGGCCAACGGCCATGAATGATGCCAAAGATATCATCCAGAGGTGCAACAACTGCCATCGGTTTGCGAATAAGCCACACGCACCAGGGTCGGAGCTCAGGCCCATACCCTTGGCCTAGCCATTTGCCCAATGGGGCCTCGACATGATCGGCAAGCTGCCAAAATCTTTGAAAGGAGGCCACGTCTACCTCCTGGTCGCAGTCGACAAATTCACTAAGTGGATCGAGGCCATGCCCGTCACCAACCAAAAGGGCAAAACGGCCATCAAGTTCCTCGAGTCCATAGTCTACAGGTTCGGCGTGCCGCACAACATCATCACAGACAACGGTTCGAACTTCATCTCCAAAGAATTCCAGGACTTCTGCGAAGGCCTTGGCATCAACATATCATATGCCTCCGTGGCGCACCCGCAAACCAACGGGCAGGTCAAAAAGGCCAATGGCCTCGTAGGCGGCGGCATCAAGAAACGCCTACTCAGCCCGCTGGAACGACTTGCGGGAGCCTAGGCAGAATAACTACCCTCCGTCCTCTGGAGTTTGCGCACAACGCCAAACAGCTCAACTGGCTACACGCCCTTCTTCATGGTACACGGAGCCGAAGCCGTGTTACCCGCAGAAGTATGCCATAAGTCCCCATGGGTCGTCGCCTACAGCGAAGCCGAATCGACGGCCGCACTCGAAGATGCCGTCGACACACTCGATGAGGCACACGAAATCGCCGCGGATCGCTCGGCGGTCTACCAACAGAGCCTTCGCAACTATCATAGCCGTCGGCTGCACCCAAGGTCCTTCGTCGAAGAAGACCTCGTCCTACAACTCAAGCAAGAGCGACCGAAAAATCTCGAGTCACCCTGGGAAGGACCCTACATCGTCACTGAAGTCATCCCAGGTGGCGCCTACCGCCTCAAGGACGTCAAGTCAGGAGTCACATACTCCAACCCATGGAACGTCGCACAATTGCGACGCTTCTACCCCTAGCTATCCCTCCTTACTTCCAATAAGGCTACTCAGCCGAACAATGTACCTCCTCGATATGATATGAATAAAAGCTAAGTCCTCAGTCCGAAAATCTTTTTTCCTTACATTACTCTCTGTTACAACACACTCAGGGGCTCCGCCTCACCTCACGACTCCGTCGACTGAGAATAACGCATGCAAAACCTGAGTAGCTGATCACGTCAGGCTAACGAAAAGGGCATGCATACAACAAAGCACCACGTGCTAATACAAATAATCTTTACAACAAAGGGGACAATAAGCCCACTCGAAATATATACAAGTTTTACATCTACCTTTTTACAGGCCTACCTATTCTGAAGGATCACGTGCGCCTGATGCTCAAAAAGATCTACAATCTCTTTGGTATACTGCCTAACAGCCGCGTAATGCGGGCGCATATCCCAAAGGCCACCACCCGGTCGAAGGGGCGGCCCAGCCGCAACAGTCGCAAGATCAACATCTGGACGATGCAGCCGAACAAGGGAAAGGGCAGCATTCACCCCCGCAACCAACTGGTGCCGCACCAACTCCCTGACGTGACACACATCTCGAAACTTCGCCAGCAAACCCCATAGAGTCAAAGGCGCCTCATCAAGGGGGAACATGGCGTACAGAATCGAATCCAGGAAAGTCTTCACCTGCCTTAGCACCAGTGACACCTAATGAACGCGATCCTGCACAGTCGCAAGGACAGTGGCCCGGCCGCAGTCCATCCAGAAAAAGCCACCGGCTTCCATATCCTGTTGGGTCAGGCAGTTGATCTGAACTGCAACGTGTTCCTTATCCTCCCTCGGAACAAGTTTTGCACCTGCAGAAAACACAGAGTAAGATGACACGCAAGCAAGGCCCATCCAAAGACGAGCAGCAGCTCAAGAAAACTTACACTGCAGCTGCTCGGCCAACTGTCACAGCTCCCGCATCAGATACTCCTCCCTAGCGGTAGATCGATCTGCCTTATACTTCCACACATCTGCGTGGCCTCGGACGCCAAGTATCTCCTTCTCAAGGCTGCAGACGTGGTCACGAAGAAAAACAAGCTGTGACGCATCATCCAAAGACGGTCGCAGCTGAGGGGCGGGCGAAGCATCAACTGAAGCCTCACCCGAAGGACCCTAAAGGCAAGCAAGTAAAAAGTATGAAGAGTACGCCTCATTGACAAAAGCTCGAAGCATCATTTATATACATCAAAAAGCCACTGCGTGGCACAAGGATACTGTTCGACAAATATTACAGCAAAATAAGAACACAACTATCCTAAACTACAACTACAACAACAACAACAGAGCTATAACATCCCAGCATTAGAGCTTAGAAATAAGCTGAACCCAGATGTGTGCATTGCATTCAGGCATAGAAAATCTGAATAATTTTCGCGCTTTTGAATAAAACTTGTCAAAGTGATTGAAGCTTCTCTTAACTTGATGGAATTGAAGTAGATCATCAAGTGACTGCGATAAGTTTCAATATGACCTTTGCTAAAACCTTATTTTGGGTAAAGGAGATTTGATCTAAGAGTAGATCAAATGTAATAAAATTTAAACCCTAATACATTACTTAATGGTTTATAATTGAGCCTTAAGTAATCATATCCTAGTATTCATTACAATAACTCATGAATACCAAGTAACAAGAGAGTAATAACTAACTATTGACCTATTCTATCCTTATCTATTCTACCATGAGAAACATGGTAACACTTCACCCTAAATCTTTAGTTAGGAAGGAAACTAAACCAAGACCATTCACCCCATATCTTTCTTTCCATATCAATCCTTACCATCTCTATTAAACCCTATTCTCATATTGGTTATTCATAAAATTTGAGTAATCAACTATTGATTTACCAATTCTTAACCCATTAATTATTAATCTATCAACTCTTGTCCATATCAAAGCATTCACTTAAAGCCTATAAAGAAAATAGTAAGAAGAGGTTAGTAGTAATGCTAGATTTAAATATCATCTATAGGATGGGAGTGTTGAAAGAGAATTAAATCAATATGATATTGATGGAGTTAACTCACTCCTGATATGATAGAAGAGTATCTGGGGTAAAGATTACAAGGATGAATATTAAAGATAGTTAATAGGAGTAATCTTATGGGATCAAGTATGTATACTAAATGAATTATATCTTTTAGTCCAATAGAGATAAACAAAAGATAATTATAATACAACTATAATGTTGTAAGAATGAAAGCCTTGATTAGCCAACTGGAAACCTAAACCATATAGGATCAGAGGATTATAATGATCATGCTTTAGTCACCAAGATTGAATGCTTATATCCAATATAAGTAACATTGGTGGGTAAAACATGATTGAACTCTAATATGAGATGTCGGAGTCAAGTAAAGATAAGATTGTATGATTAAGATGATGTTAGAGCAGCATTGAATTATAGAGTTAGTATTTTCCTTTGGAAAAAGAGTAAAAACTTGAGGTGAAGTAGGATTTGATGTGTATCTAATTATGAATACATCTACTAAAGTAATATTAGTGGTGGATGATTATGGAAGAATAGGAATGGAGTTAGAAGTAGCTACTTGTTGGATTGGAGGTTATCAGAAGAAGAGTAGTTGATATAACCAAGTCTGGATAGGTGAAGTTTATGAAAAGCTTAAATGACAAGTTTATTGGGTTTATAAAAAAATTTAGAAGAATAAAAGGTGGATAGGAATATTTTTGTAAATAAAAACTAATCATGTTAGCACCTGATAATGGATATGAAGAAGTAGAATATCCAGGAAAGGAATTCCTTAATAAGAAGTCCAAAATTATGAATTATGGAAGATAGGAATTTTTGGTAAACACTAAACCCTAAATCTATGATCAAGCTTAACATCCATATCATCTGTTGGATAAAGCATATTATTTCCATAATGCTTTATAGGAATATTTCCTATAACAAATCACTTAAGCACATCTCTGACATTTCCAATTGTCTTAGCCATGTGTGTTTAGGAGATATTTTTATCAATTCTTTTCCATCAAACATTCCAGTTAATAACTTTCTATTTTAAAAGGTGATATCATTAAAGATCACAAACAAAAATACAATATGCTTAGCGATAAACTTTTATCAACAAAAGAACATAAGTATATTAAGAACCCTAAACTCTAGGGTAAGCACTTATAATTCAAACCCTAAATTCGATGTTAATTATAATAGAATATATAGATTGCTATTTTTTAAAGTGATGGGAGTAATATTAACCAAATAATTTCCTTTGTATATCATGCATCAAATAATGATATATGATCATTATATAAAAAATTCCATCCAAACTACGAGCTAACTAGAATTAAGTTTTATAAACAAATAAGGAAATATCATATAATAAAGCCATGGTTTATTATTGAAAGAAGATAAATAACAAAGGCTTCTAAAAAATATTAAAAAGGGATTCATATAAAGAAAATAAAGAAATATAACCTTATATAATAATAGATCACAAATTGATTCTAAATAATCTTATTATTGCTGCAAGTATTTAGCAAAGAAATTCCATAAAGATAAGTCAAAACAATTGCTTAAATAAAAAGGCTAGAAAGGAAAACAGAATATAGAAAATGTTAAAGAAAAAGAATAAGAACAGTTTTCTGGCCCGTGGCCCATTCTCTCATCTCTCTATCTGTCGCCCACGAGTAGCAACAGCAAACTTACCGCTCACTTTGCAAAGGCCCAGCAGCCAGCCCATCTTGTCCTCTTCTCTGGCTGACGGGTGGGACTGAAGGACTGAGGGTTGAGTGGAAAGAATCGCCAGGGGGTTTTCCACAAAAGCGACGTCGTCGTCTTCCTCCTCTAGCTGGAAGCAGCTCGCTGGACGCCGGCGATGCCGTCCGCCACCGCATCTGCACCAAGATTAGCACTGCCGACACCGGGGAAGGATAAGAATGCCATGGATCTCAGTTCTCTCGTCCTCATCCCCATTTCCTTCCTTCCTCTAGGATTCCTCCTCTAGCCAAAACCCTGGCTCGTCGGAGCCACACATCGCCGTCGATAAAGTCCACCTCAGACCCTATGGAGTGGTCGAGGAGAACCGCCCCGTTACCCTATTCATCTTAGTAGCATCAATAGATCTAGGGTAGCTCGGGTGGGTGCGAATTTTATCATTCCTTTCCGTCGGGGTTCACCGGAAAAGTCGACCGTGTGCTTGTCTCCGACCACGCCGGTGCTCGTCGACCTCTCTATCGTCATCAGGGTGAGTTCTTGAACCCTCCAGTACCCCTAAATCGCATCATCTCATTGTAAGTCACCGTCGCACCTTATGACACCGTCGGAGCTCGTCGGAGCCGAGGCTCTAATGACCATTTTCGGGCGGTGCCACCACTCTAGGGGTCAGCATGTTGTGCTGATTCAAACTAGGATAGTTTTGTTTGCTGGGGCGCCATAGGTCGTCACCGGCGACCATCACTGGCGGTGGTGGCCGTCTCTGACGTCATCCTGACGCCCTGCCTGCGTCACCCTTGACCAAGTCCACCAGTTGACCAATCCACGCCTAGGTGGCATACTGACGTGGCCCTGACCCCACTGGTCAGTGATCTAGGGTAGCTTTGTCTGTGGTGTAAAAAGTTATTTTTTATTTAAGAAATAAATAAAATGTTATAAGCCCAAATTTAAATATTTTAGAAATTAAATCAAATTATTAAATCTTGTTAAATCAATAACTTTTGATTTATAATTCAGAAAAATATGTTTAATATATGAAAATTTTCAGAAAAATAAAATATATAACATTAAACCATTATCAAAAATTGTTATGACAAGAATTTAAATAATTATTATTCAACTAATATTTTAGAAGTATTAATACTTTGAAAATTCTTATTTAATATTGGTAAATGTTAAAAATATAAATAAAATACCAAAAATCTTAGAAAAATAAGAACTATAATTTAAAACCATAATCATACATTATTATTTCACTTAATTAAATATTTATTATTTATTAAGTAATTATAAAGTAATAAATCTTATAAAAATCATATCTTATTATTTATTAATCACAAAAATAATTGCAATATACCAAAATGGTCACAAAAATAATACCTACAAGTTAAAAATATAATATTCCACTTTTGAAGTAAATAAACATTAAAAAATTAATAACTTAAATTTAAACTTGTTTCCCTACTGAATAATTCATATAAAGGTAAAAAAGTTGCTAATATTTCTAAAATTAGTCAATGGAGTCTAATAAATAGTATTAGTCTTAAATATTATTAATATGAAGCCATAATGGTTCAAAACATTATAAATACCATTTTATTGAATTATCTTTCAACCATTAGTGTAGATTATTTTCTAAAAGGATCCTTATCCAACATAAAATCTCCAAGAATAATTTGTGACTAAATTAAATCTTTTCCATCTACTTCAACCACCAAATTAAAAAAATATCACAACACTATAGTGAATCCATAAGTAGTTATGTAATATTATTTCCTTGTTTATAAACTATAACCACTCATCTATAAAAAGGTAAATGATTCTATTCCATTATAAAATCAAGAAACCACTACACCAAGTAAAAGTATAACCATTCTTAAGTAACCTTAAGGAAAAATTAAAAGGTACAGAAGGTACAAATATCGTAAGCATTACACTTTCAAACCATCTATGTTTTAAAGTTAACCGTAGTCTACAAGACTTTAAATATAATAATAAGGACATTGTTATATGTTTTATAGTTAACTTTGGTCTGTTATAGTTAAGTCATAAAGCATCTCAAGTCCAAACTATTCAAGCAAGCACAAACAACCTTGACCACAATTGATAAACCACAAAGATTGTTTAAGCCTTAATAAAGAAATATTTTCTTCAAAAGTTATTCGTTTTGCCACTTCAATCCACAAACTTTATAATAATATTTCCAACTCTTAACAAATTAAAATTCAAGGAGTTCTCATCATAATCAACATATGACAATTAATCACAATCACATTGTTTCAAACTTTACTTGTATACTTAAGATTGTAAACACTTAAGTTCCTCATTAAGGCCATTACTTGTAAAGTAAAATTATAAGATAAACAATTATAATGTAAGCAATCTTGCGTAACATTTCACGTTGGTGTGTATCTCATTGTTTTATGTTATTATAATTACATGTTGTTTCACTCACAAGCCTTAACAAGAAGCATAAGTGTGAAACTTAACTAAAAGTACAACACATTCCAAAGACATCATTTCTAGTATCCAAACCCTAGAACAACGTTATCCCTGGGATCCGTATTTATAAAATGCATCACATTACTTATGCATAAGAGCATCTTGCTTCTTTAAACATTAGTCCTTACCGGACCAATGATGCTGATTTTAGATATTTGATCTTATATTGTATTGAAGACCGTGAGTGCATAATCTTGCAATCACAAAAGGCAAGTTCACACTTGCTCATGTCCTTTGGATATTTTATGTAAAGTATTTTACAAATCCAGTGTTGTCATCACCTGCATTTGAAAAAGGTCCGAAAACACTATTTTCATAATAATGTGATTATAGGTTATTTTACCTTGAGGTAATAACCTACTATGAAAGTTCTAATGGTAAAGGAACATATTATCTAGGACTTAACAACCAATGTCGCTAGTGATTCTTGCGCCGTATATCACGCGTTAACCATGAGATTTGGAATGGGACGGAGAAGTCAGCTGTATCTTCTTCCTCTCGCATGTAGCCGGATGTGCAGGTCGTGGTTGTTATCACTCGTAGCATGCATATTAATTGGTAATTCGTAGAGGATATGCAGCATATGGGTGGGAACCCTCAACGTCCCACGATAATTCTGGCATCTAGCGGTCTATACAAACCATTGCCGTAATTCAATATGTGGGCATGGTGTACACCAAGGAGGCATGCGAGGTCACGAAGGGGGCAGTGATTGGCTTGGATCATATTCTGGGCCCCATATCATGGAATTATGGACAGGAATAAGCTGCCTGGTTGTGCAGCAAAGAGTTGATCTCTCATGGGTAAAGTGACGCACCTCTACAGAGTGTAAGAACTGTAACTTGTTACTCCCTGTTCCGGGAAGGAGTTGCAAACGCGGCGGGAAAGAAACTCCATGAAAGTTCTGGTAAACCCGTGAAGGCTGACGGACATAGCTTTTCAGAATAAAAGCAACCTTTGAAGAAATGTTTACAAAAAAGTGCATTGCCTACGACCTACGGTTTGTGGCTATATATATAGTGCATCAAATACTCCTTTTCTAGTGAACTTGATGAGTACGCTCGTACGTAACGTATCTTCTTAACCCTTGCTAGATTCTGAAGCCAGTATAGACAACATTTACATCAAGTTAGGCTCCAGGAATCCTCATCTAAAGCTAAATCTCTTCAACAAAGACAAGAAAGTCAACATATACATCAATTAAAGTGAAGACGAAGTTACCGATTAGATAGGAATATAATATCTAGCCTAAGAACCTATTTCTGTAGTGCATTGCAATAGCAGCAATGTCAACCCTTAGTTAAAATACTAGTCTGAATAGTATAATAGTTTTTTTGCGTTGTTTATCTTTGACTCTTCTTTGTAAGAAGTTCGTTCTCTCTCTCTCTCTCTCTCTCTCTCTCTTTAACCTAGAGTATTCTCTGGATATTGTGTATAGAGTGAGTTGTAACCTTTAGCCATGTATTGGACCCGCTGTGTTTCTGTTGTACCACTCTAAGGGATGTAATAATAGTGAACGGTGTTTCATTGGTGTTATGTCAACGACTATAGTATACTACATCATGCAGTGGTATGCTGGGTCACCGCAATAGCCTAGGCACCTGCATCCGGAGTGGCCTGAGAGCCAGACTGCCTGCTCTTGACCTCCTCCTGCTGCTTTGCCGCATACTCCACCATAAGGTGAATGAGATTCGGCCCATAACGCTTACAGCAGGAGGCGAAGAGAGCGAAAGCTACCTCTGATCCATCGGCATCTGGGAAGTGATGTGCAGAAGGTTCAGCTCCGCTCCGGATGCCATGGCCACGGACAACTCCATCGAGGCGCCAAGGCCCTTCTGCTTGTTCTTGTAGGCCGCAGGTGCATCCTCTAACAGTGCATCCGCTAAAGAATCAACATCCTCAAGGACAACGTCCTTGGGAACGATCTCCTTGTAGAAGCGCCCAAGGACCTCCTTGGCCTTGGCAAGGGAGCCAGCAGCAGTACCGCAGCAGTCTTCGACCGCTGCCGTGTCATCGTCCAGAGCGCTCCCGTGCTCCAGGGCACTATGATCAAAGGCAATGCCCAAAGAACCTGGATCAAAGAAGACAAAGTAGGAACCGAATAAGGGCATGAAGAAAGAGTAGCAAAAAAAACAAAAGCAAGCAAATCACTTACCGGAAACAGCCTTGGCAGCAGCCATCAACTTCTCAGCCACCTCCTTCTCGCGTGCAGCCGCAACAGTTGTGAGATGCTCCTCGCGATCCGACGCCTCCCGCTGTACACGCTCCTTGGCCTCGGTAGCAGCAGCCAACTCCTGCTGCAGGCGCTCCTTCTCTTCCACGGTGTTAGCAGCCTGTTTCTCCGCGCGACTAAGACTCATTTTGAAGAGTCTCCAGTCGACGAAGATCAGCGTTATTTTCATCTGCAAAAGCATCAAGAACATAAATGAGCAACACAAGCTAGCAGGCAAAAAAGGACAAGATCAATTACAGTAGGTACCTCGAAGTTGCTGCATGATGGCCTCCAGCGCCAGATGCTGCTGAACAAGAAGGTTGGCACTGTGCACAAAAGACTGCTAGAGGAAATAAAAGCATCACAAAAAGAGCTTGGGGGATGTGCCCAAAACACGAGTAAAACATCAAACAACACAACACGAAAAAGGCTCGGGGGCTCCCCCGGGTTACACGGAAAGTTACTTACATGCTCAGACGGGGACTCCAAAGGTCCGGGTGCAGTCTTCTGCGTGATGGTCACTCTAGCCTCCTGTGGAGAAGGGTTCGGAGCATCGCCAGCAGAGTTCGCCACCGTCAGAGAGGGAGGGGCCGTTGGCTTTGACTCCCCTACGTTCTCCTGGGAGTTCTCACCAAGAGAACCCTCCGAAGAGTGGCTACAAATAAAAATATTCATCAAGGCAAGAAGAAAGTGCACACGCAAATATCAAACATAAATCTCCCGAAAACTACTTATGAGTCTATGTCACTCAAATCAAAGATAGGCAGCGCCCTCTTCTCTTTATTCTCTTCCTCTTCTTCGTTGGCGGCTGTGGCGCCACTGCCTGCAGACGCACAGCCGAGAACGGCGCGGAAGAAGCACTGTCATCCTCGCCATGGCGCACGAGGAAGGAGGGGTCCCTAGGCGTCGTCAGAGTCGAGGCATTCGAAGACTCGCTCGAGCTCTGTGCTCGCTTTCGGGTCTGCCCCTCGCTTGCCTCGGGGGCATCCTTAGTTGGCGATTGCACAGGCGGAAGCTCGGACTCGGAGTGTACCACTTCGTTGTCTGGCGCAATCGGAAACCTTTCGGGCAGTGGATGCACCATGCCGTCCACCTTGAACTCCTGCACAATGAAGACATCAAAGATCAGCACAAGCAATCATAAGGAAGGCACTCGAAGAAGGTGCAGCGTGCACGTCGCAAATCTACACATGCGGAACTGGTTTCGTGGCACTGAAGGGGGACATCAACGACTTTCACGGAAGATCCTCCTCAGACTTGTACTTCATCAGCGACCGAAGAACTTTGTCGAGGTCGCCTCGAGATAACTCCTCGGCTGAGACCCTTGTTGGGTCGTGGCGGCCAGCGTAAAGAAACATCGGATGCGCCCTCGCCTGGAGTGACTGCACCCAACGTTTGAGGAAGGTGCGGATTATATCCACACCATTGACCTCCTTCCCAGGCTCCATCTGGAGTGTCTCCACCCGACGGTAGAGCTCCTCTACCTCGGCCACCTTGCCCTCCAGGATATGGTTCTTCCAGGATCTCTTCGGCAATATCTCCTGGGCGGAGTCGAAGGGAGCGAGGCCAAAGACTTGCCCGTCCACTATGGTGTCGTGGATATAAAACCACTTCTTCCGTCAGTGTTGGACGGACTCAGACATAGAAAAAGAGAAGAAAAGAACAGTAGATCGGATGGAAATGACGCAGCCGCCAAGCAGGTAGACCCCGCCGGTGCCGGACTGCCTATTCACAAAATAGAGCTTCCGGAAGAGGCCAAAGTGCGGCTCGATACCGAGCCAACACTCCCAAAAAGTAATGAAGTAGGCGATGTGGAGAAGATAATTAGGCGAAATATGATGGAGTTGGATGCCATAGAAAAACAGAAGTCCACGAAGAAAATCGTGGACTGGGAAAGAAAGGCCGCAAAGAACGAACGCGACAAACATCATCCGAAACCCTACGAGTGGACGGGGAATTACCTCATCGCCAGGGATTTTGACGGCCTCCTTATCCTGCGGGATTAAACCCGCATCACGCAGCTTGCGCATGTCGCCCTCGCGCATCTCTGTGCGCCGCCACCCGCCATCGGTGATGCAAGCGGCGGTGGTGTCTTTCTTGCCACCGGCAGCATCACTAGTGCCCGCTCTGGCGGAGGCTTTCTTCGACTTCACCATCGTGGCGCATCGACGGCGGCGGTGTCGCGCTAGAATAATGAAGGGAAAGATCGAAGAGCGTCCAGTGTGCGCAAAGATGAGCTCGTGAAAATGGAGGAAGTGAAAGCAAATGGCAAAGGGTGAAAACAAACTACTATTTTCCCCACGGTTATAAAGATGAAGCCGACGAACAGGAACCATCCATCTAGAAGCCCTAACGCTAGGGTCAGATCCAACCGTCCACGTGTCAACATAGCAGCAAACCATCGCCCGCACGCCGTCCACTACGCACGGAAACCGAGGAGATGCCGTAATTCTCGCCACGTCGCGCACGACCAGTCAACTTCAAGTCAGGCAGTGTGACCCACGTTCTTCCAGTCACGTCACCTCTGGTGCCACAAACGGTTGAGGTCACCAATCGTCAGCACTAACGTCATCTACACCACACTAGCAATGGTTAGAAATCTTCGATTGATAACTAAAAGTACTCACTCGAATCTACGATTCGAGCAACTACTCGGGGGCTACTCCTATCAGGAGCGCTGTCCGCGCACCCGAAAGAAAAATTTGTGTCCTACGGACATGAAGAACAAACAACTCTTGAACTTCGAGTCCTACGTCGAGTCTACGAGTCCACTAGGGACTCGGGGGCTACTCCCATAGGGAGGATTGATCAAGCATCCGAAAAAAATTGTGTCCTACAGACCTGAAGCTCAATTACATGAACTAAAGTCTCTGCTCGATTCTGCGACTCGAATAGGCACTCGGGGGCTACTCCCATAGGGAGCACTGGTCGCGCACCCTATGTATTCTTCGATTGCGATCCTTCGGATAAAAAAATACAAAAACTTTCTGGAAACTTTTCCCCAAACAACGCTAAAGTGAGAAGCATCCTCCTTGGTCACCCGAAACACCTCCGCGGTGATAACATTTCAGATGTTGTGTTTGCAACACAAAGATAAGACCTGCAGATATCATCTAATGGCCTAACGCACCGATCAAGGCTCGCTAAGAAAACCGTGTATGGCGATGAAAATCCTGATGGACGCGTTGGGTATATCACTCGAAAGCTACTAGGATTCGACTCCTATAAGACCTCAACAGCATGAGTCGAATTACACCAGCATCCGTTCTAGATTCGAGTGTAGGGACTTGAGTCTGAAGAAGATCGTGTTATTTTTTCCTAAGACAACTAACTGACCCTGATCCCTCAGGAGAGTCAGGCACATGCATCAACAATTCCTACGAAATAAAATCATTTTTTCTCTTACGAACAGAAACAGTTGCACCCGAAAGATTGAAGAGTCCTCGGCCAAATCTACGATTCGAGTGAACACTCGGGGCTACTGACATGGTTATACCCCATGGTTACACAATGTTAGCATACCTGGTCCAGACCAAGGAAGGCCCACAAGAATATGCGCGTCCTATGAAGATTTTCGGGTGGCCCAAGTGTAACTACCTCGGTGAACTACGCTCCTAGATACAAGCCTGGATGAGTGGTAGTGGTTGAAATAGTATGGTGGGGCTCCAAAAGCCACTCACTGGTAGTCCTTTCAGACGTCCCAACCACTACCCTCTCAACGGGACCTGTACGGGCGGCGTAGTCGGCAGGCGAAGGGATCAACTACGTACACAAGTGGGTATGTACGCAAGCCACCATACAAGAGTACATCAGAGCCATACCATCTAGAAAGAAAGGAAATATAGCATACGGCAAGAGATTCAAAAGACCTAAATAGATCTATATTTTAGGATACTTCCTCATACAACACACATCGTAGTATCATGTGGAAGCGCAAACAAAATCCGAGTACGGATAAGAAGCAAATCGGCATAAGATGCCATAGAAATAAGCACATCCCAACTAGGTCTCACGGATCCCGTTCCGGAATCTCTACACGAACGATCGTTGCCCACATCTTCGCTTCTTCCACCCAAAGATCCGTCTCCGTGAAGGTACTGCTCATCGAATCAAGAATTTATCGGTGAGACCCTAAGGGTACTCAAGAAGTCTTAATGCCTCTAAAGGGACACAACCAGGGTGACGAATTGCAGCGAAAAGATAAACCCTAGCAGTTCTACAGATAACGCTAACCATCCGCCTAACCAATGATAGACGGATGTCCGTGAATTAAGAACAACAGTTATAATGGTAATCTCATCGATCCATCCTCCTCGCTACCAACAAGGAAGCGATTTAACAACCCCCATCCGTTGGCAATTTTATTAACCATTCCATGAGTGTTGTACTATTTACTAGTCAGGTTACTTAGTCAGATTAAAGCGTTACTTTAGTTATGCTTGTCTATGATCAAGAAACTGTGCTCCAAGTCGTCCATATCCATGACACGGCTTTGAGAAAGTTTTACCCGCGGGTGCACCAATAGCAACACACGCCGATCAACCTCGAAAACCAAAATCAAAACCCAACGAGGCTTTCACGATGAACAATCACAGAATTCAGAATATTTCAGAGGCCACCCTTAAGTAGATCCCGCAACGGCCACCGACTCAGACGGGCTCAAGGTTTGGGTAGACGGTGGAACGATCGGGAACCCGAAAGTGTGGCTGGGCTTGTCGACACATGAATCGTGTCCCGATCCTAACAAGACAGTGTGCTCCTCGCACAAATTAAATACGTAAAGTAGCATGGCATAAGTACAGGATAGTAAATAAAACCTCAAACTAGTTTGTGGCCCCAAGAAATAAGACGGAATCAAGCTCGCAGCGGGGTCGGGGTCCATATACCTCCGGATGTGGATAGCTTGATAAAACAAGGAACAGGAATCAAGTACTCGGGGTCTTACGGGACACAAGTGAGCAGGAAAACCAAATAGCAGATGTTGCTCACGGTGCCACTTTCTTTAGTTATCCCGAACTACTCAAAGGTTAAGTTGTTTAGGTACCTCATTATTCAACAAACTCTCACATACCCTACACATGTTCTCACGACTCGCATGGCTCAAACAACTCCTATAGTAGTGGCTCATGGGATGGAGGAACAAGCTTGGTGGGGTTTAAAAGTAAAGGCTATGCATACTTGGGATTCAATTTAATGCAATCGCGACTCAATGATGCAAGAATAAGATAGAGGCAATAGGTACTGTATGTATGCAAGCATGTGGAAGTGCTTGCTTGTCAACTCAGTTGAAGCGAGGGACGGATCTGGGTAGTGCTCCTGGTTTTCTTGATATAACCCCTGCTCAGTGTCTATCCGAGAAAAACCAAACAAACAAGGGCAACATGAATATAGAGCACAAGCATATGAATAAGATGCGTCAAGCAAACAATCATGCCATGATGAATGATGCACAATTTACATGGCAATGGGGTAGCATGGCATGGTGAGGTGTGGAAAACAAGAAATAACATTTTTATTGGGTTTTAGTCACATTTTATTGTCAAATTAGTTGATGTATATTATATATTTACATGATGCATGCTTCAATTCAAGTTATGGATAGCATAAACAGAAAGGTCTCGTCGAGCTGATCATTTTAGACATATCATTTGCTTAATTTGGAATTATAAATCAAAAGTTATTGATTATTTGAATTCTAGTGGCAATTAGTGTAATTTAAGTAAACTTGGAATTTTAATTGTGCAAAAGGCAATATGGATGGCATATTTGGAATCCTCTCATTTTTCTGATATCCAAACATATATTATTTGTCAAATTTGGATTTATATTTGGAAAGTTATTTGAAAACAGATTTCATTGAATTTGAATTAATTTGAAAAGATTTAAAATAAAAACAGATGAGCAGACAGCCTTTTTGTACCCAGGCAGGCCCAGCCGCACTCACTGACGGGTGGGACCAGGCTGACTGGGCACCCACGTGGTCAGAAGGGGGGAGTGGTATCGCGGGTTGAGGGTGGAGAAGCTGGGGTGCCTTTCTGCAAAAAGACCACGGTCACTGACTGGTGGCCCTGGCAGGACTGCGGGTTGAGGGAGAGAAAAGGGCAGGGGGGCATTCGCTAAAAGAACACGCGGGCGTGGGGAGGACTGCGGGTTGTTTCCAGGGAACCACGGGAGCCTTTTTAGAAAAAGGCCACCGTCGCTGACTGGTGGGGCTACTGGACCGCGGATTTGAGGCGGGAAAAAGGGGAAGGGCTAAACTGCAAAGCGTGCAGAGCTGCCATTGCTCGCCGGACGCTGCACGGGCGGCGGATCTGGCCGGATCTTTGGCCGACGATGGCGACGAACCTAGCGCGTTTCATACGTCGACGCCAAAACGAAAGATGGAGACGGCTTGGTCTACAACTTTGGTTGTGGTGAAGCTGGAGGCGGCTGCGCAAGGGGTTTTCTTCGATTTAAGAGATGGATCGCATGCCACTGCTAGCGCACGACGAAGTGATCAAGGCGTCGGAAGCGCCAGACGCACGGTGTTCGACAAATGGCGGTGCTACGGTGCCCTAGGGGGACGGGGAACATGTCAGGGAGGATGAGAGGTTTACCAGGGGCTCGCTGGTGGCTTGGTTCGGGCAGAGAGGCCGGTGATCGTCGAGGAGGTCGGGTGGGAGCGCCCGGTACTGGGGCACGGCGGGCGGGCTCCCATGAGGTCCAGCTGGTTCCAAGGCTGTCGAAGGAGAGGAAGCAGACCAGGCCTCGGGATCCGCTAGTCCTCTCTCGAGGCCACCAGATCGAAGAAGGGCAGAGGGGCGAGGCTAGGGTTTAGGTGGCCATGGGGAGCTCTGGCTCGCTGGGAGAAAGAAGGAGGGAGGCAGGGGGAAGAGAGGCCTGAGGGGGGGATCTGGGGATGCTAGAGACGAGGAGGGGGAGGATAAGATCGCCAGGAGCAGGTAGGGTTGAGGTTGCTTGCGTGGGGGAGGGGAAAGCACATGGGGCTGGTGGTGGCTTGCAAAAGGTGAGGGGGTGGCTCGGGCTAGGCCTCTCCCTTTTCCCCCTCTTTTCTGTCCTGTAGCCGAGAGAGGGAGAGAGGAAACCAGGGAGGAGGCAGGCTCGTGGGGTCGCTGTGGCAGAGAGAAAAGAGAGAGGGAGAGGAGGGACTCGGCCACGTGATCGAGAGAGAGAGAGGAACAAGGGCCGAGAGAGGTTAGAGCTAGGATGGGGTGGGGTAGGTCGGGTGGTTGAGAGAAGAGGTGAGGTGAGAGGGGAAGACGGTGTAGCTAGGTTAGATGAGGGATTAGGTTTAGGTTTTAGCTAGGAAGGGTAGATGGCAAGGGTAGGTTTTAGGGTTTGCTAAAGGGGGGGGGGGGTAAGAAAGAGGGGGGTGGTACTTTAGTTGATCATGCATGCTCCAAACTAGCCTTAGCAAGATCAAGCAAGAAAAATAGGGAGAGGGAGAGAGAGATGGCCATGTGATGATGGGGTGCTCTTTGGTCCATGCATGCTCCAACATTGGCCAAGCAAGATCCAAGAGACAAGGAGGGTTTTAGGGTTGTGCATGCCCCATGAGCACATGTGTGTGCATGGAGCATGGGGACAAGAGGTTAAGCTAAAGGGGGAAAAAGATGGATGATATGGTGAAGGAAAAACTACAAGCCAACAAAGATATGAACAAAGGAAAGATGATCCACTTAGAATTTCAAGTAAAACCAAAACTAGAAAAGGTGGCACTTGCATGGCCCATGCAAGATAATTAATGCCACATTTATCCTTGTGAAAACAATAATATTAATATGGCATTATTCATGTGCATTCCCAAAAGGTGGGCAAGGCCAAGCAAAGATTATGGGTGTAATCCAAACATCCAATCATGAGGTAGAGATAAATCAACAAAATGCCAAGCTCAGATTAGTTGGATGGTGGAAATATAAGGTGGTGAAAGAAAAGGTGGTGGAGTCAATAAGAGAGATGCCCTCAACTCAACTTGGGCATTTAACAATATATCAAGAGCCAAATACAATATCAAGAGGCAAATACAATTAATCATGCACATGAGATAAGAACCAAACAAGAAAGGGTTTTATATGATGCTCAAATGCAAGGTGACATGATGACATGAGCATGATATGATGATGATGCAACAATTATATGTTGGAAGTGGCCCATTTTATTATTATAACATGTAGCATTACAGTGTTAGAACCTGGGATGCTACAACTCTCCCCACTAAACAGAATCTCGCCCGAGATTCTAGGAAGAAGAAGAAGATACAAAGAGAGAAGGATGGTTGGCACGGAGTTCATCTTCACGCTCCCATGTGGCTTCATCAACAGAATGGTGTGACCACTGCACCTTGCAAAACTTGATGGACTTGTTGCGAGTCCTTCGCTCTGCGGTCTCATGGATTTTGGTAGGGTGTTCTTGATAAGACAGATCTTCTTGGAGGTCGATTAGCTCATGATCCACGGTCTTGCCGGGGTCTTTGAAGCACTTCTTGAGCTGAGAGATGTGGAAAACATCATGGACTTTGAGTTTTTCCGGGAGCTCCAAGGCATAAGCAACTTCTCCTCTTCTACCACGTATCTTGAAAGGACCGATGTATCTAGGAGCCAACTTCCCTTTGATACCGAAGCGGTGTGTTCCTCTCATGGGAGTGACACGAAGGTAGACGAGGTCACCAGGGGCATATACCATATCTGTGTGCTTCCTGTCATAGTTGCTCTTCTGACGACTCTGGGCAATCTTCAGGTTCTCCAGAATGATATGCACCTTCTCCTCTGCTTGGGTTACAATGTCAGGGCCAAACCAGATTCTTTCTCCTGCACCTGACCAACCAATCGGAGTTCTGCACTTGCGACCATAGAGAGCCTCGAATGGTGCCATCTTCAGACTCTTCCGAAGCTGTTGTTGTAGGAGAATTCAGCATATGGAAGGCATTCCTCCCACTTCATGCCAAAAGAGATGACGGAAGCTCTAAGCATATCCTCCGTAATCGATTGATTCTTTCCACTTGTCCTTGCGAGGGTGGTAAGCAGTGCTGAAGTTCAACTTTGTTCCCAAAGCTTTTTGGAAACTCTCCCAGAACTTTGAGGTGAAGATGCTCCCACGGTCTGAACTGATTTCAAGCGGAACCCCATACAGAGAGACAATTCTGTTGATATAGAGCTCATCCAACTGAATTCCAGAAATTGTTTCTTTGACTGGGAAGAAATGAGCCACTTTAGAAAGCCTGTCGATGACAACAAAAATTGCATTGTTGCCCTTCCGCGACCTTGGAAAGCCAGTGATGAAGTCCATCTCTACTCTCTCCCATTTCCATTCCGGAGGTTTCAATGGCTGTAGGAGACCAAATGGTTTCTGATGGATAGCCTTCACCCTATGGCAGACATCACATTCTGAGACATACTTGGCGCAATACCGTTTCAACCCAGGCCACCAGTATTGTGTTTTCAAGTCCATGTACATCTTTGTGCTGCCAGGATGGATAGAAAGAACCGAATCATGTGCCTCCTTGAGAACTTGGTCTCTCAGACCCGGGTAGTTTGGAACAAACATCCGGTGTTCAAATAAGAGCGTGCCTTGATCATCAACATGGAAGGACTCATACTTCGGAAGGTCAAGCTTAGCGATGAGCTTTTTGGTGTGCGGATCACCAAGCTGACGAGAGCGAATCTGTTCTTCCAAGAGAGGGGTAGCCAGAATATTCAGGAGATGCCCTTGTTCCACAATTTCCAGGTTGAGCTGACGGAATTCCTCGCACAAGAGAGGCTGTTGCTCTTCTACCATGAGGTTGTTGACATAAGCTTTACGGCTAAGCGCATCTGCCATGACGTTTGCTTTGCCCGGTGTAGTTGATGGTCACATCAAAGTCATTGATTGCTTGATCCATCTCCTCTGCCAAGGTTGAGATCCGTTGAGTGAAGATATACTTCAAACTCTTGTGGTCAGAGAAGATCTCACAACGGTTGCCAAGCAAGTAGTGCCTCCATAGCTTCAAAGCAAAGACAACTGCGGCTAACTCGAGGTCATGTGTAGGATAGTTGATCTCATGCGTCTTCAACTGACGAGGCATAAGCAACCACTGTCTCTCTTGCATAAGGACCGCACCAATCCTTGCAAGGAGGCGCCGAGAATATCTGGAAAGGCTTAGATGTATCCGGAGGAACCAAGACTGGTGTGGAAGTGAGCTTCTCTTTGAGTGTCTCAAAACTTTCTTGACAAGCGAGTCCACAGATACTTCTTGCCTTTCTTGAGGAGATCGGTAAGAGGCTTTGCTATCTTGAGAAGTTCGAACAAAGGGACGACAATAGCTAGCCAAGCGAGAAAACTCCGCACTTCCTTGACATTAGCAGGAGGAAGCCATTCAACTATTGTCTTCACGGTTTCGGGTTGATGCAATTCCTTGGCGAGATAACATGACCCAAGTATGTTACTTCAGCCAAAACTCACACTTAGAGAACTTTGCATACAAGCGGTTCTCACGAAGCTTGTTCAGGACACACCGCAGGTGTTCTTCATGCTCCTCCTTAGACTTGGAATAAACCAGAATGTCATCCAGATATACCACAACAAACTTGTCCAGGTACTCCATGAAAACGGAGTTCATCAGCCTCGAGAAGGTAGCAGGTGCGTTGGTGAGGCCGAAAGACATGACCGTGTACTCATACAGGCCATAGCGGGTGGTGAAAGCTGTTTTGGGCACATCTTCTTTGCGAATTTTGATTTGGTGATAACCACTCCTCAAATCCAGCTTAGAGAACACCACATCTCCTGCTAGCTGGTCAAAAAGATCATTTATCCGTGGGAGAGGATATTTGTTCTTGATGGTTTTAGCATTTAGAGCCCGGTAGTCAACACATAGCCTATCGGTTCTGTCACGCTTCTTCACAAAGATTGTTGGGCTACCCCAAGAAGAAGTGCTGTGTTGAATGAAACCCAATTTCTCTTGTTCATCAAGTTGTCGTTTGAGTTCAGCCAACTCAGAAGGACCCATTTTGTATGGCCTCTTGGAGATAGGAGCCGTTCCAGGTTCAAGCTCAAGCACGAATTCAACCTCGCGATCCGGAGGCATACAGCAACTCTTGAAAGACATCCGAACTCACGGACCACGGTACCCTGAATAGCTTCCATAGCATCATCATTCAGAGTTGCCAAGGAAAAGAGCCGACAAAGGAGTCGACTTGGAGAAAAGACTATATGGCCTTGAGGAATCTTCAGAGACACCGAGCGTTCACACAATCAATCACATGCATTTGCTGTCAACCAATCCATGCCCAAGATGACATCAATGTCAGAGTTGCCCAGAACAATTAAAGAAGCCAAGAATGAAGAACCACCAATCTCAACTTGATTGCCATGACTGATAAGCTCAACCCTCATGTTTGCCCCAGGAGAAAGAACCATTAACCGCTTTTGAGAGGAACCATGACTAACTCATTCTCATTTGCAAACTTGTGAGACACAAAAGAATGCGATGCACGAATCAAAGAGAACTCGCGAGGACTGAGTTAATCGAAAGCATACCCATTACAACTCCAAAGTGCGAGCTCATCTTGAGAGGCGTTGACGATTAGCGCGAACAACCGCAGACCGGGCTTAGTGTTGATGTTGAGAGCCCGAGGCGGTGGTGCACGAACCGAAGGAGAGCTTGTTGCAGATCTTGGCGGGGTGGAGGAGAGCTTTGTTCTTCATTGGGCGATTCGGTGGGATGTCCATGATCTCCACATGTGAAACAAGCACCGTGAGGACGTGGAGCGAGTAGCTGGGGACTCCGCCAGCGCTCAGGTAGTGGTTGTTGTAGCCCCAGGAGCATGATGGTGAAGTTTGGTGGCCTTGAAGCGAAACTTGCAGGTCTTGGTGGAGCCGGGAGCGGCGGTGGGGTGTTAGGAACCCGGACACCGCTTAGAAGGAGCTGCCATAACCGCAGAGCTTGATGCATCCTGTTGTGTTTCTTGGACTCCTCAAACATTTGCCCGCTTGCCTCCTCTTGCAGTCTTTGTCTTGTAGTTCAGGAAGGTTGCGGTCTTGCATGTGTGATTGCATACTTGATCGACGCATTGAGCCCTTGCACGAACCTTTTCGCTTCTTCTTGTCATCGATACCTCATCACCACCATAACGGGACAGATTCATGAAGTTCTGATATAGGTGTTGACGTTATCATTTCCACCTTCAGGTTGAGGAAAGCCTCCTTCATCCTTTCCATCACAATCTCGAGAAAACGCTCTTTGAACGCTCCGGTGAACCTCTCCCAAGTAGGCTGGAACCCGGTGCCTTGCCTTCAAGTAGTTCTCCCACCAAAGAGCTGCATCTCCCTTGAGAAGGTGGGTAGCACACTTGACCCACTCCTGCTCGAACATCGCCAGCCTCGAGCAACCTTGAGATCTCACGCAGCCAATCATCCGCGTCCGTGAGGTCGGTCGACACATCAAACCGACGAGGGTTGAACTTGAGGAAGCTCTTGATGTCTCCACGCTTGGGAGGTGGAGGAAGTGGAGCAAACTCATTCCTTCGACGCTCTCCTCAAAGCTACTGGTTCTCTTGCATTGCCGCCAAAGCATTAGCTATGTTTGACAAATGAGCCCGATTCGGAGGTATGTCCTCCTCATCCGGCGTGGTGGAGCCATCCTCATTGATATAAAACTCAAGTCAAGACTATAATGGAGAATGATAATAATCCAAAATAGTACCAAGATGGAATTAACCAAGATTAAAGGATACAATTATCGAGATGATATTAAAATATCAACAAAGTTCATAGCACCTCAAAGATATTAAGCATATCGCACCATCGAAAAGGAGTGTGGTACAAATATATCAAAGAAAAAATTTCCACAAATTTCGCATTAGAATACCAATAGCTGTAAAATTACTTAACGAATCAAGATTAGTGACTCTACCGATTCAATATACAAAAGCGAATGATAAAAGTAGTGGTATGGTCGCGACTCCATCCCGCACTCAAATCATTACTCCGCACATGAACAAGTGGAACACATATCCTAACCCTTCTTCTCACGATTTAAACCTAAAGATTGGTAGCTACGAAACGAACACCCCAAACAAGATAGCGTCGGATACAAAGAGGAAGATAGATTGCTTCGGTTTGCAAAAGCACATCGGTATGGAATGTACCAACAGTTGATGACCAAAGGCGAGATAAGATAACAACTTGGATGCAACAGATAGACAAGGGATTACACACACACACACAACCTATGGTACTACGAACCCGTAACACGTGAATCCTAGTTTGAACTTTGAGAAGAGAATTGAAAACGTTGCACTTCCTTACCAGAAAAGGGTGGGTGGGAGGGTAAGAAGAAAAGTGGAAGCAGTCCTACTCTCGCGTTTTGTTTTTCCCTAATATACATAACTACCAAAATATTTGCTAGACTGACAACGACCGTTTGGCTGAAACCCTGAAGGTCGGGATGGCTCTAATACCAATTGTAACTACCTCGGTGAACTACGCTCCTAGATACAAGCCTGGATGAGTGGTAGTGGTTGAAATAGTACGGTGGGGCCCCAAAAGCCACTCACTGGTAGTCCTTTCAGACGTCCCAACCACTACCCTCTCAACGGGACCTGTACGGGCGGCGTAGTCGGCAGGCGAAGGGATCAACTACGTACACAAGTGGGTATGTACGCAAGCCACCATACAAGAGTACATCAGAGCCATACCATCTAGAAAGAAAGGAAATATAGCAACGCCATACGGCAAGATTCAAAAGACCTAAATAGATCTATATTTTAGGATACTTCCTCATACAACACACATCAGAGTATCATGCGGAAGCGGCAAACAAAATCCGAGTACGGATAAGAAGCAAATCGGCATAAGATGCCATAGAAATAAGCACATCCCAACTACAGGTCTCACGGATCCCGTTCCGGAATCTCTACACGAGCGATCGTTGCCCACATCTTGGCTTCTTCCACCCAGGATCCGTCCTGTGAAGGTACCTGTTCATCTGAATCAAGAATTTATCGTGTGAGACCCTAAGGGTACTCAGCAAGTCTTAATGCCTCTAAAGGGGACACAACCTGGGGTGACGCAATTGCAGCGAAAGATAAACCCTAGCAGTTCTACAGATAAACGCTAACCATCCGCCTAACCAATGATAGACGGATGTCCGTGAATTAAGAACAGCAGTTATAATGGTAATCTCATCAGATCCATCCTCCTCCCTGCTTACCAACAAGGAAGCGGACGAACAACCCCCCATCCGTTGGCAATTTTATTAACCATTCCATGAGTGTTGTACTATTTACTAGTCAGGTTACTTAGTCAGATTAAAGCGGTACTTTAGTTATGCTTGTCTATGATCAAGAAACTGTGCTCCAAGTCGTCCATATCCGCGGACACGGCTTTCAGAAAGTTTTACCCGGCCGGGGTGCACCAATAGCAACACACGCTCGATCAACCTCGGAAAAACCAAATCAAAACCCAACGAGGCTTTCACGACTGAACAATCACAAAATTCAGAAATATTTCAGGGGGCCACCCCTTAAGTAGATTCCATAGCGGCCACCGACTCAGACGGGCTCAAGGTTTGGGTAGACTGTGAACATCGGGAACCCGAAGTGTGGCTGGGCTTGTCGACACCGCGAATCGTGTCCCGATCCTAACAGCGATGCAGTGTGCTCCTCGCACAAATTAAATACAGAAAGTAGCATGGCATAAGTACAGGATAGTAAATAAAACCTCAAACTAGTTTGTGGCCCCAAGAAATAAGACGGAATCAAGCTCTGGCTCAGGGGGGTCCCATATACCTCCCGGATGTGGATAGCGCGATAAAACAAGGAACAAGAATCAAGTACTCGGGGTCTTACGGGACACAAGTGAGCAGGAAAAACCAAATAGCAGATGTTGCTCACCGGTGCCACTTTCTTTAGTTATCCCAGAACTACTCAGGTTAAGTTGTTTAGGTACCTCATTATTCAACAGACTCTCACATACCCTACACATGCTGTTCTACGACTCGCATGGCTCAAACAACTCCTATAGTAGTGGCTCATGGGATGGAGGAACAAGCTTGGTGGGGTTTAAAAGTAAAGGCTATGCATACTTGGGATTCAATTTAATGCAATCGCGACTCAATGATGCAAGAATAAGATAGAGGCAATAGGTACTGTATGTATGCAAGCATGTGGAAGTGCTTGCCTGTCAACTCAGTTGAAGCGAGGGACGGATCTGGGTAGTGCTCTTGGTTTTCTTGATATAACCCCTGCTCAGTGTCTATCCGAGAAAAACCAAACAAACAAGGGCAACATGAATATAGAGCACAAGCATATGAATAAGATGCGTCAAGCAAACAATCATGCCATGATGAATAATGCACAATTTACATGGCAATGGGGTAGCATGGCATGGTGAGGTGTGGAAAACAAGAAATAACATTTTTATTGGGTTTTAGTCACATTTTATTGTCAAATTAGTTGCTGTATATTATATATTTACATGATGCATGCTTCAATTCAAGTCATGGATAGCATAAACAGAAAGGTCTCGTCGAGCTTATCATTTTAGACATATCATTTGCTTAATTTGGAATTATAAATCAAAAGTTATTGATTATTTGAATTCTAGTGGCAATTAGTGTAATTTAAGTAAACTTGGAATTTTAATTGTGCAAAAGGCAATATGGATGGCATATTTGGAATCCTCTCATTTTTCTGATATCCAAACATATATTATTTGTCAAATTTGGATTTATATTTGGAAAGTTATTTGAAAACAGATTTCATTTTGAATTTGAATTAATTTGAAAAGATTTAAAATAAAAACAGATGAGAAGACAGCCTTTTTGTACCCAGGCAGGCCCAGCCGCACTCACTGACAGGTGGGACCAGGCTGACTGGGCACCCACGTGGTCAGAAGGGGGGAGTGGTATCGCGGGTTGAGGGTGGAGAAGCTGGGGTGCCTTTACGCAAAAGACCACATCGGCCATCGTGGCCTGGCGACTGCAGTTGAGGAGAGAAAAGGGAAGGGGGGCATTCGCTAAAAGAACACGCGTGGGAGGATCGGGTTGTTTCAGGAACCACGAGCCTTTTAGAAAAAGGCCACCGTCGCCAGTGAAGACTCTTGGACCGCGGATTTGAGGCGGGAAAAAGGGGAAGGGCTAAACTGCAAAGCGTGCAGAGCTGCCGCTGTCTGCTGCTGGAAGCGGCACCGCGGCGGCGGATCTGGCCGGATCTTTGGCCGACGATGGCGACGAACCTAGCGCGTTTCAGACGTCGACGCCAAAACGAAAGGTGGAGACGGCAGTTTGGCCTACAACTTTGCATGTGGTGCTAGCGCGGGCGGCTGCGGTGGAGGTTTTCTTCGACGAACAGAGATGGAGCGCATGCCAGCTCTTTGCTAAGCGCACACACAAGCGGTGATCAAGCGTCGGCCAACGCACGGTGTTCGACAATGACGGCGGTGCTCGGTGCCCTAGGGGACGGGAACATGTCGGGGAGGATGAGAGGCTTACAGGCTCTGGTGGCTTGGTTCGGGCGAGAGGCGGTGATCGTCGAGGAGGCTGGCGGGTGGGAGCGTCTGGGCACTGGCACGTGGGGCTCCTCCGGAGGTCCAGCGGGTTCCCAAGGCGTCGAGGCGGAAGCAGACCAGGCCTCGGGATCCGCTAGTCCTCTCTCGAGGCCACCAGATCGAAGAAGGGCAGAGGGGTGAGGCTAGGGTTTAGGTGGCCATGGGGAGCTCTGGCTCGCTGGGAGAAAGAAGGAGGGAGGCAGGGGGAAGAGAGGCCTGAGGGGGGGATCTGGGGATGCTAGAGACGAGGAGGGGAGGATAAGATCGCCAGGAGCAGGTAGGGTTGAGGTTGCTTGCGTGGGGAGGGGAAAGCACATGGGGCTGGTGGTGGCTTGCAAAAGGTGAGGGGGTGGCTCGGGCTAGGCCTCTCCCTTTTCCCCCTCTTTTCTGTCATGTAGCCGAGAGAGGGAGAGAGGAAACCAGGGAGGAGGCAGGCTCGTGGGGTCGCTGTGGCAGAGAGAAAAGAGAGAGGGAGAGGAGGGACTCGGCCACGTGATCGAGTGAGAGGAACAAGGGCCGAGAGAGGTTAGATCTAGGATGGGGTGGGGTAGCTCGGGTGGTTGAGAGAAGAGGTGAGGTGAGAGGGGAAGACGGTGTAGCTAGGTTAGATGAGGGATTAGGTTTAGGTTTTAGCTAGGAAGGGTAGATGGCAAGGGTAGGTTTTAGGGTTTGCTAAAAGGGGGGGGGGTAAGAAAGAGGGGGGTGGTACTTTAGTTGATCATGCATGCTCCAAACTAGCCTTAGCAAGATCAAGCAAGAAAAAGAGGGAGAGGGAGAGGGAGAGAGAGATGGCCATGTGATGATGGGGTGCTCTTTGGTCCATGCATGCTCCAACATTGGCCAAGCAAGATCCAAGAGACAAGGAGGGTTTTAGGGTTGTGCATGCCCCATGAGCACATGTGTGTGCATGGAGCATGGGGACAAGAGGTTAAGCTAAAGGGGGAAAAAGATGGATGATATGGTGAAGGAAAAACTACAAGCCAACAAAGATATGAACAAAGGAAAGATGATCCACTTAGAATTTCAAGTAAAACCAAAACTAGAAAAGGTGGCACTTGCATGGCCCATGCAAGATAATTAATGCCAAATTTATCCTTGTGAAAACAATAATATTAATATGGAATTATTCATGTGCATTCCCAAAAGGTGGGCAAGGCCAAGCAAAGATTATGGGTGTAATCCAAACATCCAATCATGAGCTAGAGATAAATCAACAAAATGCCAAGCTCAGATTAGTTGGATGGTGGAAATATAAGGTGGTGAAAGAAAAGGTGGTGGAGTCAATAAGAGAGATGCCCTCAACTCAACTTGGGCATTTAACAATATATCAAGAGCCAAATACAATATCAAGAGGCAAATACAATTAATCATGCACATGAGATAAGAACCAAACAAGAAAGGGTTTTATATGATGCTCAAATGCAAGGTGACATGATGACATGAGCATGATATGATGATGATGCAACAATTATATGTTGGAAGTGGACCATTTTATTATTATAACATGTAGCATTACAGGTGTTAGACAACTGGGATGCTACACCAAGCTCATGGCATCTTCGGATCCTTGGAGAGCAAGACTAGAGTAGATAGAATATTCAAAGGGGCAAACCCTAACCTGTAACCGACTCGATCTGTGCCCGAGACCTGCCTATATCTATATAAAGGCTAGGAGGGCACGGCGAGGAGGCACCTTCTCACCGCATACACACATCTATGCCAGATTGCATCTGCGCACCCCTGTACTTTTTGGTTCCGCCGTAATCAAGAGCAGACAAGCAGGAGTAGGGTTTTCCCTCCGGGGGCCTGAACATGGGTAAATCTCGTGTCCCCTAGTTGCTTGTTTGTTAACCGTTTCGCAAGCTCCAGCACCTCCACATTCTCCAAAACCCAAGCTCATAGCAATGGGCATTGACGAGTCGAAACCTCGTCAACTATTGCACCAACACAACAACCTTCTGAAGTTCATACATCATCTTAAGAAACTGGAATCTCTAGGCCAGATTTTCTGGCTGAGGTTGGATTATCTCGCCCTTCACCAACTTGTGCCAGGAATAATCAGTATTCCCAGTAAGAAGCTGATACTCCCAGGCCAGATTATCCGGCCCCTTCCTCGGCTGGATTATCTGGCCCTGCGAATTCAGAATAGCAGCAGCCTCCTGCTACGTCTACTGATCAAGATCAAGGTCTAGCTTCTTCATCTCCTGTGTGTGCTGAATAATCTACTGATCCGGGACAAGCAAATAGTCAAGACGAAGACTCAAATGATGAAAAAATCCCTCCAAGAAATAACAAGGATATTGAAATTCGTCGCAAAGCTCGTGCTGAAAGAAACCTCAAACTAAGAGGTCATACAGTTGATAAAGTTTTTGGAGATCTTAGAAGAAGTGTGTCCACAAGAAGGGAATTAGCAAGCTTCAGTGATCATCAAGCTCACATATCTATGGTGGAACCCAAGAAAGGTTTTGAAGTTCTTGAAGATCTAGATTGGTTTGTTGCTATGCATGATGAACTTAATAATTTTGAGCGCAAAAAGGTTTGGAAGCTAGTATAGAAGCACAAATATTGCTGCAATCTTATCAGTACAAAGTGGATATTCAAGAACAAGCAAGATGAGAATGGAATTGTCATAAGAAACAAGGAAATATTGGGAGCACAAGGTTTCTCTCAAGTGGAAGGCATCGACTTCAGCGAAACTTATGCTCATGTGGCTCTCCTTGAGTCTATCCGTATCCTCCTTGCTTATGCATCTCACCATAACTTTTAAATACAACAAATGGATGTTAAGAGTGCTTTCCTCAATGGTCCCCTATATGAGTTGGTATATGTCAAACAACCCCCGGGTTTAAAAAATCCTAACTTTCTGAACCATGTCTACAAAATCGATAAGGTGCTCTATGACCTTAAACAAGCCCCACATGCATGGTATGAGCACCTTAAAGAGCTTTTGTTAGACCGTGGCTTCGAGGTTGGACAGATCGATCCCACTCTTTTTACTAATAAGATTAAGGGGGAGCTTTTTGTATGCCAACTATATGTAGACGATATTATCTTTGGCTCTACTAACAAAGCTTTTAATGATGAATTTTCAAAGCTTATGACTGACAGGTTTGAGATGTCTATGATGGGAGAATTAAGGTTCTTTCTTGGATTCAAGATCAAGCAACTAAGATAAGAAACCTTCCTTAATCAAGCAAAATACATCCAAGACATGCTCAACGGGTTCAAGATGACGGACCTTAATGGCGTTGCTACACCAATGCAGACTACATGTCATCTTGAATCAATCCCAATGGTAAATATGTGGACCAAAAGGTATACCGGTCCATGATCGGCTCTCTTCTTTACCTCTGTGCATCTAGACTCGATATTGTGTTGAGTGTAGGAGTGTGTGCAAGGTATCAAGCTACTCCTAAAGAAAGCCACTTAGTAGCAGTCAAGATAATCTTTCGATATTTGGTTCATTCCCCAAACTTTGGTCTATGGTATCCCAAGGGCTCGGATTTCTCTTTATGCAGATATACGGACTCAGATTGGGCTGGTGACAAGGATGATAGGAAATCAACTTCTAGAGCTTGTCAATTGTTGGGAAGGTCTTTAGTATGTTGGTCTTCGAAACAAAATTGTATATCTCTCTCCATCGTCGAAGCTGAATATGTGGCTGCTGCAAGTGCATGTACTCAATTATTATGGATGAGGCAAAAATTAAAAGAATACGGTGCCAATTGTGACAAAGTGCCTCTTTTGTGTGATAATGAAAGTGCTATCAACATTGCATAGAATCTGGTGCAGCATACAAGGACAAAGCATATTGAGATTTACAATCACTTTATTCAGGATCATGTTGCTCGAGGTGATATTAACTTATCGTTTGTGAGCATGAATGATGACCCACAAGTATAGGGGATTGCAACAGTCTTCGAGGGTAGTATTACCCAATTTATTGATTTGACACAAGGGGAGCCAGAGAATACTTATAAGCCTTAACAACTGAGTTGTTAATTCAGCTGCACCTGAAAATAGTTCTTGCTCACAGAAGTTTATCAGTAGCAATAGTTTAATAGTAGCAATTGCAAAGCAACAGCAGTAGTAGAACAAGATCAATAGTAACAATAGTAGCAAACAATAGGATATGAGCGCGGTAGGCATAGGGATGGATGGACGGGCGTTACATGGACAAGTCTAAACATGTAACTTCAAGATCTAGGGAAATTGTAGATAAATAAGATAAAGCATGCAAGTACTAAACAATCATAGGCATGTGCTCCATATATAGTCATGCGTGCTCGCAATGAGAACTTGCACAACATATTTTGTCCTGCCAGCCCGTTGCAGTGGGGCCTCAAGGGAACTACTGGCAATTAAGGCACTCCTTTTAATAGAGCACGGAGCAAAGCATTAACACTCCATGAACACATGTGATCCTCACATCCCAGCCATCCCCTCCGGTTGTCCCAATTCCTTTCACTTCAGGGCCTTTGGATCCCGACAATGATGTGTGTACACAACTTGTAGATAAGATCACAAACAATACTATCATAATGAATCAATAATAAGTTCAGATCTGAGATCATGGCACTTGGGCCCTAGTGACAAGCATTAAGCACAACAAGTTGCAACAAAGTCAAATATTACTAATAGAGATACTAGGCACCATGCCCTAACAATCTAATTCGATTACATGATAGAACTCATCCAATCCCTACCATCCCCATAGCCTACAATGGGGGATTACTCACTCATGGAAGAGGGAAACATGGATGGTTGATGGAGAGGCGTTGTTGATGATGATGGTGATGATCCTCTCCAAATTCCCAGTCCCGACAAGGTGCCAGAACGGAGTTTCTGGTTCCGAATCATGGTTCTGGTGGTGGCGGCGCAACGGAACTCTTTCTAGAAAAATGTCGAACCCCCCTGTGTTTTAGGTCAGAAGGCAACTTATAGGCGAAGGGGGAGGACGAGGGGGTGCCGGAGGCGGCCACACCCCCTCCAGGCGCGGCTTGGGCCCACCCGCGCATCAGGGTGTGTGGGCCCTCAGGCCTCCACTCCGTCTCGTGTTTTGGCTCCGTGAGTCTTCTGGTGAAATAGGATTTTTGGGATATTTTCCAGGATTTTTCCTGATAGTTGATTTTCTGCACAAAAACTAGACACCAAGGTATTTCTGTTGAAAACAGCATCAGTCCGTGTTAGTTGTAGCCAAATCACACAAGTTTAGAGGAGCAACAATAGCAAAAGTGTTCGGAAAAGTAGATACATTTTGGACGTATCAACTCCCCCCAAGCTTAGATTATTGCTTGTCCTCAAGCAATTCAGTTGAAAACTGAGTGCGATAAAAGAACTTTCACGAACACATTTGCTTCCTATGATGTAAATATTCTCATCACATGAGTAGATACTTAAACAATTCATAATAAACAGTATGCAACTAAGTCTACTTAATAGTCATTGCAAGCTATGAAGAGATTCCAACTCAATAATATAAGTAGCATGAAACATAAACATAAGCAACATTGCAATGCTCATAAGAAGGTATGATAGAGTGGTATCTTGCTTGCCTTTGTTTGTGGAGCAACATAAATGTCAAGGCACCTATGAAGTTTACGTGAAGACTAGAAGTAAACATACCAGAGATACAGGCATCAAAGTCATGACATAATTAACCAAGTTTTGAGACAAGCAGATTACACTAAGAATGACAACTATGCTCTCAAGAAGGTGCTCATAGAATAAGTGGTGACTCAACAAGGAAGTGAAAAGGTTTTGGAAATTTGAAAGGCTTCCAAATGCTGAAAGTAAGGTACTCATTAGCTTTGAGCTCTCATTGCCCTATCATAGCATCTTTAGATGGTTAATGGTGAAAGTGAGGTCCATTGTGAGTTATATGCTTGATAGACCATAAACTAAAAATCTCATGTCCCGTGAATACGAGGGCTGCTCCTCGTGCTAATCAACTTTAGTTACCGATAAGTTCTTGTCATAGTAAATACATGCGTATCATAGAGAACCGCCAATGGGGTACCCCTTGCACATGGTACAGGAGCTTTCCCATAATCAAAATGACAAGGCAAGCAGACAATGAGCATCTCAGCGATCTTTTTATTTGGTATTTGCATAGGTTTTTTTATTGAAGATGCTTCATAGATTGATCATTATGGTTATGCTGCAAGTATCCACCATGATTAGGCATGGCTTAGGATAGAGGCCCAAGCGTTTCTCTAACACACATATATATATATA
This sequence comes from Avena longiglumis, assembly GCA_030063025.1. Classification (NCBI taxonomy): domain Eukaryota; kingdom Viridiplantae; phylum Streptophyta; class Magnoliopsida; order Poales; family Poaceae; genus Avena; species Avena longiglumis. Next base: position 449,539,922 of record CP125977.1, read on the forward strand.
ACTCCATGAACTTACAAGCTCCCCTTTTATTTCACACCGACGACATCCATAAACAAAAGAGCATGATATCAACTGGGTACAAAGTACAGGTGCAATGTTCAAAGCTTTCCCCGTGACATCACAGTTCTGCTAACTCCCAGCTTATAATTTGCAAGCATATAAATTTCATGGACAGTCACAATGGTTTAGGTTTATTAAGTGCAAGAAATAAAGTGTGCCATCAAGTTCGTGAGAGCTTTATGAACTAACTTCCTCATAACAAGCAAAAATTTTATTTGAAAGAAAACGAGGCATAATGAATATGCACGGAATAGAAAATGATGCTAGTAGGTTGGAAACACGACTAGAACCATACTCAGTGCAAGTGGAAGCTAGCAATAGAGAGGGAGCGACAAACGAGAGAGCAATAACTGTCATAATCATGCTTGCAACAAAACAGGACTAATTATGGCATGAAAGTGATATAAGAACTCTGAGGCAAAATAAATCATCGAGGCTTACTGACTATTGTTCAGTCATATGCATGCATGATCATGTGCCAAGTCGATTCAAATGAAACATTCAGAGGAGGATACCACATTATCATACCAAGCTATGAATAGAACAATGCAAGCAAACATTCATATGACATGCCACAAACTAGTAGCAAGCTGAAGTTAATCATAAGAGAGCAAGAACTACTAAGCATCCATAAATAACATACACCTTACATGAACAAACTAAGCATGCTCACAATGATGAGTATATGTAGAAAAATGAAAGCAAATAGAGTTCGTTACCAGCCTCTTACCACACCTCAAGTTGTCTTAATCTTCATTATTGCCATTCACTTGTCTGGCTTGAATAATAACATGAAACCAAACTCCACTGAGGACTGCTGAACCCTGCAAAGAAGTTCACAAAACCAAAGAAGAACAATTTTTTTTTTTGGTTTTTTTGAATTTTTTAAAGCAAGCACACAAAGCAAAAACAAACAAAGCAAAATCTTTTTGGATTTTTCTTAAGGCAAACCAACGCTAAAAATAAAATAAACAAACCAAGAGAAACAACAAAAATATTTTTGGTCTTTTTGGTGTTTTGGGAAAGTAGAAACAAAATCCAAAACGAAAGCGAAACATGGATATACAAAGAACCGATAAAACATGATATATAGATGAGTGTGATGTTGGTGTACCTCCCCCAAGCTTAGGATTTTGGCCTAAGTGGGGCTCAATAGAGCGGGTAGTAACCCCAAGCTGGTGGGTCATCATAGGAATGATCATAATCAGGCCCTGGCGATGAAGAAGAAGACGCGCTCCAATCATAAGAGGGCTGCTGGTATGAAGACTCCCCCATGTTGGAGGGCTAAACCGAATCATCTTCGGCATCCTCTCCGACATTCTCCTCTTGCTGGGAGAGCTCCGCCGTGAGCGGCCATCCTTGCCTGTTATCAAAATTAAACAAAGCAGGTTCAGGCAAATAGACTACTTTCTCAGTCCTACCCCCTCTCCAACCACGCTTGACAAATGATATCTCATACGGTAAAAATCTCACGGAAGCCCAAGAAGAAATAAAATTATGCTGAACCATGGAATTGAGATCAAGTCTCTCTATGGGGAACCGATAATCTGAATGGTGAGGCTCTAAACCATGAAAAGATAGCAAACGAGAGGCAATGAGGCCTCCACAAATTCCGCCCCTCTCGCGATTGGTGGTAAGATGGTAAGCTATCAAGGCACCCAGGTTATAAGATCTATCCCTATTCAAAGCAGCTGAGATAAAATCTAAATCGAATGAAGATAACTTTCTATCAGTCTTCCTAGAAAGAACACACTTGGTAATGAAATAGGCAAAATATCTAATAGATGGGAACTGAATGTTCCGAATTTTACCACTTTCCTTTGAGAAGTCGCAACCTTGGGCAAATTTTAGCATATAAATCCATAAGTGGCTTAGGCCTCTCCTTGATCTTCTCACAAGATCCCCAATGTGGCACTCTAATAGCTGCACAAAAATCAGCAAAAGGCAGGTCGACAGCTATATTGTAGATTTTATAATGGACCATGGGGTTAGACGAGGACCAAATAATCCGGAAGTCCTGCACCACAACCATGGTTAGCTTAACATATTGAAATGGTTCCTCTTTAACAAAGTGTTCCAACCCTGCATTAGTAATCATAGTTTGGAAATCCTAGAAGATCCCCGCGGCTCTCATAAATTTAGGGCATGGATAAATAGAAGAGAAAACTTCTTCCTCGCGATGAACCTTCATTGGCTCAGGTATCATCAAATCATATTAATTCAGTGGCTATACACTCATCTTCCTTTCTGAAATTTTTAGACAAGAATCAAACCAAGTAATTTCCAAGTTGATAAATGATGAGAAACTACTATATGAACTTGCTAGAGGGCTAACCATGCATCAAAATGAAATCTCTAAGCATAGAACAAGCATGAAAGCTCACACAACCTGAGACCTATAGTAGCAAAATACTCAAGATACAATCTACCAATCATAAATCTAATTAGACAAGCGAAGGAGGCACATACCAATGAGCAATCCCTCCAAAAATCAACAGAAAAGATGGGCTGAGCAAGGAGATCGAAAATCGTGAGCAGAACAGCTGGAACACGAGCTTGAGAAAGTTTTATGGTGTTTTTCAGGAGAGATAAACAAGTGGCTGGAAGGAGGCAACTTGGAGGGCCACAGGTGGGCCTCACCTAGGCCAGGCTCCACCTGGGGCTGGCCGCGCCACCAGGGGGTGTGCTGTCCTGGTGGGTCCCCCTGGGGCATTCCAGGTGCCCCTATGCCCCTTTTTTCGAGGAAAAATTTAATATGAATTTTCTGGAATTTTCGGGAAACTTTATTTTTGGCCAATTTTCAGGTTACTGAAAATTGATTTTCTCATAGAAAAGATTTTTTTAGAAGAAGCAAAATAAAAAAAGCAAAACTACAGAAGTTCTAAGACACTCTAACAAGCAAACAATTAGCAAAACTAAAGCTAACAAGAGAAAGAGCAAAGACTAGGAAGGAGAAAAATAAAAGTGAGCAAGTATAACCACTGTGAATGCATTGTTTTGTTCATTAAAATCCTTTTGTTAACAAGGTTGATCAAGTTTGTTGCCAAAACAATCTTATATGAAGCAAAACTTTGCATTCCACAAAGTGATTATGTTACCTAAAACTTGATAGCAATGGTCCCAATCATAATAGTTTCAAAAATTTATTGTGGAATGGGACAATATATTGTGGAATGGAATTCGGGAAATAGCTCCTATCAATCTTCTTGGGGAAATAGACAGTATGTTCTTTGCCATTAATATTAAAAGTTACTTTTCCTTGATTACAATTGATGACAGCACCTGCAGTATTAAGAAAAGGTCTCCCAAGAACAATAGACATATTATCATCTTCAGGCATCTCAAGCACAACAAAATCAGTTAAAACCCAACAATTATGAGCCACTTGAACAGGAACATCCTCACATATACCAACAGGAATAGTAGTTGACTTATCAGCCATTTGCAAAGATATATCAATTGGTATCAACTTTTCTAACTAGAGTCTCTTGTAGAGAGAAAAAGGCATAACACTAACTCTAGCTCCCAAATCAAATAAAGCAGTTCTAACATAATTATTCTTAATAGAGCAAGGAATAGTTAGTATACCTGGATCACCAAGTTTCTTTGGAACCTTACCATTGAAGGAATAATTAGCAAGCAAAGTAGAAATTTCCTCATTAGAAATCTTCCTTTTATTAGAGAAAATATCCTTTATATACTTGGAATAAGGAGGCAACTTAATAGCATCAGTCAAAGGAATTTGCAAGAATAAAGGTTTCATCCACTCACAAAACTTGTTATAGTGTTCTTCCTCCTTTGACTTGTGTTTCTTATTAGGAAAAGGCATAGGTTTGTGCACCCAAGGTTCTCTCTCACTACCATGTTTATTAGAAATAAAATCTTCCTTAGTGTAACTAGTGTTCTTAGTGTGCTTCCCAGGTTCTTCCTCAACTTCCTCCTTATCAGGAGTATCTTTTTTATCACCACTTTCAGTTTCAGCATCCGAGACAGATATACTATTAGGATCTACAACAGGTTCAGAGGGTTCCTCAACTATTTTATGTTTCTTTTTCTTTCTCTTACGAGGACTACCACTACTTTCACCTTGTTGAGAATCCTGCTCAATTCTTTTATGGTGTCCTTCAGGATATAAAGGATCTTGAGTGGCTTTACCACTCCTAGTTCTAATCCATAAGCATGTTTATCTCCCGAGGCATTAACTAGCATATCTTTTTGTACCTTAGGAAGTTGATCAATTTGAGTTTGAACAATTTGGAAGTGTTTAACAAGCATTTTAACATCAATAGCAGTTCTTTCCACAATATCTTTCAACTCATTAATAGCTCTAGAGTTTTCCAATAAATGATTCTGAACTTGTTTATTAAAATTACCTTGCTTAACAATAAATGTATCAAGTTCCTCTAAGCATTGATCAAGAGGTTTACCATAGGGAATATCACCTTCATTAAAGTGGAGAGAGTGTACCTCAATAGTAGATGAGTGGGGAATTAGCTTACATAATTCTTCTATAGGAGGTAGATTCTTCACATCTTCTGCTCTAATACCTTTCTCCTTAAGACATTTCTTAGCTTCCTTCATCACTTCATCATTTAATGCAATCACTCCCCTCTTCCTTGGTGTTGGTGTTGGAACTGGTTCAGGCACAACTGGTTCAGGAGTAATGGGCTTAGGTGTATTTAGATCAGTTCAAGTAAAATCATCATAATTCTTGCTTATTTTAGCCATTAATTATTCAACATCTATAGGAGTTCTTTTCCTGAAAACACAATCAGCAAAACTATCTAGGTATGTCCTAGAATCATCAGTTAGTCGATTATAATAAATATGAAGAAGCTCATTTTTAGGTAATGGACATCTAGGATGTGCATGAATCAAGGCACAAAACCTTGTCCATGACTCAGGCAACTTCTCTTCTTCTCCCTGTTTGAAATCAAAAAGTTTATGCAAAGCAACATGTCTAGCACTCGGAGGAAAATATTTCTCAAAGAAAGAAGCAATCAAACAATCAGGTCTATCAATGGATCCAGCAGGTAATCTATTAAACCAAGCTTTAGCTTCTCCTTTTAGTGAAAAAGGGAAGATCTTTGTAACAAAGTACTTGCACATCTTAAAATCATCAGAGAATAAGGCACTCATAGTGGAAAGTTAATTCATATGTGCCACATCGCTCTCATTTTCAGTCCCACAAAAAGGTTCTTTCTCAACAATGTCTACATAGGATAAATCAAGAGAGAAATCATAATATTTATCTTTAATATCTATGGGAGAAGTGGCAAACTTAGTATCAGAAGACATTTTAGGAATAATGGACGTCTCTCAAGGAGACTTATAATAGCACTAGCACCATGTGTGTTTTGGTACTCTTCAATAAAATCATCAGTCATTTCAATGTAACCATCACTAATATCGTATATCTCTCTAGACGCAGGTGAGCTAACAGGTGTAACAGTGTCTTCACTAGGAGTTTCAGTGTTTCCCAAAATAGTTCTAGCAATAGTAGCATCTAGGAAATGACCTAATGAACCGCTCGCATCAAGCACAGTAGAAGTAACATCATGAGTATCAGAAGTAGTTTCAGATTCAGCAGTAGTAGCAGTGTGTGTAGCATGTGTATGTGGTGGTGTAACAAGCTTACTTATAACAGACGGTGAATCAAGCGCAGCAGAGGTGTTTAGGACTGTACCTCTTCTTCTAGTGGATGGTAAAATAGGAAAATTTCCATCACGAGACTTACCCATGATGAAAGGAGTAGTAGTGAACAATAATAGATCCAAGTGAACTTACAAATAAATCTATGCTCCCCGGCAATGGCGCCAGAAAATAGTCTTGATGACCCACAAGTATAGGGGATCGCAACAGTCTTCGAGGGTAGTATTACTCAATTTATTAATTCTCCACAAGGGGATCCAAATAATACTTATAAGCCTTAACAACTGAGTTGTCAATTCAGCTGTACCTAGAAATAGTTCTTGCTCACAGAAGTTTATCAGTAGCAATAGTTTTATAGTAGCAATAGCAAAGCAACAACAGTAGTAGAACAAGAGCAATAGTAACGATAGTAGCAAACAGTGGGACATGAGCGCGGTAGGCATAGGGATGGATGGGCGTTGCATGGACAAGTATAAAAATGTAACTTCAAGATCTAGGGAAATTGCAGATAAATAAGATAAAGCATCCAAGTACTAAACAATCATAGGCATGTGCTCCATATATAGTCATGCGTGCTCATAATGAGAACTTGCACAATATCTTTTATCCTGCTAGCCTATTGCAGCGGGGCCTCAAGGGAACTACTGGCAATTAAGGCACTCCTTTTAATAGAGCACCAGAGCAAAGCATTAACACTCCGTGAACACATGTGATCCTCACATCATAGCGATCCCCTTCGGTTGTCCCAATTTCTGTCAATTCGGGGCCTTTGGATCCGAACAATGATATGTGTACACAACTTGCAGATAAGATCACAAACAATACTATCATAATGAATCATTAATAAGTTCAGATCTGAGATCATGGCACTCGGGCCCTAGTGACATGCATTAAGCACAACAAGTTGCAACAAAGTCAAATAGCACTAATAGAGATACTAGGCACCATGCCCTAGCAATCTTACTCGATTACATGATAGAACTCATCCAATCCCTACCATCCCCATAGCCTACAACAGGGGATTACTCACTCATGGATGAGGGAAACATGGATGGTTGATGGAGAGGAATTGTTGATGATGATGGCGATGATCCTCTCCAAATTCCCCATCCTGGTAGGGTGCCAGAACGAAGTTTCTAGTGGTGGCGGCGCAGCGGAACTCTTTCTATAAAAACGTCGAACCGCCCTGAGTTTTTAGATCAGAAGGCAACTTATAGGCAAAGAGGGAGGCCGTGGGAGTGCACAGGCGGCACCTATGGCGCAGCACTGGACCACCCACGCGGAGGTGTGGGCCCTCGACCTCCACTGTCTCGCTCGCCCGTGAGTCTTCTGGTGAAATAGGATTTTTGGAATATTTTTCGGGATTTTTCTTGATAGTTTATTTTTGTGCATAAAAACTAGATACCAAGGTAATTCTGCTGAAAACAACGTGAGTCCGTGTTAGTTGTATCCAAATCACACAAGTTTAGAGGAGAAACAATAGAAAAAGTGTTCGGGAAAGTAGATACGTTTTGGACGTATCAATGAAGAACCAACTTGTTGATATTTTCACAGATCCACTTGATGAAGCAAGGTTTTGTTACTTGAGGAATGATCTAAATATCATGGATTCAAGGAGCTTAGCTTGATTACCCTTGCATACTCACCTATTTCTCTTCCTCTATTTGGTTTAGGTGCAGGCATGGATATAGGGGGAGTGAGGTCCTAATTGATTGGGCTAACCCCCCATATTGTCGAAAGAAAGAAAAATCATTTCCTTTAATATCATTATGTGATATGTGGGTCATTGATGAGCATTGGTTTTGATTTTTGAACTCAATATACATCTTCACGGTTTCATGCCATTCGCTCCAAATGGTGGCTTCGGCCACTGGCCTCTTCCTTGAGAAGAGTTGGTTCCTTATGGATATTTTTGGTTTTCTTGCATATCTTGTGTTCTTATGGAAAACACACCCAGTTTTGGCTTTTATTCGATTTGAATCTTGCAATTTTGGGTGTGTAGTACCATCTCAGTTTGGATTTCTAAACCTAAGATTTTCTCCATACCCAAGCCATCTATTCTTGCACACAAGTCTTTTGGTACCTTGCAAGGGTTATTGTTTGGGGTTGTTGGCCTGAATCTGTGTTTACATAAAAATTCAGATAGGGCCGGATTATCCGCCCCAAGTGGGGGCCGGATAATCCGGACCGGGCGGTTTGTTCTCTTAAGGGCATGGCGACGGGGGAAGGGCTCAAACAGAGCAGTTCTTCCACCCTGCCTCCATACCTCTCCCTCAGCTGTCGTCGTCCGCCCCAGCCCTCCTCGGAGTCGTTATGACCGCCAGATCCTCCGATCCCTCCCTAGATTTTCTTCCCAGTGCCTCCGGGTACCCTCTCCTCCGAGTCCTTCCAATGAGTGAGGGTAACTCCCCCATTCTTCTCTTTTGTATGGAAGTTGTTGTTTGTGGTGGAAAATAGGTTTAGAGGTTACTCTTTGATTCCCATGCATGCTAGGAACCGTAGTCTAGCAACCCATGTGCCCGATCTACTTTGGTACTATGAATCTGTGGTTGTTCTGAAAATTTTTGCCAGGGCCAGATTATCCGCCCTTGGTAGGGCCGGATTATCCAGCCTAGAAGGTTTGCTCCTCATTCAGATTTTCACAGTTTTTAGTATTATGTGGATTTGGAAGATGGATTGTTTTTCTACTGTTCTTATCATTCCTCTTGGACTTGTGTGTGCTTATCTCCTTGATACCCATATTATTCACTTCAAAGGTGGTTAGAGTGCTCCTAAGACCTACCAGATCCGTCCCCATGTCCGTTATTTCAGGCCCAACGAAGAAGGTGTTCTCGTGGACGAGGTTGAATTAAGGAGGCAATGAAGAGAGTCTGAAAATATGGATGAATGTGCTAGGAACGTTAAGAGGACCACTCAGAGAAAGGGAAAGCAGGACCGAATCAACTACAAGAAGATGGCTATCCTTGAGTTTTCTGCCATTCGCCACCGTGACCTATATGAAGAGGCTGATAGTGATGAGCCACTTGAGGACAGTCTGAAGGGTTTCGCGGCATAGTAAATCAAAATTTTCTATGGATGCGAACAGAGGGAAAGCCAAGATCTAATCTAGGAGATGCAATCAACGAGAGAGATTGGATTAGATCTTCATACCCTTGAAGATTCAAGACAGTAACGCTCGTCGGAACGTGGGTGATGTAGTCGCACTCGCTTCTCCTCCTCGCGATCCGATCCGATCTAGCACCACAAGTGGCGGTGCCTCCGCGGCACCTCTCGTCTCCTCCTTCCTCGTGCAGCAAGTATGGTGGAGAGATAGATTGGATCTACAACACGGCGTGGTGTATATGGTGGAGAATTTGCGGCAGGCTTCGCCTACAAACATCGGGAGGGAGAGAGGAAAGCTAGCAAGGGGCTAGGGTTTGGAGGAGGTGTGTGGGGTTGGTGCGCCCCACCCTCTTTATATAGAGGGGGCGCAGCCTCAGCCCCTCCCCAAGCCCAAAGGATAAGGAGTGGGGGCATGGACTCTCCTCTTCTAGAAACCCTATCTCTAGTTTAAACGATTTAAACTCTCTAGGATCGGCTGGGCCCTATGGGGCCTTGTGCCCTGGCCCAATGCGCAGGACACTCCCTCATAGGCCCATGCCCCTCCCGGAAGGTGGGGCCACGTTGGTCCCCTTCGGAAGGTTCTAGAAGCTTCCAGGTACAATACCGATTAACCCGAACAATTCGAACTCCAAAAACTGCACTGCCTTATATGAATCTTATTCTCGGACCATTCGAAACTCTCGTGATGTCGGATCCCATCCGAGACTCGAACAAAAATTCATAAACCAATTATCCAATCTATCCTAGCGTCAAGACACGTTAAGTGTGTGACCCTGCGGGTTCGAGAATATGCAGACATGATCTTCTATCAATAATCAACAGCGGGGTCTGGGCACCCATATTGACTCCCACACATTCATCGATGATCATATTGGATGAACCATGATGCCGATTCAATCAATCCCATATATATATTCCCGCCTCGCGATATTTTACTTGCCCGAGATTCGATCGTCGGTAGTCATACCTAGTTCAATCTCGTTCACGGCAAGTACTTTACTCGTTCGTAATCCGATATCACTTTGTGATTAACTACTTAACCACATGCTTGCAAGCGGTGTTGATATCGATTACCGAGTGGGCCCGAAGTATATCTCTCCGACTTGGGAGGGACAAATTCCATCTCGATACATACAACCCAACATATACTTTCCGATCACCTGAGAGACACCTTTATGATCACCCTCTCATAGGATGACGTTTGATGACCTCAAAGATTTCTTCCGTACTGTGGAGTTGCATTATCTCATGGTCTAAGGAATACAATATTTGACATAGGAAAAGCTTCGCAAAGATGAACACGATGAACGATCTAATTGCTTCGCTTAGTTTGGGTCATCCATCATATCATTCTCCCAATGATATGATCTCATTATCAATTGACAACTCATGTCTATGGTTAGGAAACCTTAACCATCATTGATCAATGAGCTAGTCCTTAGAGGCGAATATAGGGACACGGTGTTGTTCACAAACCACACAAGTATTAATGTTTCCGCTTAATACAATTCTAGCATGGAATATAAACTTTATCATGAACAAGAATTATAATAATAACATCTTTATTATTGCCTCTAGGGCATAATTCCAACAGTCTCCCACTTGCACTAGAGTCAATAATCTAGTTTACATCTGGCAACAATCTCACACCCATGGCACTGAGGTGTTAATCATGTTTTACACGTGGAAGAGGTTTAGTCAATGGATCTGCGACATTCAGATCCGTATGTACTTTGCTAATCTTCAGATCTCCATCTGCTATATAATCTCGGATTATATGAAACTTGTGGTTGATATGCTTGGTCTTTGGATGATATCTTGGTTCCTTAGCGAGTGCTATGGCGCCAGTGTTGTCACACAATATCTCCAGTGGGTCCAATGCACTTGGAACCACGCTAAGCTCAGTGATAAAGTTTCTGATCCAAACTCCTTCACTTGACGCTGCGTGACCATGTATTCTGCTTCCTTTGTAGATCCCGCGATCACGCTTTGCTTACAACTTCTCCACTCAGCTCCTCCATTCAAAATATAAACATATCACGTGCGAGATTTGGAATCATCCTTGTCGATTGTCAAAACTAGCGTCGACGTAACCTTTACGACAAGCTGTTCATCACCTCCATAGACTAAGAACATTTCTTTAGTCCTATTTAGGTACTTTAGGATGTTCTTCACGGTGTCCGATGTTCCACTCTGGATCACTTTGATATCTGCTCGTCAAACTAAGAGCATTGGACACATCCGGTCTAGTACACATGGCATACATGATGGAACCTATGGCCGAGGCATAAGGCACTTTGCTCATAGCTTCCTATCATTTACCGTAGGCTGGACACCGAGCCTTGCTCAATATCTTACCCGACAACATAGGCACTGAAACTTGCTTTGCCTTATCCATTCTGAACCTTTTCAGAACTTTGTCTAGGTATGTACTCTGGCTTAAAGCTATCAGGTGTATTTGTCTATCTCTATAGATTTTGATGCCCAATATATAAGCAGCTTCACCTAGGTCTTTCATTGAAAAACACTTGTTCAAATAACTCTTCACATCGTTAAGCATGTTGATGTCATTTCCGATAATCAATATGTCATCCACATACAGTACCAGAAACGTCACCGAGATCCCACTCACTTTCTTGTAGATACAAGCTTCGTAGCAATTTGGAACAAATCCAAAGCTCTTGATCACTTGATCAAAACGAAGGTTCCAACTCCGAGATGCTTGCTTCAGTCCATAAATGGAACGCTAAAGTTTGCATACTTTATCAGCATCCTTAGGATCGACAAAACCTTCGGGTTGCATCATATACAACTCTTCATCAATGTTGCCATTGAGGAACACAGTCTTGACATCCATCTGCCATATTTCATAATCATGAAACGCAGCAATTGCTAATAAAATCAGAATGGACTTAAACATTGCTACGGGAGAGAAAGTCTCATCGTAGTCAACACCTTGAACTTGTCAAAAACCTTTTGCGACAAGCCGTTCTTTATAGACGGTAACATTACCATCCGCGTCCGTTTTCTTCTTGAATATCCATTTGCACTCAACGGCCTTTGGTCGCTAGGAGGATCCACCAAAGTCCATACTTGGTTTTCGCTCATGGATCCCAATTCGGATTTCATGGCTTCCAGCCATTTCTTAGAGTCTGGGCTCATCATCGCTTCCTCATAGTTCGTAGGTTCACTATCTTCTACCAACAAGACAGTCAAGACAGGGTTGCCGTACCACTCAGGAGGGGCACGCGACCTTGTCGACCTGCGACGTTCAGTAGCAGCATCGTCCGAAGCTTCATGATCCTTGTCATTAGCTTCCTCTATTGTTGGTGCAAAGTGCATCGAACAATTTCAGGTCGCGCTACTCTCCAATTCAAGAGAAGGTTCAATAACCTCGTCAAGCTCTACTTTCCTCCCACTCACTTCTTTCGAGAGAAACTCCTTCTCAAGAAAGGAACCGTTCTTTGCGACAAACACTTTGCCTTCGGTTCTGTGATAGAAGGTATACCCAATAGTTTTCTTAGGGTATCCTATGAAGACACATTTCTCCGCTTTGGGTTCGAGCTTGTCCGGCATCAACTTCTTGACGTAAGCTTCGCATCCCCAAACTTTAAGAAACGACAACTTAGGTTTAGCACCAAACCACAGTTCATACGGTGTCGTCTCAACGGATTTAGATGGAGCCCTATTTAAAGTGAATGCAGCGGTTTCTAATGCATAACCCAAAAATGATAACGGCAAATCAGTAAGAGACATCATTGATCGGACCATATCTAATAGGGTTCGATTCCTGCTCGTACACACCATTGCTGTGGTGTTCCGGTATGGCGTGAGTTGTGAAACGATTCCACTTGCTTTAAGATGCGTGAGAAAATCATAACTCAAATATTCACCTCCACGATCGGATCGTAGAAACTTAATCTTTCTGTTACGATGGTTCTCCACTTCATTCTGAAATTCCTTGAACTTTTCAAATGTTTCAGATTTATGTTTCATTAAATAGATATACCCATATCTACTTAAGTCATCGGTAAAAGTGAGGAAATAGTGATATCCACCGCGCGTCGAAACACTCATCGGTCCGCATACATCGGTATGTATGATTTCCAACAAGTCCGTTGCTCGCTCCATTAAACCGGAGAACAGGGTTTTGATCATCTTGCCCATGAGGCATGGTTCGCATGTGTCAAATGATTCAAAATCAAGAGACTCCAAAAGTCCATCAGAATGGAGTTTCTTCATGCGCTTTACACCAATATGACCTAGACGACAGTGCCACAAATAAGTAGTATTATCACTATCTACTTTGCATCTCTTAGCCTCAATGTTATGGATGTGTGTTTCATCCCTTTTGAGATTTAGAAGAAATAAACCATTCACAAGAGGTGCATGACCATAAAAGATGTTACTCATATAAATAGAACAACCATTATTCTCCGATTTAAATGAATAACCGTCTTGCAATAAACACGATCCAGAAATAATGTTCATGCTCAACGCAGGCACATAATAACATTTATTAAGGTTTAAAACTAATCCCGAAGTTAAAACTAAGGAGATCGTGCCGACGGCCATCAAATCAACTCTTGATCCATTGCCAACGCCAAGATCGTCACCTCATCCTCGCAGCCGACGCTCATTCCGTAGCTCTGCTTCGAGTTACAAATATTATCAACTGAACCGGTATCAAATACCCAGGCACTACAACGAGGGCTAGTAAGGAAAACATCAATAACATGTATATCAAATATACCTTTGATGGTGCCAGCCTTTTTGTCCGCTAAGTACTTCGGACGATTATGCCCAAAGGACCCTTGTCCTTGCAATAGAAGCACTCAGTGTCCGGCTTAGGACCAGACTTGAGCTTCTTCTCAGCAGGAGCATTGCTCTTGCCGCCGCCCTTCTTGAAGGGCTTCTTTGATCCCTTACCTTTCTTAAAGTAGGGCTTGTTGACCATCAACACATGATTATCCTTCTTGATGTCCACCTCCGCAGCCTTCAGCTTTGCGAAGAGCTCGGTGATCGTATCAGTGGAGCCAACTGATTATGAGTCACTACAAAACTTTTGTAGCTGGGAGGGAGTGATTGCAGAACCCTGTCAATCTTGAGCTCCTCTGGAATCGTGCATTCCAGTTGCTCAAGACGTTGAGTGTAGCCCAACATCTTTATGGCGTGCTCACTAACGGAACTCACTTCCTCCATCTTGCAGTTAAAGAACTTCTCGGAGATCTCATATCTCTCAGAACGGGCCTGAGTCTGAAACATGGTTTTCAGCTCCTCGAGAATCTCGAAGGGCCCGGGATACTCTTCAAAACGATTTTGAAGCTCCGGTTCCATAGCAAACAACATGGTGCTCTTAATCACACCATAATCATCTTTGCCGATCGATAGACAACTTTCTCATCACCGGTAGCAGTAGGGGGTCACCTAACGCTTTCCCAAGGACATAGTCCTTTTGTCCGCCGCAGAATGATTCTTAGATTGCGGAACCAATTGGTGAAGTTAGACCCATTGTTTCTAATCTTTTCCTTCTCAGCAAAAACGTTGAAGTTGAAGTTGGACTTGGCCATGTGATCTACAGTATTTGCAAGTACAATTTAGACTATGTTCATGATAAATAGTTCAATTTAATCAAAATACTAGATGAACTCCCACTAAATTCAACATCCCTCAAGTTGTTTAGTGAACACGATCCAAATTCACCACACCTAATCCGATCATCACGAGAAGAGATGTGGTTTCAATGGTGGACAACAAAGTGTCGATCATATCACTCATATGACTCATGCTTAACCTTTCGGTTCTTGTGTTCCGAGGCCATGTCTGTACATGCTAGGCTCGTCAAGATAGACCCAAGTATTTCTGCGTGTGCAAAACTGGCTTGCACCCGTTGTATGTGAGCGTAGAGTCTATAGCACCCGATCATCACGTGATGCTTGGACACGACGAACTTTCGCAACGGTGCATACTTGGGGAGAACACAGTTTTTATCTTGATCTTTAAGTGAGGAATCATCATATAATGCTACCGTCGCGATCTAAGCATAATAAGATACATAAAGGGATAAACATCACATGCATACAACTTTATGTGACATGGTATAGCCAATCCTCGCGCAATGATCTCCATCTTGTGCGTTCCGGCATGATCTCCATCACTCCACCATGATTTCCTCCACCACGAATAACAACTACAACTATTGCTAACTACTTAGTGATAAAGTAAAGCTATTACATGGCGTATAAGAAGTTGACTCGCAGGTCATACACAATTATAAATACAACCATATGGCTCCTGACGGTTGTGTACTCATCGACATGCAAGTCGTGAAACATTACAAAACATGATCATCGCATACAATATACACATCACATCTTGGGCCATACCATATCACAGAAAACACTCCCTGCAAAAACAAGTTAGACGCCTCTACTTTGTTGTTGCATGTTTTACGTGGCTTATGGGAGTAGATGCTAAGAACGATTCTTACCTACGGAAAGCCACAACGGTGATATTATGGTTGCCAAACTCCGGTGTTAATCCCATGACAACTATAGTGAGAGAAACCGACATCCACCAGCAGCATGTGTGGAACAAGCCACACGTCAAGTGCGGAGCCGGTCTCGCGAACGACGTCGCGTAAGGTTGGCCTGGACCGCTTCAATCTCACTATCCCGGCCATAAGAAGAACACAAACAAGAGGCTTGCAACAGAAAACATCAACGCGCAACAACCATGTTGCGTTCTACTCGTGAAACACATCTACGCATAGATCTAGCTCGATACCATCAAGGGTTTGGCGGCATAGTAAATCAAAATTTTCTACGGATGCGAGCAGAGGGAAAGCCAAGATCTAATCTAGGAGATGCAATCAACGAGAGAGATTGGATTAGATCTTCATACCCTTGAAGATTCGACAATGAACGTTAACGGGCGTGGGTGATGTAGTCGCTTCTCCTCCTCGCGATCCGATCCGATCTAGCACCACAAGTGGCGGTGCCTCCGTGAGATGCACACGCAAAGACTCGACGCCTCCTCCTTCCTCGTACCAGCAAGTATGGTGGAGAGATAGATTGGATCTACAACACGGCGTGGTGTATATGGTGGAGAATTTCTGCAGCAGGCTTCGCCTACAAACAATGGGAGGAGAGAGGAAAGCTAGCAAGGCGGCTAGGGTTTGGAGGAGAGGTGTGTGGGGTTGGCGCCCACCCCTCTTTATATAGAGGGGCGCAGCCTCAGCCCTCCCCAAGCCCAAAGGATAAGGAGTGGGGGCATGGACTCTCCCTCTTCTAGAAACCCTATCTCTAGTTTAAACGATTTAAACTCTCTAGGATCGGCTGGGCCCTATGGGGCCTTGTGCCCTGGCCCAATGCCAGGACACTCCCTCATAGGCCCATGCCCTCCCGGAAGGTGGGGCCACGTTGGTCCCCTTCCGAAGGTTCTAGAAGCTCGGTACAATACCGATTAACCCGAACAATTCAACTCCAAAACTGCATCGCCTTTATATGAATCTTATTCTCCGGACCATTCGTAACCTCTCGTGATGTCCCGGATCCCATCCGAGACTCGAACAAAATTCATAAACCAATTATCCAATCTATCCTAGCGCCAAGACACGTTATGTGTGACCCGCAGGTTCGAGAATATGCGCACATGATCTTCTATCAATAATCAGCGGATCCGGGCATCCATATTGACTCCACACATTCATCGATGATCATATCGGATGAACCACGATGCCAGGATTCAATCAATCCCATATATATATTCCCTTCGTCTCGTGATATTTTACTTGCCCGAGATTCGATCGTCGGTACCGCATACCTAGTTCAATCTCGTTCACAGCAAGTACTTTACTGCTCCGTAATCCGATATCACTTTGTGATTAACTACTTAACCACATGCTTGCAAGCGTGTTGATATCGACACCGAGTGGGCTGAAGTATATCTCCGACTTGGGAGGGACAAATTCCATCTCGATACATACAACCCAACAGATACTTTCCGATCACCGAGAGACACCTTTACGATCACCCTCTCATAGGATGACATTTGATGACCTCAAAGCTTTCTTCGGTACTGTGGAGTTGCATTATCTCATGGTCTAAGGAATACAATATTTGACATAGGAAAAGCTTCGCAAAGATGAACACGATGAAACGATCTAATTGCTTCGCTTAGTTTGGGTCTGTCCATCATATCATTCTCCCAATGATATGATCTCATTATCAATTGACAACTCATGTCTATGGTTAGGAAACCTTAACCATCATTGATCAATGAGCTAGTCCTTAAAGGCGTACCAGGGACACGATGTTGTTCACAAACCACACAAGTATTAATGTTTCCGCTTAATACAATTCTAGCATGGAATATAAACTTTATCATGAACAAGAATTATAATAATAACATCTTTATTATTGCCTCTAGGGCATAATTCCAACACAGTCTCTTTTGGTCTACCCATTTCAGGTATATTCATGATGACATCTACTCCTCCCTCAAGATTCGTCCCATGCGCCCCTTGGACATGGATGAAGCAAATTCCAAGCCCTAGCTTACTGAGGCTTTAAGAGTGACTGAAAGGATGGGGTTGCACCACCTAATTACTCTGCAGTGCAACTATGATACATTAGTGGTGAAGCAGTTCTTCTCAACTCTTGTGATCTGTAGAGATGAGATCCGCTCAATGAAGTGGATGATAGGTAGCACCCAAATTCAGTCTGATTTGCGCACTTTTGGCCAGGTGCTTGGTTACCCCTTCCATGGTCGTGAAATTCCTTCTGGCCATCACATTATCACTCCTATCAAGCACAACAAGGGCACTACACTCTCTCTTTGCCTTTCTACCAATGGTGTTTTTGGTACTCTCTCCGGTCTCTCAGCACTGTATGCAACACTAGTTGGTATTTACAGGGATTACATTACTCCGAGTGGCGGCAACAATGACAGTATTCGTGGTCACCTTGTTCAGCTACTTGCTTTCTCTCATGAGTGTGCTACCAATGAAGGTCCATCAATGGGATATAATAGCTGTGAGATTAGATACATTTTAATGGTTTTTCTTGATGGTTTTCGTCTTGCTTTGATGAATTTCTAGATTTACCTAACGCTAATACTTTGGTAGCAAATAAAACTTGGTTTTTAATGTGTGTTTCAGGTTCTGAACATCAACAGAAGGTTTAAACATCAAAAATACAATATTCAGGCGAAAACAAGCAAGTCTCTTTTTGGATGCAATCGAGGATGGCAACTAGTAGGTTCAACGACCAACTATATGATAGGAATATTTTTTCGGCCGTATAGTTTCCGCCGCCTTCGTCCTGTCAAAAGGAACAACTTTTGTGAATGAGGCATACACGAAAACACATCACATCATCCATCGTTCCATCCAGAAGGGAGAAAGAAGAGATCTAGAGAAGAAGGGGAAGCCGTTCTCCATCTCGCTCCACAATCTTCAACCTCCTAGCCACCACACCCCCGTAGCCATTAATTGTACTTGAGAGAGAGATCTTCACCTTGCAAGATTAGGGTTTGAGATTGTTTCTTCCTATCTTGAATTGTGTTGGATTGATTTTCTGTTCTTATTGTGGATCCCATGCTAATATTGAGACGAACTCCTTTTATTTAATTATATCGATGATGCTTTTTTCTCTCATGTGTGAGTAAGTCCCTTTGGGCGTGGGAGATGTAAGGGATTAGTGAGATGTGATGTGCCTATATATTTTCCATTAATTTGTGATTCATTTTAATTACTATATTATGTGTTCTTGACTATTTGTGGGATGCCTAATGCTTGTTGTCCAATTAAGGGCCCAGAAAACATGGTACTTTGTTCTACATAGATACGATCTTGTTTGCTAGCAGATCGGCGACCCCCCGAGTGACACAGGTATATCAATGGAAAACTAGTTTGACTCGAGGAGCACGAGGAACCACTGTGCCATTGCATTATTCCGATCCAAGGAGCTTAATTGCTAACCAAACTAAAGGATCTTAATCGTCTAGTGACTGACCATGGTTTTGGTAATATACTAGTAGGATTATTGAAGTTGGAATGAAATCTACCAAGAGGAGTTCCAGCTAATTATGGGTTGCTCGCCTACACACATACTTATAAGATTATAATTGTTACACTTATGACTCATCCTCTTGGCACAATCACTATCACCATGAATTGTATCTCGACGCGCCTACTTTATCATCTGTGGAATACAACAAACAATCGAATCTTTCTTCACTTTTATGCTTTTTATTTCTAAAGTTTACATTTTAGTTTTATTTAAATACATTCAGCTTAATCCAATTTGTTCTTATTTCAACACTTGTAGTCAATTAACTCGAAGACCTGTGATAACTTCGAGTGTGACAGAGACTTCATTCGTAAAAACTTCCCTTTGGGCTCCCTGTGGGATCGATATCTTAACTTCGAAACTAGCTACAACCAATCTGTGCACTTGTAGACATCAAGCTATTTTTTGGCGCTGTTGTCGGGGAGCTAAGTGCTAAGTGTTTGTCTCTTGATATTTCAGGTGTTACTACTACCAAATGGTCTCCCTAGGAGACAAAGGGTCTACACGCTCTGGTAGTACCTATCTACCAAATTATTTTGAGCGCGTGCCTGCTCAAAAGGCGTGAATAAATTATTGAAAAACCTTTGAGATCAAATAAGGTTGAAGTTAAAACCTGAGTGATTTCATGGAAATCATGTCCATTCATAGGACAACTGCCAAGAAATCTGAGAAAACTCTCAATCTTGCTTATCTTAAACAACCAATATAATTTCCTAATACTGGAGTTAGAGAATATCAATTTGATGGAGAGATTATTAAAATTTTGCAGGAAAAAGCTTTTAGTGGAAGGTAAGATGAATACCCAGGAAGACATCTTAGATAGTTTGATGATGTGATAACATCAATTGGACCAAAAGGTTTGCCTAGAGATTTCTCACGTCTAAAATTATTCCATTGGTTTCTAAAAGGCAAGGCACTAGACTGGTTATATTCTCTCTCTCGTCATTACATTGATTGCTGTGAAAATTGTATTGTCAAATTCATAAACAAATTTAATCCTTTTGAAAAGGTAACTGAAATTACAAAGAATATAGGCAACATCAGTCAGAACGTGGGAGAAAACTACCCACAAGCTTGGGATGGATTTTTGGAATGATCAATAGTATTCCTAATCATGGCTATTCCGAATCAACTGTTTGCCACTTATTTTACCATGGTCTTAATACTCAATGTAGAGAGTTTCTTGAATTATCACCAGGAGGATCGATAAATAATTTAACTGCTAAAGCCTATTTGGAATTGATGTCCACTAGGGCTAAGAATGATTCTCTTTATAATCCTGATTTTGGTACTAAGCTAGAAAAAGGAATACTTCATATAACCCTAGATCTTATGCCTGAAGTACGCAAAACAATGAAAGAAAAAGGTATACCTTATAAACGTGTTAAGGAAAACAATGTAGATCTGTTACAGATTTTTACTGAAGAAGATGAAACTAGGAAAGTTTTTCAAGAATTAAAACATCGACAGGCCAAATCTCATAATAATCTGCATAAGCAATTTCAAAGACATAAGAAGATTTTGAAAGAACTCACAGAAAATTATGATAAGATTGGCCAAGAAATAAAATTATTTCACAAGTACCTTAGTATGATTGAAACTCAATGTGAACAAATATCATCTGGTTATCAAATTTTTCTTCAAGATGATATAAATATTCCTATTTCTACTAATGTTGTTACAAGGGGAGGTGCGATTGTTACAGGCCCATTAGGACGGCCATAATATGAAGCTGAAAAATATCGAAGGGAAAAGCCTTTCTCAAAGCAAGCCAAGAATATGACATAGTGGTGGATCCTCCAGATGAAACTGCTCAAGAAACATAAGGCCAAACCTTAGAGGAGAAAAATGATGCACATGATGACCACTATGACTCTGATGTAGAGACTGTTGATCCAAGAGAAGAAAAAGAGATAAGAAATGAAGACGAAGTTGTTGTAGTAGAAAAGAAGAAAAGCGATAAGCAGCAACAAAAGAAAACAACTGAAGAGCATGATCCCCCACAAAAGGTAAAAGACAAGAATAAGAAAGGTGAGCAAAAACTTCCATATCCAGGTCGCAAAAAGAAAGCACCTGATCAGGTAATCTATGACTCTTTCAAAAAGGCACTTGGTGATCTCCATCTAGAAATTCCATTTGAGGATGCAATAAAAGTAACTACCTATTCTAAATTTCTCTGTGATGTTCTCAATAGAATGAAGGAAATAACTAAATTTCTCCGTGAATAAGCGTAGATTAAGTATAATATCGACCGAATAAGAGTAGATTAAGTATAAAAATTAAGTTTGAGTTTTATCTACAAAAACTAGAATAAACATATAGTTCAGATTAAAAAGTGTATCTTTGAAAAATTTGGGCGAAAAGCATGTTCCTGAAGGTTTAACGACCAACTATACAACGGGAATATTATTCCGGTCGTATAGTTATCGAACTCTTTCTCACAAATTGTATCTCGGGGTACCGAAGGGATAATGACCAACTATATGGCGGAAATTTTGTTCCTCCTGTATAGTTGCGGTCGCATAGTTTGAATCTGGCGAAAAGAAACCCTAAATTTTGCCACCGCCACAACTACGCGGGTGGAACTACCTAACCCGCTTGTATAGTTCCCGACGTATAGTTTGTGCGAACACTTAAACAAGCCGGTAGGGCTAGGTTTCCTCCTCCGCTCACTTTTTCTCTCAAATTCTCTCTCTAAACTCCTCAAAACCCACCTAGAATTCTTGATTCTTCGTGGATTTCATTCGTTTGAGTTGGGGAATCAACAGATCAGTATGTTTATCTCCCTATCCATGCTTTATTTTCAAAATTCCATGGTTGAAACCCTCACATTGATCTAGTGGATGAACGCAAGTTTTATTTGATTTTCCCTTTTGATTTCTCACGTTAGGATTAAATTTTTCCACGTAGAATCGTTCGTATATCATGTAGAAACTATATGCCTAAGGTTTTATGTTGAAATTTTTAGTACATCAAGATGAACAAGCTTGGTAGCCTTTTCCGCAAGAACAAGCATCAATGTGGTGAGGGCTCGGGACTCCGGGCTGAGCTCGACAACAAGTACTATTGGGGATATGCTATATGGGTATCCTCATAGCATGTCTCTTATCCGGATAACCCGAGTGGCCCATAGTTGGTAGCATGGCCCATGGCCTGCTGGGAGGCCCAGTTAGATGGATCCAGAAGGGAGGACCATGCCTGATAAAGGAAGGCTACAGAGGAGTCACCGACGTACCCGGAGCCTTGGAGTGCAAGACGCGCTAGACTAGTTGTATGCAGTGTAGGACTTTGTAACCTGTCTGGCTAGGACTTTTCCCTGTAACCCTAGGACCTGGCGACTATATAAGTCGGGCCTATTGGAGCCTTTAGGGCACAAGCCATATCGATTAACATACACCTCACATAGCGAACGAATCCCTGTAACTCGGCGTATTGCCATTGTAGTGATTTATAGTAGGAGTAGGATTCCGCCACCGTTGTGGGATCTGAACCTGGGTAAGCTATGTTACCTCGTACCCATCAACCGCCCGCCTTCCCCTCACATCTCTGCACTGTGAGAACCCCTCCATGGCGTACTCGTCAGAAATATCACGATAGTTGGCGCCCACCATGGGGCAAGAGGCGCTTTAGGCTCTTCAGCGGGCGAGGACCAAGATCTTCGTGGGAATCGGCGAGACAGTAGCCATCGGTCGTGTTCTCTTCTACGACAATGTTCCGATCGTCCCCCCCGACGAGTTCTAGATCCTGGCGAAGACGAACCCTACGCGGTGCTCGATCGTCCCCATCGGATATATGCACCTCTTCATCGGCGAAACCAACTTGGGCAATAGTTACCTGGGAGTCGGAGGAGCATCAAGACCCGCACGGACTGCCTACGGGAAGGATACGTTCACGGAAGGATCAATGTCGGATCTCTCCTTGGAGTTTGTCGGCAACGATCGGAAAAAATCAAGGCCCACCTAAACCACCCCTGTACAGGATATAACGGTGGAAGATCGCTGCAAGTCTACCGGCTTCACCCGTGCGTCTGGACAACAGAGATCCAAGTTCATTGGAGTGGTAACCATTTTCGATCTGGCGCGTTGCATTAAGAGAGAGGGCGAAAACCCCTGCGACTACCTTGCCAGGTGACTCTGTATATGTGACGACCTGGCTCATTACCCCAATGATGACGCTATGTATCACTTTGTGGAAGGGCTGGACCAAGGTACGCTTCTCTGGCATACGCTAAGGCGGCAGCAGGCTTCAGGACGCCTCACATTCGAAAGCATGGTGAACACCATCAATAGCTACGTGGAGGCTGAGGAGGAAGCTCAGACAGAAATTGCGCTCATTGGCGGAGCTCCTTCGCCTCAGCCACCGCCACCTCCGCCTCCGATCGTCGTTGCCACGGTTGCGCCACCACCACCAGCCATTGTCACTGCTGCTGCACCTCCACCCCCCGTCATCAAGGAAGCCCCGGCATCCTCTGACTCCATGCTTCACACGCTCTACGCCGACATCAGCGCAGATTCAGAGGAGATAGACTTCAGCCCGGAGGAGCTTGACTCTTCCATGCAGGAGATGGAGGAGGATTACAAACGCGACGAGTAGGCAAACAACACCGTCACGTCCCGAGAGGTATTCATTGCCATTGTGACGGTGATGGATGAAGATCAACCCGGACGAGCCCCACCGACAGTGCTGGAAAAGGGGAAGGGACCACCCGTCGCTGCCGACAATGATCGCGCAAAGGTCATGCCCCCTCCGCCTAAGCCAGTACAGTAGTCGCAGGAACTCGGCACCGGTCTGAGCAACAACAACACCGCAAACCCACCGCCTCCGGCATCTACGTCTACTGCTGCCCAAATTACTCCTGCTGATAGAGTGATGTACGGCAACCTGCTCATCGAGCCCATGACTGTAGCCCATATCCGGAGCGTAGTCTAGCTTGACGAGAAGCGCCATCAGCTGCTGGAGGAAGCGCATGCCATCGCGGAGCAAGGGGCTAAGCTAGATCGAGATTTGGCCAACGCGCAGAAGTCAATAGAGAAAGATAGAGAAATGGAGGCCGAGTACAAGACTCTGCTACAGCAGCAGAAGGCTTAGAAAGCTCCGGCTCGTGTCATCAACGATCCTGGTGTATGGAGAAACCTGGGATGGGCCCCCTCGAAGCCGCCACAAGCAAAGCCATGCATTGACAGCGAAGGCAGGCAGGTGATGCCCACCCCTCTTCTTAATCTTGCCGTGGCCAAGACCCTTCTGGAGCATGATAGATCACCCGCAGATGTGGACCAGGTCTATGACCTCGTGGCCAAGGCAGTGAAACAACATGAAAAGGCCACCTCTCAGAGGCTTGAGTCTGACCCAGCGTTCTAGCAGTCTATCCAGCATAAGCCGCCAAGGGACAGATCTCCTCATGATGTCGGGTCACAGACGGGTTCGTCAGAACGAAGACGGAGGGATGCTCGCAACATGAAAGATGCTATCCCCATATCCTCCGACCATGGAGACAAGGCTCAGCCTCGTCTCCCATCTCCATCGCCCCGATCTCCCCGACATCGCGAAGACACCAAGGCTCACCGTCGTACGGATATGCCTCCGCCAAGGCAGAGCGGCATCGTCATCCGCGACAACGCGGAGCAGACCCGTCATGACGGAGAGCGTAACGAAGGACACAAGAGCAGGTCATGCCATGACCCTCTGCGTCCGACAAGCAACCGCGACAAGCGTGAGGCGTCGCAGGAGGGTAATAGAAAGAAGGCTAACCCACCGCCACCTCCGCCTTCGTCACCACCCAGCAGCCACCATGGCGGAGGAGGCCTGTGTCGTTCATGCAGCCCATCCCCTGATGGCAAGAAGAAGAAAAGAATCCCAGAGCCATACGATGCACGTTCACATATGGATAAGATCCACGAGGCCCGGGAAGGACCATACCTGGGACCACATTGTTTTGGACCTGTGATACGGTCCGCAACTCACCCCAAAGGTTTCCGAATTGACAAGACCATCAAGACCTATGACGGCACCGCCAAGCCAGCTACATGGTTGCAGGACTACGACAACACAGTGGAGATCGCTGGAGTAACCCCAACATCGTCGTCAAGTACCTCCCACTGATGTTGGCGGGCACGGCCCACCAATGGATTGATGACTTGTCGGAGAGATCCATCTGCAATTGGCTGGACATGCAAGAAGCGTTCACCAAGAACTTCGAGGGTACGTACAAACGTTGTACTGTTGGCGATCTACAACGGTGCGTGCAGGAGAAAGACGAGACATCTCGCGCCTACCTCTCTCGCTGGCTGGATATGAAGAATTCCTGCGCAGGAGTACACGCTCAGACCGCCATGGCCGCCTTCATCGATCGGTTGGAAAGGGGCACGTTTCTCCGACATAAGTTGAAGCGTCTGCAGGACAACCACCAGCTAGACCTCAATCAGATGATTTAGCTGGCCAGTGAGTTCGCAGCTGCCGACAATGATGCTCGCGGCTCTCTGCCGGCAACGGGCGTTCCAACTTAAGCTTGGAAGAATAGCATCACCAAGCGGAAGAACCCGCCAGAGGAAAAGAAAACCTCCGACATGGTCGCTATGACATTTGCAGGACGATGTGATGGAAGACAGCATGGCCGAGGACGGGGAGCTGGTCGTGGGGAGCAGCAAGGTAGTGAAACTACCTCAGCAACGCTCCGTTTTCCCCAAACCTACGAGGAGTACCGTGATATGCCGTGCCTCGTACACCTCAACGCCAACGGCAAGGCCACCCACACCAATCGCCATTGCAAGTTCGTCAACGATCTCAAGGAGGACCCGGAGTCCGGCTACAAGCGAAGTCGGAAGAACAGACCACGAGGCAAGGGAAAGGGAAAGAATAAGGAGGAGGAGTCCAAGGATTCAAGTGACATGGATGAGGATGTTGACCCTAAGCACGCTGCGAAGATCGATGGCAAGGGTAAGAACCCCTTCGAGAAGAAGGCGACAATTTTCCACACTTTCCTTGGCACCCCCACCGTCTGACAATAGAAGACCTCCATGAGGATACTGATGGCCACTCTACCCCCGGTTCCCCAATACCTGCGCTGGTCGTAGATTCCAATTACTTGGGACAGGAAGGATCACCCAGACCTCATCCCTACGGAGAACCAGTATGCCATGATCATCAACCCCCTGATTGACGGCAATGAGTTCACCAAATGTATGGTGGATAGTGGAAGCAGCATCAACATCATGTACCTGGATACACTCCGCCCCAGCTTTCAAGGCCGCCATCGAAACCAAGCCGGTGGAACTTGTGGTAGGCGATGCCTCCAAGACCACAACCATTGGAACGAACCTGGATCCCAAATAGGAAAGCGCGCTCGTCGAGTTCCTCCGTGAGAATAGGGACATCTTTGCCTGGCAACCTGCCAACATGAAAGGTGTACCTAGGGAACTTGCCGAGCACAGCTTGGGTATTGATCCAAAATGCTAACCGGTGAAACAACCTCTACGATGCATCGGAGACGAGAAGAGACGCGCCATAGGCAACGAGATAGCTAGGTTACTTAAGGCTATTTTTATCCGAGAAGTCCTTCACACCCGATGGGTGGCCAATCCTATACTTGTACCCAAAAAGGGAACCAAAGAATTAAGAATGTGCGTTGATTACACCGGCTTGAACAAAGCATGTCCCAATGATCCGTTCACTTTGCCTCGCATTGACCAAGTCATTCACTCGACGGCTGGCTCGGAACTTTTTTGTTTTCTCGATACATACTCAGGATACCACCAAATTAAGATGAGGAAGTTGGACCAATTGGCCACTTTGTTCACCACACCTTACAACACGTTTTTCTATGTCACGATGCCCTTTGGGCTAAAAAAACATAGGTGCTACGTACCAGCGGACAATGCAGCATTGCCTGCACGATCAAATTGGTCGGAACGTTCATGCCTATGTGGAAGACATAGCGGTGATGTCTAAAAAGTCAAATCACTTAATCTTCGACTTAAAAGAAACCTTTGATAATCTCCGGAAATACAACATGATGCTTAACCCTAAGAAGTGCGTCTTCGGGGTTCCAGCCGGCAAATTGTTGGGCTTCATTGTTTCCCAGCGTGGAATCGAGGTGAACCCGGAGAAAATCAAGGCCATCCTAAACATAAACCGTCCGACATGCCTGAAGGACATACAACGGCTAATAGGTTCCGTTGTAGCAGTTAGTCGGTTCGACAGCCGACTTGGAGAGAAGGCTCTACCGCTATACAAATTGCTGAAGAAGGCGGACAAATTTACATGGACGGATGAGGGAGACATAGCACTGAAGCAGCTAAAGGAGACATTATCCTCGGCGCCTGTCCTTGCAGCACTCGAGCCTGGGGATCCTATGTTAATCTACATGGCGGCCACCAACCAGGTAATCAGCATCGTCATCGTGGTAGAGCAGAAAGAACTAGTGCATGAGGATGGAGTTCAACAACCAGTTTACTACGTAAGCGAGGTCTTGACGGATTCCAAGCAGTGTTACCCGCACTACCAGAAGCTAGATTATGGAGTGTTCCTCGCTTCTCGGAAGCTGAGGCACTACTTCCAGGAGCATCCCATCACAGTTGTGAGCAAGGCTCCACTGTCCGACATCATCAACAACATCGACGCTACAGGAAGGGTTGCGAAGTGGGGTATTGAACTTGCCGCCTTCGATATCACCTACAAGAGATGCAACGCTGTCAAGTCACAAGCCTTGGCGGATTTCATCGCAGATTGGACGAAGATGCGAGATGCTACCCCTATACCAGATCCAGAATACTGGGTGATGCACTTTGACGGATCAAAACTACTCAATGGCTCGGGGGTTGGTGTACTATTACAGTCACCAACCGGGGAAAAACTACACTACGTTCTACAAATTCACTTCGAGGCTACAAACAACATGGTGGAGTATGAAGCAATCATTCACGGACCACATGTAGCCAAGGATATTGGCATCAAGCGCATAGTTTGCTATGGAGATTCTGACTTAGTTGCCCAGCAGGTGGCTGGCACCTAGAACGCGTGGAACCCTATGATGGTGGCATATCGTGATGAAGTGGACGAGATAGCCAAAAGCTTCTTGGGATACAAGGTCAAGTATGTACCTAGGGAGCATAATAAAGCGGCTGATCTGCTGTCAAAGCTTGGATCAGGGCGCAAACAAATTCCTCCTGGCATTTTCCTGGAGCATCTACGGACACCATCCGTGAAGGGGACGGACATGGACAACCTGGACAGAGTTGACTCTTTCGTTCATACAGTGACAAAGGTCCCTCCGGCTTGGACAAAACCGTTCATGGAATATCTCGTACACGGAACTTTGCCCGACGACAAAGTCGAAAGACGACAAATAGTACGTTGAGCAAAGGGCTATACCATAATCAATGGACAGATCTACAAAAGAAGAACCACCGGTGTTTACCTTAAGTGTGTTTCCCAGCAAGATGGTATTGAAATCCTACGTGAGATCTATCTCGGAGATTGCGGGCATCACGCCGCTCCTCGATCATTGGTCTCCAAAGCCTTCCGACAAGGATTCTACTAGACAACCACGAAGGCGGACGCTGAAAAGCTGGTAGAGATGTGCTTAGGATGCCAGTTCTACGCCCGACAACCACATGTTCTAGCCGAAGAATTGCGAACAATACCAATAACTTGGCCGTTTGCAGTCTGGGGGCTAGACATGGTTGGTCCGTTGCAGACGGCACCATCTGGGTTTACGCATCTGCTAGTAGCAGTTGATAAATTCACCAAATGGATAGAAGCTAAATCCATTAGAAAGCTTGATGGGGCAACTGCCCTTAGATTTGTCCGGGATCTAGTGGTGAGATTTGGTCTCCCACATAGCATCATCACCGACAACGGCAACAACTTATCACTCGGAGAAGTGGAGGCTTATTGTTGGGAGAAGGGCATCCGACTTGACCTTGCGTCTGTGGAACACACACAATCCAATGGCCAAGTTGAGAGAGCCAATGGATTAATTCTGCAGGGAATCAAGCCACGTCTAGAAGCACCACTACATAGATCAGCTCGAGCCTGGGCAGAAGAATTGCCATCTATGCTGTGGAGTTTACGAACTACACCCAACAGATCTACCGGCTACACCCCTTACTTCATGGTATATGGAACAGAAGCCATCCTGCCTTCCGACATCCTTCATGATTCACCAAGAGTTTCCGCCTATGATGAAGATGACGCTGAAGAATCCAGACGCCTAGATCTGGACCTTATCGAGGAAGAGCGCGTTTTGGCATGCCAAGGATCCGCCATCTACCAGCAGAAGCTACGTAGCTACCATAGTCGCCGCGTTCGGCATCGCTCGTTTAAAAAGGAGGATCTGGTGCTCCGACTTAAGCAGAAGAAGTCAAACAAATTACCCCCGCCATAGGAAGGACCGTTCATCATAAGCAAGGCACTGCTCAATGGGTCTTACTACCTCGTTGACAATCGTGAACTTGAGGATAGACCCAGCGAAGATCATAATCGTAAGCGATGTGACCCGGATGATGACTACCCGGAGCTTGATCGCCCATGGAACATAGCACATATATGTCCTTTTTACACTTAGCATATTTTTTATCTACTGTGTACCTCTTATATGATCAATGAAATAAAGCTCTCTGGTTCACTCATATTTCTGAGTCTTTTACATCCTTTAGTGTTCATTTTTGAATCATATAAAAACCTTTATGCGCAAGTTTGAATTTGCACTTGTGAAAATTCCGCCTACGGGCGTTAGCTTAAGTTTTCTGGTCTACACGTTCTGTGTTGTTTTTATGTGGATTCTGGAGTAGTGACTTTCTGCACTCGTTGTTGGTGATTTTGTGCTTAGGTTTTTGATGGTGCCATTTGGCATCATCACCTGAGCGCGTGGTTCCGACAACAAAGGTCAAGCATAAAAACCAAAGTAATGGATAAGCCAGCACTTTCTTAAAAGTATATACATGCTGGAACCAGTTCTTGAGTAGCAGTAAAATACAACTATTGTTTTTCCACCTTATGTTAACAAGTAGTTTTTTCCGCATACAAGTTCCATAGGAAACAAATATTACATATTGTTTTTTATTCCTCTGGCGCAGGAGACTTGGAAGCAGCAGCATCAGTAGCAGGAGAGCCATCTTCCTCGAAGACGGCGGTTTTGAGGGACTCAGAGGAGCTTTGGTTGTCTCCGTCAATGATCTCCATAGGCACGAAGACGTTGTGGTCGACCAACTCGGAGACCCTGGTATCAAAACCTGCGAGCGACGCCCAGATAGCCTTATGATCTATTTTCTGGCCATCGTCGTCCACGTCGGGAATACTGGAGGTTACCGTGTTGATGTCGGCGTTCTCATAATGTGCCTTGACCATTGATAGTGCCATCCTTGCGCCAGCCCGTGTACATGAAGCTTTCCAGCTTATAATACGCTCGGGGGCTTGGCGCAAGATCTCTGAGAACTTCATCACGGAATCCACCGCTTTGATGTTGATCTGGAGGGGCTTGGCTATCTCCTTTGCCTGCTTGATGGCGGTGATGATAAATTTTCCGGCAAGAACCATGCATTCCTTTGGCGGAGGAGGCGACTGGGTTAATCCAATAGGAGCTGAAATTCCGACAAGGGAGCCCATGAGTTCAATAACACAAAAGTTCAAAGAATCTGACTTATAGAAGTACAAGACGGAGAATCACTTACCGAAGATGCTAGTCTCAGCCTGCTGGAGTGTATCTGCCATGGAGTCCCGTTCTTGTCGTAGGATCTTGTATGCTTCAAGATTGCGCTGATTTTGCTCATCGACAGCTTTCTTCTGCTCTTTCAGCATTGCAATCTCCTCCTTCAAGCGGTTCATCTCCGTGTTGGTGGACTCCTGCAGGACCTTCATGGAGTCCTCGTGCATCTTCAGCATATCCTTTCTCTCCTGCTTAAGGATCTTGTTTTCGCTATCCAGCAACTCAATGTGCTTGGATTGCTCAACAATGTCCTTGGCCTTGGCAATGGCTTCTGCAAGTCGGAGAAAGAACAGCACACAGTGAGTACTCGGAGGATGTTGGCACAAGACCAAGTCGGAGTATGAAAAAGAAAGGAAAAACAGACTCTTGCTCTTGGTGATTTGATCCTTCAAGAAGGCAGTTTTACCCTTTTCAGCTTCCAACTCCGCACACATCTTCTAGAACTTCTTGTTGGCGACGCCTCTCCGAGCACTCTCATTCTATGGAAAGAAGATTTGAAGCTGTTTAGCCTACTTGGAGCATCTAGCCGGATAACTATCCACCTAGAGGCTTGGGGGCTACAGTGAGAGTTTTAAACTTGGTAGTATGCTTTAGTCTTTCTTTAAGCATCTATTCGGAACTCATTCAGTTTTCAACTAGAAGCTTGGGGGCTATAGTATAAAGTTTTTTAACTCAGTTATATGCTTAGTATTTCTTTAAGCATCTAGTCGGAATTAATTCAGTTACAACTAGAGGCTTGGGGGCTACAGTATTGAAATTTACAAACACTACGTATGCTACTCTGAAAGTATCTAGTCGGAATAATTCATTCAAACTAAATACTTGGGGGCTACAGTGAGAAGTTTTCTAGCTTAGTCACTCTTAGAGCATTCAGATGCAAAGACCTATGGTTTTCCGTCTAAATCCTTGGGGGCTACAGTGGGATAATCATATGAAATACAAAAGGCAAATAAAACTTACAAGTGCGATGATCTTGAGGTTGGTAGCGCTCTTAGCAAACAACTTGCTGAAGGAAAGGTTGTTTCCTCACAAGATATCTGCTTGTCGGAGAAGCTCCTCAAGACCGTAGGTTGGAGATGTCGGCACTACACCAGGATCCAGAGTGGAGCTACTCGGTGTAAGAACCAGGTAGACTATCTTTGTGAGCTCTATGGTTATCCTGGGTTCAGAGGCGCCGCCTTCAAGAGACGTTCCACCCACCACCACCGCCTTACCGCTACCGATGGCATCCTTAGCCGGATCTTCAGCCATTTGGGTTGCGGTGCTTTCTTGCGTCGCCTGTTCACCGACAACGGCAAGCTCCGCGGAGGCAGCTGAGTCCACTTCCATGGCGGAAGGGCCAGATGCATCCTTAGCCTAAGAGCTTGTCGGAGCAGGTGTAGGTTGGACGCTGGGAGTGACGGGGGCAATGGCGGGAGATGCGTGGTGGGACACATCACGATGCAGCATATCCTTAATGTTTCTAGAAGCCCCCAAAGTCTTGGAGGTCTTCTTCAAACTAATACTGGCCTTCTTCCTGAAACGTGCAAAAAGTATAAGTACAGGAATAGGACAAGCAATGGACAATGTCGGAGAGAAAGAGGCTTACACAACAGGGGGTGCTTTGGTAAAAGGAATCCTGGTAACTTTTCTTTTCTCCGCCTCCAGGGCGGCGGTAGTCTTTTTGGAGGCTCCACCCTCCGTCTTCTTCTTCTTGCCTCTGTCGATAGTGTTAGAGGTGGAGCTCTTCCGCTTTCGCACCAGCGGGACATCGCCGTTGGACACGATAGTGACTTCCTTCATCTTGGGGTCGTAGATTTGGACAGCCATGCTATCCCCCACTAGACTGCTGAGCTGTTAAGTGAAATCCCAAAGTGTTAGATGAGATGATAATGGATAGACAGAAGAACTGGAGTATATGTCATACATGGAAAATAAATATCTTACCTCTAGGCACGTGCCGTCAATGAACATGTCGTAGGTGATGGTGAAGCCACGCTTCCTATCCTTCACCTTGACGATGTCCTTGAGGCAGAGCTTGACGGAGTCACTCGAGAAGTTGTCCTTGGAGATGCGGAGGCTATCTTTCCTCTCCATGGTGTACTCATGCATAAGCTTCGAGCGGTGCTGCAGAGGCTGGATTCGCCTGATGAACCAGCACATGGCTAGGTCCAACCTGGTTAGACCCGTGTCTACGAACCACTCTATCCGCCTTATGGCACAGGAAGCGTCGTTGTCGGAGGGAAGGGTGGCCTGGGATATCCATGTCGGGGCTTCGGCGGCGCCTCCATCGACGAAGTCCGGATATGTTTCTTCTCGTCCAGCCAGAGGGATATCTGGGCCGAAGAAGTACGTTTGTTGCCAGTTCTTGTAGGACTAATGGCCGACGATGTCGGGGAACCTCTAGCCAGGCCGGATCTTAAAACTAATCGTCCCAGAGTTCCTGAGATCATCCTTGCCGGCTCCGGCTTCCCTCTTGATGGTGAAGAAGTAAATAAAGAGATCTAACCTAGGCCTAATCCCTAGGTAACCGTCACAAAGCGTCGCATAGTTGCTAAGCGTGAGGATTCTATTGGGGGAAAGGTTCTGAGGTTGAACCCGGTAATGGTTAAGGATAGCTAGGAATAAATTGGAGATGGGCAAGGAAACGCCGCGTACCAGTTGTGCCTTGAGGTACACCTTCTCTCCGTCTTGGGGAGAAGGGGTTACCTCGCCGGCAGGCGCCGCCTGCCAGACGAGCCCCTCAATCGCAGGGAGGTAGCCCTCGACAGGCAACTCCTTGATGTCATTGTCCGTGATGTCCGAGCCGCGCCAGTCCCCCTTGTGGGAGTCTCTCTTTTCTTCCAGCATCTCTAGCACCACTGGATTGTTGTCGCCGCTGGTGGATTCAACCATCGCGGACTTGGGCAGCACCAGGCCCTCTGGGGGCACATGGACGGTGCCCGCCAGCTTCGCCGCGGCATCGCCTGACGCTGCCATGGAGGGAGTAGAGTTGTGGCTCGCCATTGGAGAAGGGAGAGTGGTGACTGGAAAGATTGGGAGGCTAGGGTTTTCGCGTGCGCGCGGAGGGCTCGAGGAGGTGCTCGCTGGAGGAAGAAGATGACGCAGGAGGAGAATGAGGTGAAAAGTAAAAAATCCATCGCAGTTGTAATTTATAACCCCTGGAGTCAAGATTCGTGCAAAGTGATCGAATGGTCGGCGCATGGACGACGTGTGCGGGCGCGTGCGCGGAAATTTCGCCATGTTCCCAACCGCCGCCACCAACGGTTCGTATCCTTCGCGCGGGTAAAACGGACACGATTGTGTTCTCTGCATGTGTGAGTTACGAGGCGTCGCTGACGTATGTCTACGTCATCCTAGATATCACTAGCAGGTGAACCATCACATCAGAATATTCTGGCATGGACGGATCCAGTCCGGTATAAGAAGAGTACGATGGAATATTCAGCATTTCTCTGACTTGCAAGTTGAAGATAGCGAATATTGCAGGGATCTTGGGAGGACTACAAGATATTTCTTGACGATTTGCCGACATCCATCTAGATGGAGCATTCAACCTGAAGAGGCAAGATGGTGCAAGATCTCGTAGTTCTCCTGGGGCTACTGTTGGGGATATGCTATATGGGTATCCTCATAGCATGTCTCTTATCCGGATAACCCGGGTGGCCCATAGTTGGTAGCATGTCCCATGGCCTGCTGGGCGGTCCAGTTAGATGGATCCAGAAGGGAGGCCCATGCCAGATAAAGGAAGGCTACGTAGGATTCACCGACGTACCCGGAGCCTTGGAGTGCAAGACGCGCTAGACTAGTTCTATGCAGTGTAGGACTCTGTAACCTATCTGGCTAGGACTTTTCCCTGTAGCCCTAGGACCTGGCAACTATATAAGTCGGCCCTATGGGAGCCTTTAGGGAACAAGTAATATCGATTAACATACACCTCGCACAACGAACCAATCCTTGTAACTCGGTGTATTGCCATTATAGTGATTTATAGCAGGAGTAGGATTCCGCCATTGTTGTGGGATCTGAACCTGGGTAAGCTGTGTTACCTCGTACCCGTCAACCGTACGCCTTCCCCCACATCCCTAAACACACACTGTGAGGACCCCTCCATGGCATACTCGTAGGCAATACCACGACAAGTACGCCATGGTATCATCAAGGCGGGTGATGCCCACATGTTGGGCTGATGATGCTTTTCTCAACACTGCAGGGTTGAGATCGGATTTCGACCACATGTGTGCAAGTGTAGGGTTATCACTCCTCGCCTACGCAAGCCACTACACCTACACTAAGATCACCTTTGAATTCCTTGTCTCCTTCTATGATGACTACAGGGAGAAAGGTAATGCGTACACGGTGAGCTTCACCATAAACCGGCAGCCATATCAAATTTCTTTCCAACAAACTTGTGATGCTTTTGGATTTCCTCATGATGGGGAACCAATTGTTACAAATTTATATGGCATCTCAAGCGGAGAAACTTGGGAGGTTATTTCTATTAATGGTGGCAGGGACTTCTACCAGAAGAAGATGTTCACCATTCAGAACCCGACAATCCGCTACTTCACCTTGTTCCTTGCCAACACTTTTGGGGAGAGAAGATACTGGTTCCATGGCCCATGCAGATATGGCCATGATCACCAAGGCACTCTTCCCCAACACACCGCAAAGTCCCAATCCTGCTGCTCTACTCCTCCAGCACCTCCGCCACCAGAGCAACAAAATAAAAGGTAACATTTGCATTGGTGGATTGGTAACCCACCTTGTTCAAGCCTATGAAATTCCAATACCTGTTATGCAACCTGTTGACAGATCCATACTTATGGACATCAAATATATAACTGTTTGTGGCTTCCTCGGTGTCTACCGAGATGACAAAAGGCTCCGAGCATATTAGTTTGGTTATCTTGATGCCGCACAGGATGAGCAGGTTCCACTGCCTTGTCCACAAGCTTTCTCGATTATGGGAAAGAACAACTGGATCCTCTCCCAAGACCAAGTGAGGGAGATCATGGCTGAGCTCCAACCTTACCCCGAAGAGGATGAAGAAGGAGAGCAGCAGAGAGAGAAGGAGCAGCACAATCCTGCTTGGGAAGGACAGCAGCAGCAACAGGAAGGACCCTGGGACCCATGGCCCAACTAGAAGCAACAACAGTAGGGTTTCAATGGTGTTCCCTATCAAGAATTTATGCAACTCAACCAGCACGTTGGAGAGATCGACCACACTCTTTAGGGAGTGAATGAGGATGTTAGTTCCCTCACTAACAGCTTTAGCCACTTCATGAACAACTTCCCCAACTACTACCAGCAGTACCCGTACCAGCCGCCGAATGAAGGCAACAACTAAGCCTGGCAACAACCTAAGCTTGGAGAAGGTTTTAAAACCTCCAAACTTTGCATTCATATTTTTATTTATTATTTTGATTTATTTTACTTCTTCAAAAACTTCACGTTCACTTTCAGTTTTGCATTCCTAAATCAAAAACACAAAAAAATAGTTGTAACTTCTATTGCAAATTTGTTTCTTTGTTTCTCTCCTAGATTGCCCAATTTCAGGTGACTTGGAAATAGGGAAATAAAGCGGGGTTCAACTCAAATACAAGAACGAATCAAGTAAGAGGAGGTATCACATTCCTTTCATCACCTCTTCTGCAATTTTAAATTGACCCTACAACTATTTGCTCGCTTGCACTTGAGTCACTCCCTACTTAGCTTGTTATCTAACAAATTCTATTCATTTGCTAGTGTCTCCTTTTTAGCTGTGAAATAATGAGAAATGAACTTGGTTAAAATATTTCCAACATTTTTACAACAAGATAAAGCATCCAAAAGATGACTTGAGTTCATCTTTAATCCAAAGGATTTGATTTTAGAAACTACTCAACCCCATTGAGCTTAATGTAATAGACTTGATAGAACTTTTGAATGGAATTGTTTGATAAAATCGAGATTTGAAGTAGTAGAGATTATGCCACTATTTTTCGAGTAATTAAAGTAAGATATTGCTTTACACGTGTCATTACAACACTATCATGCTCCATAGGGAACTACTAACTCCGCTGGCCAATGAACGATCTAAACGTTGGAAAGCACTTGATATCAGCTATTGAGTTATTTAAGCGTCTGTAGCGACAATGCTATGACGAGTAAAAGTTTTAGTTTTCTCGTGGTCTCACGTTCCAATACTCCTCTGGCAAATTATTGCTCAACAACTATCTATTGGCATGGTCATGAGTATGCAACACAATCCCAATTAACATGTTAAAAACAGTGGCATGATTTCTCCACGGAAGAGTTGAGATTTTTGAAAAGCAAGAAAAGGAAAAAGGTGCTCTGAGAGTCTTGAAATTTTGACATCGGAGTAGATGAGTTGTTCTTAAAATGAATGTTTTGGTGCTAACTTGGAGACTCTTAATTGATTAAAGAAATAAGAGCAAAAAGTCTTTCATCTCTCAACAAAGAGAGAAACCAAAAGAATTTGTTTCACTTTCCTCGCTAAACTATTGACACTTTCTCGGGCATACAATTTTTTTTGCTAGCAAGATATACGTGGTTAGGAAGTGGACTCGGTGCAATCTTATGAATACTTGTATGATCATGTTTAAGATTGCAGGAATTGTGAAGAAAGGAATTTGGCACAAATTCGAACTTGTAAATATCTCAGTTTTAGTTTCGAATCTCCGCTATCTTCCTCTATTTTCTTGTCACTCAAGGGCGAGCAACATCTAAGCTTGGGGGAGTTGATAGCTGTGAGATTCGATACATTTTTAATGGTTTTTCTTGATGGTTTTCATCTTGATTTGATGGTTTTCTAGCTTTACCTAACGCTAATATTTTGGTAGCGAAGAAAACTTGGTTTTCAATGTGTGTTTCAGGTTTTGAACATCAAACAAAAGGTTTCAACATCAAAAATACAATATTCAGGCAAAAACAAGCAAGTCTCTTTTTGGATGCAATCGAGGATGGCAACCAGTAGGTTTAACGACCAACTATATGATAGGAATATTTTTTCCGGCCGTATAGTTGCTGCCGCCTTCGTCCTATCACAAGGAACAACTTTCATGAAGGAGGCATACGCGAAAACACAACACAACAGCCGTCATTCCATCCAGAAGGGAGAAAGAAGAGATCTGGAGAAGAAGGGGAGGACGTTCTCCATCTCTCTCCAAAATCTTCAACCTCCTAGCCACCACACCCCCATAGCCATTACTTGTACTTGAGAGAGAGAGAGAGAGAGAGATCTTCACCTTGAAAGATTACGGTTTGAGATTCTTTCTTCGTATCTTGAATTGTGTTGGATTGATTTTCTGTTCTTATTGTGGATCTCCACGGTAATATTGAGACGATCTCCTTTTATTTAATTATATCGATGATGCTTTCTTCTCTCATGTGTGAGTAAGTCCCTTTGGGCGTGGGAGATGTAAGGGATTGGTGAGATGTGATGTGCCTATATATTTTCCATTAATTTGTGATTTATTTTAATTAATATATTATGTGTGCTTGACTATCTATGGGATGCCTAATGCTTGTTGTCCAATTAAGGGCCCAGAAAACATGATACATTGTTCTACATAGATAAGATCTTGTTTGCTAGCAGACCGACGACCCCCCGAGTGACACGAGGATATCAATGGAAAACTAGTTTGACTCGAGGAGCACGAGCAACCACTGTGTCTATTGCATTAGTCTGATCCAAGGAGCTTAATTTCTAAGCAAACAAAGGATCTTAATCGCCTAGTGACTGGCCATGGTTTTGGTAACAAACTAGTAGGATTATTAAAGTTGGGATGAAATCTACCAAGAGGTGTTCAGGCTAATTATGGGTTGCTCGCCTACACACATACTTATAAGATTATAGTTGTTACACGTATCACTCATCCACTTGGCACAGTCACTATCACCATGAATTGTATCTCCACGCGCCTGATTTGTCATCTGTGGAAAACAACAAACAATCGAATCGTTCTTTAAATTTATGCTTTTTATTTCTAAAGTTTACATTTTAGTTTTATTTAAATACATTCAGATTAATCCAAAATTGTTCTTATTTCAACACTTGTAGTCGATTCACTCGAAGACCTGTGACAACTTTGAGTGTGACATGGACTTTATTCATAAACAATTTCCTTTGGGCTCCCAGTGGGATCGATATCTTAACTTTGAAACTAGCTACAACCGATCTATGCACTTGCAGACATCAGGATACAAGCTAGATGTCATGGATTTCATTTTTCAAGAGATGACTGATGCTATGTACAATAGGCTCTCAATTCCTTATGCTCCTTTCATCATGATTCTCATCAAGCATATGCTTCCCCATGAGGATTTCAGCGTCCACCTTGATGGAGCGCACAAGGCTAAGAAGATCTACAACAAGTCTCGAAAGACCTCTCATCCCTCTTCAGCTCCTGAGTCCTTCATGAGAGATGCTCGGTCTAGTGGGCGGCATCCTCCAGTACCTTATGTCTCTTGTGAGGTCAAGCAACTGAATTGGTTCCATAGGAACATCTTGTGCATGGGGGTAGATACCCATAAGGGGCAGTACGAGCTGTACAAGCAGCGCCATGATATGGCTCACACCCAGCAACTGATTATTCACCATGTGTCAGGGGCATCAGGCCACCCTCTAGCTCCTTGAGCTCCAACTCCATATGCTTAGTGGAACACCTCAGGACTCAACTATGGAGAGCTCGAGCGCCACGTGTTTCCTGCCCCGGCGAGGGAACCTACAGCTCTGGATGATGATGAGGATGACGACGAGTATGATGATGAGGAAGGGGATGGGGACGAGGATGATGGCAAGGAGGACTACGAGGAATGATCTCTTGGGGCGTTAGCATCGCTCTTCTTCCTTTTTGGTGTTTCGATGCCAAAGGGGGAGAAGTAGTTCTATTTAGGATTACATGGATTTGCATCGGTCGGGAACAAGCACTTGCATGTTTTTATCATTTTTCTTTCATGTTGCTTGTGCCCATTTAGAATTGAACTTTTATTTGTGAGTTGGTTTGTATAATATTATGTGATCTGTGTGGCACTGTGGTTCATTTGTGGACTCATCACAGGAAGTATCTATTTGGATTTATCTCCCTGGTGGAATCTTGCATTATATTTATGGGTGCATGTTGAGTACTTCCTTCTCCTGGTGGTATGATGGTTTTAGTCTAACTCATCATTAGTTCATCCAATGAAATATTCTTGTACCTTCTTGTGTGCATTTGTATTCAAATGCAAATTACTTATATGCACACATTTAGGGGGAGCCTACTTCTTTCTTAGAATGTTGTTGT
This sequence comes from Avena longiglumis, assembly GCA_030063025.1. Classification (NCBI taxonomy): domain Eukaryota; kingdom Viridiplantae; phylum Streptophyta; class Magnoliopsida; order Poales; family Poaceae; genus Avena; species Avena longiglumis. Next base: position 449,579,779 of record CP125977.1, read on the forward strand.
TAGTATGTCTTTATTGCAAATCCTAGTATTGTCATCTAACATCAAAAGGGGGAGATTGAAAGAACATTTCATGATATCTATTGTTTTGTGTGTTAGATAACAATACCAAGGAATATTTAATGTTTGTTGAAGTGTTGCAGATTTTTGTCTATTCAAAAGCAGCAAAATAGTGTGTTGGGTGTGGATTATCCGCCCTTCCAAGGGTCGGGTAATCTGGCCCACCCCAAATCTCCAAGAGCAGCCAAGGTGCGGCGCACTACATGGGGGTGGATTTTCCCCCGGATTGTACGGCCAGGGCTGGAGTTTTTGCCTGGGCCAGATAATACACCCCCAGGGGGACCAGATAATCCGCCCTCCTCAAGGAGTTTTGTGAAGGGAGCCAAGGCGCAGTGTACTGGATGGGGTAGGAATTTCCCTCAGAAATTCCGATTCCGGGGCAGATTTTTCCACAGGACGGATAGTCTGGCCCCCACTTGGGCCAGATAATCCATCCCCCAAAGTGTCCAACGGCTTGTTTTGGCAGGGGATATAAATACCTTAGTTGGTCCTCATGCCAGAACTCTTGATTCATTTGAAAAAGTTCAGACCTGCTCTTCAAGCTCCAATCTGAGATCTCAATCTTCATCCACCCAAAGGCTTCAATCTTTGGGGAATCGAAGGAGGAGTCCTCGATGTTCATCAATAGCAATCAAGCTATCCACTTCCCCTCCATTCACTTGGAGGATTCTTCATCTAGTATTACTTGGAATATCTAGATCCTAGTTTTGATTATTTGATAATCCTAGTTCTTGTGGTAGCTTGTTGTCATCACGGGAGCCTCCAATTCAGTTGTGGATGTGTGCCCCACTACCATTGTAAAGGCACTGGTTCTCTCCTCGAAGGATACCAATAGTGTAAACGTGGATTAGGCCTTTGGTTACGAGATCCATCGGAGAATAGGGTGAGGCCTATTGTGGTGTGGTGGTCTTAGAACCGCCCACCCCTCCAACGCAACATACTTCCCTTAACAAGGAAGAAACTACGGTCAAACAAATCCATGTGTCTTCGCGTGCTCCACTATGGTTTCCTCGTTCCTCAGTTTTACTCGCTTAGTAGTTAGGTTTGCATATAGGGAAATTCTTAGTAATTGCATATCTAGAGAATTTAACTTTGTGTCAAGCCTAAAATTGAAAAGAACTGAAAATTTGGAGTAGCGCCTATTCACACCCCCCTCTAGGTGCCAATACAATCCATTTGAAAGGCACCCCCAGATATTTCAAGGGAAAATGCCCCAATCTACAACTTAGAGTCTGAGCAAAGGATTGGGAAATCCCTTCATCCACATTAATGGGCACCAAGTTACATTTATGGAAGTTAATTCTCACTCCTGACATCAATTCAAAGAAAGATAAATACCACTTTAAATTAATAGCCAAGGAAATCTCATTACTAAGGAAAGGCAACGTGTCATCAGCATACTGCATACCGACTACACATGTTTGATTAAGCCCTCGTAGCAACCCTTTAACATGTCCGTTTGATTAAGCCCTCTTAGCAACCCTTTAACATGTCCCCTACCAGCTACCTTGATCAACATTTTAGTAAAAACATCAACCATATAATTAAACAATAAAGGGAATATAGGGTCCCCTGCCTAACTCCACATCCAAAAATAAAAAAATCACTATTTACATAATTTATTCTCACACCCACGGATCCATAATCCAACAAATATTTGAGAATTCTAATCCATCTTGGGCTACAACCTCTAGCAGCTAACATATGCCCATACACGCTCATTTTTAGCTTGTTTTTAGCGTCAAGTACTATGCTATGGAACATATCATGAAAATTTGTAGTCTCATCTAAGGAACCGCTTCTCTCGGTTAAGGACGAGCATCATTCTTTCACAAATAAAGTGAGAGAAAGATGGGGTGAATGTGGACAACACTATACACGAATTGCAAAATTATTGTAGAGAAACTAATAGAGATAAGCTTATTTATTTGCTTCACAATTCTTATGTGTAAAAACTTGAAGTCCTAACACACCAACATTGTTTGACTAGATGATAAATGCCTTGCTTCTGATTTTATGCAGGTAGTGGGTCACATGCAACGGCTCCAAGAGTTGTTTTCACATTTTTCTTTTTTTAGATTTTCTTTGGTGTTGTTCAAAAAATGGCCAAACCTGCCGGTGGCCAAGGCAATGCAAGGGTCGGTGCAATCTTGGATCTAGGCATGTATTTAGCCTAGGTACCCTATGGGGCACCCCAAACCATTTTTCTTGAAAATTGAGAGTGTTTTCTAGGGTTTCTATAGTTAGAAACTGCCTTTATTGGGTTGTAACTCAATAAAAATACAGTATATGCTTGAACCACGAGATAAATACCCACTTCCCAGGAATGGCCATACACCAACATGCGTGAAAATTGCCTCAGGCCTTGGGCATGCCGAAATCTTGCACCTCCTTTGGAAAAACACCGATTTTTGAGTTTAGAAAATGGAAAGTCAAGATTTCTCCAAATGACCAGGAAATCTCTAGTTGGAGAAGTTGCTTGTAATGCTAAGAGGGAGCTAGGTGCCAGGTTTGGGATCAATCCATGGAGTGGTTCCATGTTCTGGGCGGGGGGATCTAGTGTTGAAATCCATGTTAACTCCCACCTGATAGACATCCGGGTGGTGCCTTGGGTGCCAAAATACCTGGTATTCCTTGATTATGATTTTATGCGGGTAGTGGGTGACATGCAAGGTCTCCAAGAGCTGTTTTCACATTTTTCTAATTTCCTTTAGATTTTTTTGGTATTGTTAAAAAATTGGCTAAACCCGCCGGCGTCCGCAGCAACGCAATGGTCGGTGCAATCTTGGACCAAGGTATGTATCCAGCCTAGGTACCCTATGGGGCAACCCAAACCATTTTTTACTGAAAATTGAGAGTGTCTTCTAGGGAACCTACAGTTAGAAACTGCCTTTACCAGGCCGTAACTCAATAAAAATACCATATATGCTTGCACCACGAGATAAATACCCACCTTGCAGGAATGGCCATAGACCATGAAGTAGCATGCGTGAAAATTTCCTCGGGCCTTGGCCGCACCCAAATCTTGAACCTCCTTTGGAAAAACACCGATTTTTTGGATTGAGAAAATGGAAAGTCAAGATTTCTCCAAATGACCGAGAAATCTCTAGTTGGAGAAGTTGCTTGTAATGCTGAGAGGGAGCTAGATGTCGGGTTTATGATCAATACATGGAGTGGTTTCATGTTCTGGGCGGCGACAGGGGTATCTAGGATTAAACGCCATGTTAACTCCTACTCAGTTTTCCCTCTATGTTAGTCACAAACTCTCATAAAAGCACTTACTATATCTCACTTTGTCTAGTACGTCCTGATTGGTTGAGATAGTTGTCACACGGATCATGCCCGCCAACCTTTGATCCTGTGTGATCTAACGGCCAGGAAAACCCCTTTATCTCTGCCCACCCCCTCTTTCTATGGACAAATGCATGCTTTTGGCAGTGAGCATGACCACATTGTACTCCGTTTGTTGTGAACCAATGCCGAGTGCGCGCTCTAGGCGTGCTCCATGCCTGTCGCGATAATATTTTGACAAAATACATACAGTAATGATGACCCGATATTATAGAAAGATATGGTAGTTACAACAATCACAATGCAGGACATGGCAGTTAGAAAAATACTTACAAAAGAACATTATACTCTACTTTTTGTCATCGACGTCATCGTCGTTGTCATCGTCGTTATGGTCCTCGCCACTGTGGCTGTCGGTGTCCTCCAATGACTCGTCAGTAACTCCCTCCTCATAGATCTTCACCCTCTCCTTGTAGGAGTCCTCATCCTCCTTGTTGTCCCAGGGTCGACGTCACTATCTGCTTCTTCTACCTCCAATTGATCCATGAAAGCCTCCTCGTTGGCCGAGTCAGAGTCGTCCTCATAGATGGCTCCTCTATTCCTCATGGCCTTCTTCATGGTGGTCTTGTAGGCCTTCTTCCTGTTCTCCTTGGTCTTGGTTGTTGCTTGGCGCTCCTCCGTCTCTGCCAGTGCACCGCACTCCTCGGGCGCGGCGGGTATGACAAGATTTGGAGTCGTGGTGTCCTTGAGAGCCGATGTCGATGGATCTAAGCATGTTTGGACACGTCGTGGTGCCTCAGATGGCTGTTGGTGGGCACGAACGATGCCACGATGAGTATGTGACATAGGACGGTCAGCCACCGGCAAGGATCTGGCACTGCCATGGCACAGTTCCATCCTGCACGAGGAAGTTGTTCGAAATGTGTGATGGCGGGTACGTAGAGTTGGGTGCCAATCCTATCAGGGGAACAAGGAGCATACTCGAAGTTTAGTCACGTAAAAATTGTACTATATCTAAAATATCTATGTATTGGGAGTGTATCCACGTAACAATCACAAAATGCACCCTCTGGCAACATCAAGAAGTGTCTAGTGCGTGCCTGTCGACATGGAGTTCAACATATCAACATGTTGTGTCCATGCAATAGTTGCGTGCGTCATGCCAACCCCTTGAACACGTGACACACACTCGAAAGCACGCACGCACGCTAGACGTGCACCCCGTTTCTCAAAATTACTTCCTCGTAGTCCCACCTTGGCCCTTTTATCCACGATATTTTAGGTGGCACGTGCCGAAGCCCACCGAACCATCCAATTGCATTAAAGCCATTCGAACCGAGTCCCATCGTGCAGACTATGGGGTTTTATTCCCTGGTTCTGCCAGTCTCCCTTCATTGAGAAGGAAGCAACATAGGCCATCGATTAATGAATGAATGGTGGATGTATATTGAGATATCATCGGAGTAGACAATGGTCTTGTATAAGACTGGACCATGTACTGGACTCTTTGACCATTCTCCCGCATAATCACTTTCTTCTTCCTCCTACCCCCACCTCCCTCCATCTGCATTAGCCATGGCTCCCCGGAGGAGAGGCGGATTGACCATGCACGCGGAGAGAAACGAGAGAGCTCGCCACCAGACACTTCTTGGTATACCAACTGCTCAATCTCCCCTCTCACAGAGGCCCAAACTCTACTAGCAATGGCGTGGAATGTTCCAGTAGGCGAGGGATGCTTCCGGTACGATCTTCTTCTTATTCTCTGTCTACTTCTTCTTCTTCTTCTTCTTCTTCTTATTCGTATTCTTCTTCTTGGTATTCTGCTACATATTCCAGGACCTCTATGGACCCAGAAACCAGCATGATGGCGACGCCGTTGCAAGACTCGTTTGTCCATGTTCTCCGGCTCAGCGAGGTAGGAAATCTCCACAATTTTTACTACTCATAATGCTACTGACATGCATTTGTTTTTATTTTTGAGATTCTAAATGTGGAATTATTAGATCATTTCGCCCGCGAGTAGGGATCACGCTCAATCATTTTTTCAATTTTGTCTTCATAGACACATTGGGGGTTTTGTGATTTGGATTAATATTTCCCTAGAACCTACAGTAGAATTATAGAGTATCTATTTTAAATAACATGAATGATGCAACAAGTGAAGGCCGAGTGCCGTGACAAGGTGGCCATGATCAATTCCAAGATTGACAACCAACTGCAGAGTGCACGCTCCCTAACCCAGGCTAATGAGCGCCTTCGAAGGTGTTTGTCTCTACAGAAGGAGATCACGCTAGATTTTTCACTTAACATCAAGAGGCTTGAAGCAAAGCGCGATGAGCTGCATAAGTTAATCGCATACAGCTTAACCAAGTAAGACCTGACCATCAGGTTCATCATGCAGCTCATGGGTGATAAGAAGAATCTCCAGAATAGATGCACCCTCCAGAAGAAGGAAGCAACCAAGGCACTTAGAGAACGCATCAATGAAGCAAAGGCTGCCATCGAAGCCTACCATGATAGGGACCGTTGCCTGTATGCAGTGAGACGGATGAAGGAGGACATGAGCCGAGGGGTCACCGTTCTTGAGGGTCTACAAAAGGATAAAGAGGATCTAAGAGCCAAGATGGCGGCGTATCAGGCAATACCTAAGTCAGATTCCGAGTAGAGGGGGCATGAATCTCAGTCCATGCTCCACTGCTATTGTAATTTATATATGTCATGCAATTAAGGAATCTTGGAGCAACTCCTTATTTTTCTGTTTATCTTATTTGCCTGTCAGCTGAATTATGGGTTTGTGTTCTCATGAATGGACGTCATCCTTTCTTTCCATTATGTATCTGAGCTTGCTTTTAGATTATGACCATGCAGCTACTATTTGGTTACATTGGAAAAATCCACATCACCTTTAATTGGAGAGAGTCCTAGGTTGCTTTGAAATTTAAATTAGGACTGTGCCACTAGTTGATCATGTTTAATTGGGAAAAGTCCTACCTTGCTATGACATTGAAATAAGGACAATGCCACTAGTTGATTATGTTAAATTTTGAACAATCCTAGATCAATGTGTCCTTCAAATTATGACTTTGACACTAGTTAATTCAGAAAAATGATGATCAGTCCTACGTTGCTTTGTCCTTGAAATTATGAAAGACCCACTAGTTGATTCATTTAGTTATGGAAACTAACCACATATTTTTGTTGTAGCAAAAGAGGCAAAAGCTCACCCCAAAACTGCCAACCTAGCTAAAGGACAAGATGGCCATCCAAATGGAGAAGCAGAATTTTCAGAAATTGGCCTCTGAATGCCTGAGAGAAGAAGTCGTGGTCCTTTATGACAAGTGACACAATCTGAAGGTGGAAATCACTGGCTAGGTGAAACTTCACAAGAAAGGTCTCGCCTCGGTGTGTAAGGAGGAAATCATGAAGGAGCTCATGCAGGATAATTTTAAGCTTATAGATAAGTTTGTCGCATCCTAGACGGAGCGCTTGAACCTGCAAGAGGTGCATGTCCAAGTACCGAGGGAGCAAGTAAACACCAAAGCGAACCTAGTCGAACGAACCCTCAAACTGGCGGATCTCAGAAAGGAAAACGAGCATCTCCGGTCCAGGCTCAATGCAAACTATGTGTTCTTCTGAAATTAATTTGAAAACTATGCGTTCTATCAAACCAAAGCGTGTTTTATCCATGTAGTAGTGATTTTGTAAATGTGGACCTTACTCTATGCAAACTATGTGGTATTCTAAAATTAATTTTCTCAAGGATTGTGTTTGGATTAGTTAAGATATCACAATTGCAAGTCTTATAGTAAACTAGTTTCAGATACTGTCACTTCATCCTCCATAAATTGTCCTTGTTCACCTCGCGCTCCTTCTTCAGATCCTTCAATAGATCTGCAATGTAGTACTCTAACTTCTTATTCTCTTCCACGAGCTGATCCCTCTCCTTTTCTGCTTTCTAAAGCTTCCGTGCAGTTCCCACCACCAAGTTCCCATTGATTGTGTCATTTAGTTCGGACTACATATTCTTGATTTCCTGTTCTAGCTCCTTATTTCCTACCGAAAGCTTGTAATTTTGTTAGCTACATCACAAGCATCAGTAAACCTCCCCGACCTTTAGAGCTCATACATATCCCATTGTTTGACACGAGAAAAACGTTCTGGAAAAGTCGAACGTGGGCTACTCGAGGGGAGAAGAATGGTAGCGTGTTTTTCTCATGCGCCGGGGTAAAGAAAAGAAGTGCGGGCGTGCCAGTGTACCGTAGTACACAAGAAAAGGTAGGGAAGATGCATTTCATTAATCTCTCGTGGAGAAATAAAGTACAAATCCCTAATACAGTCGCCGTGGCACCTTGCTTGCGGCCACCGACTATGGCGATTGCGATCTCATGGTTCCCGGGGCCTCGGAAGGCACCCGGTTAATTACTCCCGCGGGTTACGCCGCGAGACACCTCCGATTAAGCCGTGTGGTCGTCTTCGTCGTCTTCGCTTCGCGTTCTCCATGCATGATGTGGTGGTGGTGTGTGTGTGGGCGTCCTCGTCGGTACACGCGCCGCGAGTAGCATGGCCTTTGCTCCGGCCATGCCCGCCCTCGCCATCGTGCCTCGTCGGTCTTGACGGCGTCGATGTAGTTGGAGTTGGAGTAGCATGGGTCCGCTCAGCTGGGACTTCTCGACGACCAGCAGCCTCGTCGGGGTGCGCGAGGGGTATGCCTCGCAGGAGTAAGCGTAGGTGGAGATCGGCGTCGGTGCAAAACCGACACGCGCCTACAAGCCGGTGCAGCCAACGTGGTCGACACCTCGTCTCGGTCCGACGCCGAGTTCACGGCTGTCGTCCTAGACAAGAGCGTCGTCTCACGGGCTCGTGGAGATGGAGGTGGGTATGACGCCGGATTGTAAGTCGGCAGCACTTTCGCCTATGCTCGCCGGCTTCACGGAGATGGAGCTAGCACCGGGTTGTACGATGGACACCCCGATGCTATCGCCTATGGCTCGCGGAGGCGGAGATGGCGACGACTTGCATACTAGCGGCCCCGCCATCACTCGTCTTCGTCACGCCTCGCCGGAGTGAAGAAGGCGTCGGGCTCGATGGGAGGAGAGATGGTGCCGGGCTGCGCGCCGGCAGCCGCGCGCCGTCGGGGCCGTCGTCTTGTTGGCGTCCGTAGGAGGTGAATAAAGGTTGGGCTGCCCGCCGACAGCCCCGTCGCCGTCTTAGGCAGCATGGCTCGTTGAGATGGACGTGGCGCCGAATGCATGCCGGCTGCCTTCTCGTCTCGTCTTCGGCGCCGCCGTAGTCGCAAGGTTCGATGGGGGAAGAGATGGCGCCGCTACGGACCGCCGGCAGTCGCGAGACTGCCGTCTTTGGCGCGCCACACCAGAGCGGAGATGGCGATGGCGTCGGGCTGCACGCCGGCAGCCTCACGTTCTTGAGGCCGTGCTATTGGTGGCGGAAGAGATGGAGGTGGCGCCGGGCCGTACTCCGGCAGCCGCGCGCCCCTGGTCTGTCGTCTTGGTGGCGGCGGAGATGGAGATGGCGCTGGGCTGCACGACGGCAACCGCGCCGTCTAGGCTGTCCTCTTGGTGGCGTTGGAGATGGCGCCGGGTTGCACGCCGGCAGCCGCGTGCCCTCGGGCCGTCGCCTTGGTGGCGTTGGAGATGGCGCCGGGCTGCACGCCAGCAGCCGCGCTGTCGAGGCCGTCCTCTCGGTGGTGTTGGAGATGGCGCCGGGTTGCACGCCGGCAGCCGCGTGCCCTCGGGCCGTCGCCTTGGTGGCGTTGGAGATGGCGCCGGGCTGCACGGCAGCCGCTGTCGAGGCCGTCCTCTCGGTGGTGTTGGAGATGGCGCGGGCTGCACGCCGCGGCCGCTGTCGAGGCCGTCCTCGGTGGTGTTGGAGATGGCGCCGGGCTGCACGCCGGCGGCCGCGCCATCGAGGGCCGTCGTCTTGGTGGCGCCGGATGCACGCCGGCAGCTGCATGCCCTCGGGTCGCCGTCTTGGGGGCGTAGTGTTTGTAGATGGAAGTGGCGCCGGGCTGGACTCCGGCAGCCTCACCACCGTCACCTTCGGAGTGGCTCGTAGAGATGAAGAGGGCACGCGACAGGCTGCCCACCGGCGGCCCTGTCCATCGCGTGTCTCTTCCCGCCGCAGTGAGCGGAACCTTCTCCGGCGAAACGCATGTGTGCATGCATGCTAGAGAGAGAGAAAAAGAGAGAGAGAGAGAGTCAATCCATATGCTCACCGTCAGAAATCATCGGCTTCACCTCCATATGGCTTAACTGATCAGTGTGTGTGTATGGTGCTTTTGACTGGGATGCTAGCTCGTGTGTGGAAATTTGCAGATGGGATTTTGGTGGTGTGGGGCGCCTGCGTGTATGGTGCTGGTGGATAAACGGATGGCAAGTGCCAAGCGAGAGTTGTGCTTCCTCCAGCGCGATCTCTACGTCCCGTCTCCGTCCTGCCCCTTTCTCTTTCTTCAGATCGTCCTCCGTGCTGCTGGGTTGTGCGTAGTATATATAGGCGGAGCCTAGGGTCGCGGGTCGCCTCGGTCGTTCAACCGTTACCGATTTTATTGGACCAGATAGAGATAGAACGCGGCGTCTTCTTATCTCTTCCTCTGATCTTCTTGGCTCACACGTCTGCACAAGAAAAGAAAACCACCATTGTACGTACCTAATTGCATGGCTGCATATGGGCCCTGCCCCAGACCGAAGCGTGATATTCCGGTTGAGCTGAGGTCGTTTAAACATAGCTTAATTATCTCTTTATCTTTGGTATTTGCATACGTATACGTACGATCTGGCCGCAGCATCCGCGGAGAATCCTGACGCCAGCTAGCCAGGCTCATATATATAGCGCCTTAGCAAATTTACTCTCTGGAGTCCATCAATTACATAAGGCCGTATGAATGCTCCAGCCCCACATGGAAGTAGCCAGCGTGTTTACCTGTATTTAAAAAAATAAAAAATGCAGTATGTTTGAAATATTATTTGGTACAAAATCACGTCGAACAAATGCCCCGTCACCAAGTGAAGTTCGAGCGAAGCAAATCGAACTAGACTTGGTGAAAATATTTTTTTTATTTCCTGGCGCATCAGCCCGGTACAGCCCAAATTTATACTTGTCCTCAGTATTTTGGCATATGAATCCAATTAACTGTTGTCTCGTCTCCCTAGCGTGCCTTTTAATCCAGCGTTGTCACGCCTTGGAGACACACTAGGTTATAGTTGATGCAGGCGATCTTCCAGATTGAGGCGACATGTCGCATGTCCTCGACGCTGAGTGTTGGTGTAAATTGGTGCGGGCAAAAACATCCACAACTCCGAAGAAAGCTGGTTGAGACCGTGTATGGTGCCATCCAACCAGCTAATCCTCGCTCATATTCATTCCGCGGCGAAAGAACGTGCCATGTCCTGAAAATAATTTTATCAATCTAGTCGAGACCGCCTAGCCCAGGCAGTGCCAGCCGATTAGACAAAGGGTTTCACGGATTCACTCTAGCCGCACTGGCGCGCTGCACCGCTCCCATATCTTCATGTGTCGGTGTGATGAGACACCGGAAAGACATCAGCGTCGACAGCACCCCGGTGTTGCCGCGGTAGGCTGTGGGAGACGCTTGAAGTTGAAGGCGCTTGTAAAAGCATATAACCAAGCTTATGGCCGAGTATTCGCTCGAGGAATAAAACCCACAAAATCCAAAAGCACGAAATTGAGAGAAAAACATGGTTTAAAAACATGGTTTGAGTTTTGGATTTTTAAAATGTTGGCTTTCCCGTTATACACTAGCTATATGTGTGATATTGGAAAAGGCCGCGGAAGGACTTGTCTTCGAGAATCGTCGCAAGACCATGACGATTACAACTTCGTCCTTCCGTGTACGTGTGTGGAGACGCCGTCCTCGGAGATGCTTCCAAGAGCCAGTAGAGAATCATACTCTAGCCCATCCTGGTACCGAGAAGCCCCACGGCTCAGCCATGCCCCCTGCACGATACCCTGCGAACCCAGAGACTTGGGCATGGTAAAACAAGGGAGTAAGGCTTTGGGACAACAGCTCTGAAACTTCCGCGCCTTATTGAGGGGTGGTGAACAGCTACCTTCCGCCTTCCTTCGAATGGTTCCCTTATGCTTGGGACGGTTTAGACTTGCGTCTTGGAGTTTATGTATTTTTTTCCTACGGGGACTGCTTGTGAGGTCCACTTGGGTGATCATGGACTTCATGAGATTGCTTGCGCTCTTGGAGATTTTTTTTTTTGGCTTCACCTTCTGAGGTTCTCTTCTTCTTTCTTCGCTTGGGGAACCATCTTGGGAACTTGGAAGGCACCGTTCACCTTGGTGGACTAAGGAACCCTCTTGGCACTTTATCTGGAGCTTTTTGTGGCACACCCCAGGGTTGTCACGCGGCTACGCACCGAGTCGGGCAGCCTTTTCATGATCTTTTCCTATGGTCTTCCCCAGGGTGTGAGCCTCTACGAACGCGAGGCACGCCGGGGGGCATGAGGGGCATGGAGTCTCGGTACGCTGAAGTGCCCAAGTGATCTTCTCCACTGCCTCTGGAAGCATGCACTTGGTACGTGTCGTGCTTTGTGGGTGTAGGTGTCGCTCCACTCGCAATTTGGCACCTCGTGCCACCCTCCGACAAGTCCTAAGGCAGCCAAATCTTCAATCACCAGCATAGTATGATTAGGGAAAGCCAGTTTTATTTTGTTGTTGGGGGGAAACAGATGATCCACACTATGCAAAGGAGAATGCATCATGGACATGAGCCGACTGAAGGACTCCCCATAGAAAAAAAACGAAAGAAAAAAGAGGAAAAGGCAACGGAAGAAGCAAATATTTAGCAAAAATATTTTTTAAGAAACCTTCCGTTGATTGGAGGCATGGGCCGGGCTCCTTGAGGATCGACCAGCTGGTATGCACCCCCATCGTAGGCTTGCTCCATGGCGTAGGGTCCTTCCCACTTTGGCTCGAACTTCCCCTTCGTCTTGTGCGTGACGACGATGGGGCGCCTGAGGACAAGCACTAGCTCGCCCTTCCGAAAGACGCGCTGCCTCACGAGCTTGCCGTAAGCTCTCACCATGTTTTGACGGTAAAGCTCCAAGTTCTGCAGGGCTTGGAGACGCTCCTCCTCTAGGGCGTCAAGCTCCTGGAATCGCAGTTGTACCTGTTCATCTTTTGTGAGTTCATCTTGGATGGCGACACGAAGGGAGGGTAGCTGGACCTCCAATGGAAGTACCGCCTCACTCCCATAGACAAGGGAATAGGGTGTAGGCGAGTTGGGGATGCATGTAACGATGCGCCCATAGAGACTCGAAGAGACGGTCAGGCCAGTCTCTTCTATGTCTTGTCACCGTCTTCTTGAGTATCTTGCCGAGCGTCTTGTTGAAGGCCTCGATTGCTCCATTGGCTTGAGGGTAGTAGCCGGTGGAGTAGTTCCACTTGATCTTGTACTTCGCCATGAACCTGTACATCTTGTTGGATTTGAATGCCTTGCCATTGTCGGAGGTGATACGTATGATATTTTGCTCTAGGAAGTTGATGACGTTGTCGCTCTTCACCTCCCGCAGCGGGACAGCCTCCGCCCACTTGGAGAAGTAGTCCGTCGCTGCAAGGATGAAACGATGGCCCCTGGATGATGGCGGGTCGATGGGTCCGATGACGTCAATCCCCCAGGCGTCGAATGGCCATGAGGGAATGGTGGGGTGTAGAGGAACTGGCGGCTGATGCTTGAAGTCGCCATGGATTTGGCAACCATGGCATGACCTGGCTACCTGGAGGCAGTCCTTCATGATGCCGGGCCAATAGTACCCACCCAGGCGTATGGCATGGTACATCTTGGCTCCACCTTGGCTCCACCTTGGTGTCCACCGCAGACCCCGTGGTGCACCTCTTGTAAGATCTTTTTGGCTTCATCTTGGTTGACGCACCGAAGTAGAATCTCTTGCCCGTGAGACCGTCTGTACAAGACGCCGGCCTTATATACATAGGAGGGAAGTCGCCGTTGGAGTTGGCGCCTCTCGACAGGGTCGTCAGGGAGGCTGCCGTGCTTGAAGTAGTTGAGGAAGGGTTGTAGCCACTCGTCCTCCTCCACGACGTTCGTCGTGATGGTGTTGACTTCCTCTTCCTCCGGGATGAGCTCTAGGACAGCGGGAAGAAGCCACCTTTCTTCCACCGTCACTTGCATGGATTTATCACACAGGAGCACCGGTCTGGCCTTGATTTGCTAAGGCATCGACAGGTGCATTCCTGCTTCGCGGGACATGGAGAACTTCAACATGTTGGAATTTCTCCATAAGCTTCCGGGCCGCACCGTAGTATGGCACCAGTTCCGGCTTGCGTACCTCGTAGATGTCGTTGACTTGCCGAACGATGAGCTGGGAATCTCCATAGGCCCGTAAAGAACGGACCTCCATGGAGAGTGCTAGGAGGAGGCCAAAGATGAGTGCCTCGTACTCCGCCTCGTTGTTGGAGCATTCTTCCTTGAGAAGGGAGAATGAGTGATACATCACCCCTCCTTGTGGAGTCTTGAACACCAATCCTGCTCCTGCTCTCCGCTTGGGTGTGCCATCAGGGTCGGCCTCCGTGCGCGAAGCACCATCGAAGTAGAGCTCCCATGGAGCCTCGACCTCCGCGGTGAAAACCTCCTCGTCGGGGAGGTTGGTGATGAGCGGAGAGTCGTCAGGGACGGGATGCGCCGCAAGGAACTCCGCCAAGGCTTGGCCCTTGATCGCTTTCTGAGACACAAAGGTGATGTCGAACTCCATCATGAGCAATGCCCATTTTCCGAGTCGCCCCATTAGTGCGGGCTGACTTAGCACGTACCTTATGGGATCCGCTCTAGCAACAAGCTGGATTTGGAGTGCTAGCATGTAGTGCCTCAACTTCTTCAATGCGAATATAAGCGCCAAGCATAACTTCTCTATTGGAGAGTAGTTTCGCTCAGCGCCCACCATGGTGCGGCTCAGGTAGTAGCAAGCCACCTCCTTCCCTTCCTCATTATGCTTTGGCGAAGAGCACCTATTGAAGTAGGGCTACCGCAATGTATAGAATAAGAGGGCGCTCTTTTACAGGAGCTGCCAAAACAGGTGGGTTAAGTAAGTACTTCTTGATGTCGTCGAATCCTCTTTGACACCCTTCATCCCATACGAACGGAGCTCCTTTCTTCATGAGACTTGAGAAGGGTTGGATGCGTCCCGAGAGATTGGAGATGAAGCGACGGATGTACGCCAACTTCCCTTGTAAACCTCTCAATTCCTTGAGATTACAAGGTGGTGGCATGTTGAGGATGGCCTTGATCTTCTTCGGTTCGATCTCTATGCCTCGATGATGGACAACGAAGCCTAGGAAGAGGCCCGATTGAACGGCGAAGGCACATTTCAACGGGTTCATCTTGAGCTGGTGTCGACGTAGGCGCTCAAAGATGACCCGGAGGTCCTCCTGATGATCCCGACGGTCCTTGGTCTTTACCACCATGTCATCAACGTAGCACTCCACCGAATGGTGGATTAGGTCGCCGAGGATGTATGTCATGGCCCGCTGGTACGTCGCACCAGCATTCTTCAAGCCGAATGGCATGATGGTGTAGTAGAAGTTGCCCTTCGGGGTCCTGAACGCGGTGTTGATGGCGTCGTCCGGATCCATCTTGATTTGGTTGTAGCCTGACGAACCATCCATGAAGGATAGCGCACCGTGTCCCGTGGTGGAGTCGACGACCATTTCCGTGATTGGCAAGGGAAAGTCATCTTTGGGGCATGCTCGATTTAGGTCGCGGAAGTCTTGGCACACCCGTACCTGGCCATTCTTCTTCTCCACGGGGACGATGTTTGCGAGCCACTCGGTGTATTTCGCCTCTTTGATGAAATCTGCAATGATTAATTTATCGACCTCGGCGATGACTTGGTCTTGAAACTCCGGACAAGCGCCGCGGAGGCTGACGGGCGGTGTTGGGTCAATCGCCAGCTTGTGTGTAGCGACACGGTCGAGCCCGGCATCTCTTTGTAGCTCCAAGCGAAGCAATCTCGATACTCCATCAAGAAGCGTCGATAGCTTTCCGTTCCTCTTCCGTCGCGTGGGTGCGAAAGTGGGACGTGGATCGTCCTCGGTTCCGAGGTTGACTTCGACGAGTTCATCGATGGTGGGCTGACCACCGTCTTCCATCTCCTGTCGAGCCAGCGTGGGTTCGACCTCTTCTTCTTCCTTGACCGGCGCATCGTCGATGGAGTTTTGGCGGTGAAGGCCCTGACGTGACAGTTCCATGTCGTCTCGTGAAGAGACAGACGTAGCATGGCACGTGACTTGTGCGACGCCGTTGATTCCTCCTTCTTCTTCATCGTCGTGGCCACTCGGGTGGGTGTACCCAAGCCCGAACTTGGTCCGAGTCTTGCCCTTCTGCTTGATGAGGTCCTCGGCTTGCCTCCACCATGCCTCGCAAACCGCGGGTGGCGGCGGTATTCTACTGTTTTGCCGAAGCGTGAACCCCGCCTTCTCCAGCAAGCGAGCCATCTTGGGCTCGGCCTTCATTGTGGATAGCGCTTCTTCTGTATCACCGCGAGGTTGGGGAAGCTCAAATATGGAGTCACAATGTTGTACCTGTGGAACTTTATAGAAAATGGTTTGGGTTCTAGACCCAGATGAACTTGGGATAGCCCAAACCTCCAATGGAGAAGCCGTGGATATGTAGAGGGATGGGGGCTGCATGACATGAGCTCCCAGCCAGCCTTCCTCTATCTCCTTTATTCTCCTCCTAACCACCCCCGGATGAGTGGGTGCACCTTCCTCTTTTGGAGTGTTGCGCACCCGCAGTGTGATCGTAGGGGGCGCATCACTGCTGCCGGTCAATGCCTTCGGTCTTTCCTGGGCACCTGCAGAGCCGCCAAGTGTTAAACAACTAGGCTCTTGGTGCGCCGAAGTCGATGAAGATGTAGGAGCCTCTTGTAGAGGCGTCATTGCCGACCTCAACGTGATTGGCGTGGGCTTCTGGTACCTTGCCTTCAATAGCAACGGGGCTACCGGGGCAGGCGTAGAAGAGCTTGCCCCCAGCAAGATCGGGGTAGAGCTCCCCATCCCGTCCTGGTGGAAGGTCTTGTAGTCGTGTTGCACAGTCGACGAAGATCGTCTACGCCCAGGGTTCCTTCGGCTGCGAGAGGAGGAACCCGTGCGTCATGAGGATCATGGTATGATGAGTATCGTGCTTGATCGGGCGCAACACCCGGTTTAATTAAGACATCAACCGCTGGTGTTGTCCGCCCGACATGTTGGTCACTGTCTTCGACGGGGAAGTAGTACATCGCATCTGCATGATGTGACTCTTGCACGGTGTAGGGGTTGGTGTTGCCGATGATGCGTTGTTGTGTGTCGTTGCCGTCGAGGAACTTTAGGCATTGGTGAAGGGTAGAAGGCACCACACGATACTTGTGGATCCAAGGCCTCCCTAAGAGAGCCGAGTAGGAGGTGTTCGCTTCGATGACGAAGAACCGCACCTTGAAGCTGAATGTAGACATCTGGATCTTCACCGTGATGGCCCCTGTTGGCTTCCTTGGTTGTGCCGCATATCATCACGTCGGTGGACTCAGGTCGTCCATCGTGAAACCTGCCCGTTCAAACTCCGGACGGCGGTATGTTCACGGCAGACCACAGGTCGATGAGGATCCGGCGAAGATGCCCCAATGTTTCCCTCCACGTAAAGTGGGCGGTTATGGGCACCATCTTCTATGAGATTGTCCTCTTCATCGAACGTGATCTCATTCACGAACAAGGGATTGGCAAAGAGACGATGCTTCGCCATGCACACTTCATAGATCTCTGGAGCCTGGAGCGCCTTGATGAGTGTGGCATCCCGCAAAACCACTACTAGAAAATCGCGTTGAATTTGTGCATTGCATCGTCATCATCATGCATTGTTTGCATAAAACTATTTCGCAAAGCCCGTTTTGTTTTCTAAAACGCCCCGTCTTTTATTCAAACGCCAAAACCGGGTCCCCGGAATATTTTGTTTTGGCCGCTATCGGTTTGCCAACGGCCCGTTTAACACAAATAAAATTTATATTATTTTTAGTGGGGGCAGTCGAACGGGCCAGATCGACCCGAACGACCACCCCCAGGTTTTTGAATCGGTCCAACTGCACCGCTCCTAAATCCTAAAGTTACCCACTAGTCTACCCAACCCAACCCTCCACCTCACCCTGGCCACTCACACGTTGCCACCTCAGCTCCCCCTCTTCCTCACCCAATCAATCTCTGCCACCTCACCCCAATCATCTCCCCCTCTCTCTCCTCTCTCTCACCCCCACTCTCCCCACCAGCCAACTCCCACCAAACACACACCACACACACCCTGCCACACACGACGCACACAGCCACCCCCTCAGCCGGCCCCACCCCCTGGACAGTCCCCCACTCCCCACGCGCCATGCCCCGCGGGCCCACCTAGCAGGCCACCTCGCCCGTCCTCCCCATCCTCTTCCCAGACGCACGCGACCGCAGCCGCCGCTCCCCTCTCCGGCTACCTCCCCCGTCCGCCCGCGACCTCGCCGGACCCCCCGCCTCCGCACCCTCTCCGTCCGCCGCCGAGCCGCGCGGCCGCCTAAGCTTCCTCGCCGCCTTCTCTCCGGCTGCCGCGGACTGCTTCCACCGCCCTGGCCACAGTTGCCGCCGCTGCGCCGCAGTCCCCGACCCCGCCGCCAGCCGCCACCCCGGCGAGCTCCCACTCGCCAACGCTTCCACCGCCACTGCTCGCAACGCGCCGCCCGCTCTCGCTTGCCACCTCGCCGCCTCTGCACGCTGCCGCCGTCGCCGTCCGCTGCCCGCCTCGAGCTCGGCCTCGCCCGCCCAACCGCCACCAGCCCCGCGCCTGGTCCGCCTGGACCCACCCTGCAGGCCGGGCCCACCTTCCCAGACGCCCGGCCCGACCAGGCCGCCGCTTCACCCCGCCTGGGCACGCCCGGGCCGTCTGCGCAGCCTCGACCCGTCCCGAACCGGGCGCCGCCAGCCCCTCTGCGGGCCATCGCGGTCTCAGCGCGACCGTGTCCCTCCGCCCGACGTGCAGGCCAACCTCATCAACCGAGAACTCCGCCGAGGTAACCGGAGTTCCCTACGTTGGTCCGGGACACCGAAGGACAACTACAAGGACTTCTACGGAAGGGAGCGACATGATCTTCCTCGTGGACCAGTGGAAGTTGCGCAAACCAGAGACCACCGACAAGATCTTCTCGAAGCGGAACAACAAGAACCCTCGCGGGACCCCGAGGACTTCCCCCTGAACGCTAAGTTCGCCGACACGGGTGCGACGAGTATTTCTTCGAGGACGCCGAGTACTTCTTCCCCGGACACCGAGACCCCGGCGCGACAAGTGCTTCGACCCGAACTCCATGACCGACAACATGCCCCGAGAACCCGGATGCGACAAGATCTACCCCAGTAGCCCGAGAACGCTCTCGCCAAGACCGAACCGTCGCACCCTGAACCCCGAGACCGGACCCTGGACCCTGTCGAACCCTGAACCCCGGAACCCCCAAGATCGTCGAGACCCCTAGTGTGTGAACCCCTTCCCGAAACCCTACTTTTATAACATAATAACAACTTGTTGCATATTGAATTGTCATACTCGCATGCATATCTGTGGTTTGGGGGCCTTATGCCGATTCACCTAATAATTAAATATGGGGCCCATATGCGGGCAAATCTAGACTCATATTGGCCTCATTTAAACATGTGTAGCGAACCGGTGCTATCCTTTACCATGTTAAAACAACATTTAAAATTGCGGGGATCTAAATAACTTGCACCATCTAATTAACTGTCGGGACCCCGGTTCCACTTAATATGACCTAATTGCATCGCACCTTGCCATGCCATGCATCATACATGCATCATGCCGATCTTCTGTCGTTGTATTAAATATTGCATCCGGTGTTTCTTCTAGCGTTTTGCTTCTTCACGGATAAGGCCGTTGAGTTGATGTGAGCTTCGTCCCGATCCTCGGTTGAACCTTCGACAATGTTTTCAGGCGAGCATCTCCCCCTTTCTACCTATCTTACTTTTATAGTATTTATTCCCTCCTGTTGAACTATTGCTATCTGTGTTGCGATGCTTTACTTTCCGTACCCTTGATAAACCGTGCAGCCCTATATTGCCTTGGACACGTCCTATTACCTATTGTTTGGTAGATAGTTGGACTTGCGCGTCGTAGTTGCTTGCTCAAGTGCTGATGTGTGTCGTCATATGCCACAGTTGCTGATGTATTGCCGCATGTTGATGTTGGAGATGATTCTAGTTTTACTTATCGTCACTTTAATTTCTGTTTAACAACTAAAATTGAATAAGCAGAGGCATCGGTGGGTGACAGATAATATTTGGTTTCCGAACGCCCACTTGTGTCCCGTAAGACCCCGAGTACTTGATACCTGTTCCTCGATTTATCGCGCTATCCACATCCGGGAGGTATATGGGACCCCCCTGAGCCAGAGCTTGATTCATTCTTATTTCTTGGGGCCACAAACTAGTTTGAGGTGTTTTTACTATCCTGTACTTATGCCATGCTACTTTCGTATTTAAATTGTGCGAGTCGCACTGCATCTGTTTAGGTAAGCGGGATGTTTTCGCGGTATCGGCAGTCCCGATTGGGGACCTGCTTGCGTTCTGACCATCGACGCAAACCTTGAGTCCGTCGAGCTTGCTTACTCCGCGGGTGTACTCAAGGGTGGCCCCGAAATATTTCTGAATCCTGTGATTGTTCATCGTGAAAGCCTCGTTGGGTTTTGATTTGGTTTTCCGAGGTTGATCGGCGTGTGTTGCTATTGGTGCACCGGCCGGTAAAACTTTCTGAAAGCCGTGTCCGCGGATATGGACGACTTGGAGCCATGATATCTCGATCATAGACAAGCATAACTAAAGTTTACTGCTATAAATTTGACTTATAATGACTAGTAATCAGCTTCACTATAATGGAATGGCTAATTACTGCCCACAATTGCTTGTTTGGTTGTCGCCATGCAAGCGCATCTGACTAGTAAGTATTGCAACTACAACGAAATGGCTGAATAAAAGTACCAACAACTGCTGGGTTTAAGGGTTTTCTCATGTTATTCATATCTGATTAGTAAGTGTTGTAACTATAACGGAATGGATAACTAAAAGTGCCCACTGCTTATTTCATCAGGACGATAATTATACCTGACTAGTAAAGTGCCGCAACTATAACCGAATAAATAAAACTGCCAACTGTGTGAGTTCCTCGGTTGACTTCCTCGTTTGGTCTCGAGGGGGAAACGCCAGGATGGGTTTGTTTGAGGATAGAATCAGGTTGGTTTCGAATAGGTCCTTCTTACCCCTCTCTGTTTGACGCCAGTGGATCGAGTCTCTATAGGTTGTTTAGTGCATGCTGCCGCTGCCGCTCAGTCCACCATACCTATGTAGGCGAGGACCGCCGAATTCTAGCCTCGCCGTGTACTGGCCTCAGTACTGACGCTCCTTCTTTTTCCTTTGCCCTTTGTCGGCACCCCTTTTGTTTAAGCAGGTTTGAGATCGACGTCGTTAGCAGGGTTACCCTTCCGGCTTGGCCTGGGCAGGGTTATGGATGCCATTGGTTATTCTTCAGGGCTCTTAGCCCCATTTGCATCTTGTCCGTAGTCGGACGCTCTACCATTTTCAAGGTGATTTGGATCTTGTATATTTTATATCTGTCTTCTTGACTCTTTGAGTCGCTGTTATATATATCTGTTCTCTGGGTCCCATCAAGGACTGTTGTGTAATGTTATTACTTCGTTTTCCACCCGCACGAAAGTGCCTGGTGGGCACCTTTGAATCGTTTCTATGCGGGTTTGGCGAATTTTGCTCAAACTTGCATAGGTCCGATTCTGAGGGTGTTACAATGAGGGCTTCACGCAGGTTTGGCACCAGCATGAGCGCATCGTGCACACTCAAGAGTGCCGGAATTCGCTTGAGGTGGGCGATGATGTTGTAGTCGATGTCCTGTGGTTTCGCCTTCCCACCATCATGCGCACGGTGCCTCTTCATGCGGTGTTGCCTCCTTATGGGCCCGCTTGTCCACTGCTTGCTTGGCCTTCAGGGGGTCGGGTAAGACCTTTCCCCCACGCAGGTTCATGTTCACCTCTTCCACCTGCGGGTTCTTTGTGGCACTGTCGGCGTGGAACGCCTCGTGCTCTTCAGGAGTGAACATGTCGTCCGACTCGGAGCTGGGCACGTCCTTGTAGTCGAGGACGACGTTGCAACTCGCCATGTTTCGTGCTTGACAGGATCGAGCCTCATCTTTTACTCCTTCGACACCCTCCATTGGCCCTTGGTCCCAACCATGGGGTAGGAACTGCGCCAAAGTGCGTAGTCCCCGCCCTGGTCGGGGGAATGACTCATCTCCCTCGGACTTGGGGACGAACCTCGGTGGGGGACGGCGTTGACTTGGATCAACTCGCCTTAGAATTGGGGGAGCGTGTTGATGATGTCGGACGAGGAGGTCGAGTTGGAAGGTCCCTCGGGTATGGCTTCCGACGGACCGTGCTCCAAGGCTTCTCCATGGACATGGTTGGTGTAGAATCCTGGTGAAGGGGAGGTGTTGATGCTGTCGCCAGGACGAGGTTGGATAGTTGGCCCTCAACTTGTGAGAGGGGCGCCCATCCATCTTCATATTCATCGCCTTGCCTTGATGAAGAGGGCACCACTACGCTCACCATGTTCACAGACTTGGTAACTGGATTGATAGCTTCCGGGTCCAAGTTGATCCTCTTTTCATTGACGGCTCTCTGGAGCCATTCCTTGAAGGCGACGCATCCTCGATGACATGTCCCACGCACCTATGATATGGGCAAAACAAAGCATTATCTGTCATCCCGGTTGATCGGGTCTTGAGCTGGAAGGTTCAAAGCTCGATGTTCCATCGCTGGTTGAACATGTCATTCACCATCTCTCTGCGGAAGATGTATTGCTTCTTGAGGAGCTCTTGCATCGTGGGTCGTTGCCTTACTCCCGCTTGCTCGCCTCTTGCGCCCAACATTGGCACATTGCCTTGGGGAGTGGAGGAGAAGACCCTAGTGGCATTTGCCTCCTTGATGCCTTCATCTTGGCCCCATTATTGGTTGGCTTGGATGTTGATGCGAAGCGCTTGGACGGGTCGAATATAGTGGCGTTCTTGTAGAGCTCCATGATCTGTGGTGATTTCTCGAACTCTAGCTTCGTTGCCGCCACCGCCGTGCTAAGAGCACTGAAGGTCCTAGGCTCGCGCCGAGAGACCTCGAGTGACCAATGTTGTTGCAGCCCGTGGACACACATCTCGATGGCGTCCTCAAGGTGCATCTCCCGGGCGAGCCGCACATAGCTGTTGCGGAAGCGAATTACGTACTCGTCGATGGACTCATCTCGTCGTTGACGAACTTGTGCAAGCTCGACGACAGAGAAGTCCTTCTTCATGGCGACGAAGTGCTTCTTGAAGACCTCCTTCATGCCTGACCAACTTTCGATGGATCCGACGCAGCGGCTGCGATGATGGAAGGCGGGGCGGTTAACGACCCTGAAAATTGTCGAAGGAGAAGTGACGTTGTTTGCGTGTCCTCAAGACGCCTCGGCACGCCAAGTGCTCCCTTGCATCACCCGTCCCGTCGAATTGACGAAACTTTGGTGGGTGCCACCCTGCAGGGAATGACACCAGGTCGTTCCATGATTCGTAGGGCTTCTCCAGCTCGCTCCCCATGGTGCGAGGAGCATTATCGACCTTCAATTGCTCGAATATTTTGTCTACCATGTCTTTAAGCATGTCGTGGTAGCCTTTCAGCATGCTTTGTTGTGGCGTTGTGTCGGCTGGACCAGAGGGTCTAGCCCATTGGCGAGCATGTGTGCTTGTTTCTTCGTGTTGGAGCTCATGATGGGGTGGCGCACTTGTTAGAGCGCCCGCCTGCAACTCCTCCACTTGTGGGTCTACCACTCCTGGTGGTACGCTTTGTGGCGGGCCACCGTTGTTGTTGCTGTTGTTCATCATGA
Source organism: Avena longiglumis (assembly GCA_030063025.1). NCBI lineage: Eukaryota > Viridiplantae > Streptophyta > Magnoliopsida > Poales > Poaceae > Avena > Avena longiglumis. The sequence continues at coordinate 449,603,098 of CP125977.1, forward strand.
GCTCGATGAACTGGTCGAGTTTTGATGTCAATTGATCAATCTTACGGCGCTGCTCCTTCATCTCTTCTTCGGTGCAGCTTCTCTCCTCGCCGATGCACTAGCTGCGCGACAGAGCCGTCGTTCTTTCCACCGCTCACCGCCATGTGGGCTGGTGCGGTATGGAGATCTTCAAGGCCATCTTCACGGTCCGATAGGACCAAGGGCGAGCTCGTGGTATGGAGGGAGTTTGTAAGTTTCTCCAACGAGGAGGTGGAAGAAGAGTCGGAGAAGCTCTTCATTCATCGGTGTAGTCGTCAATCCCTTCCTCTTTGGTTGATCTCCATCACACTCAAGTGCGGCGGACCTTAGCCGTGTCTTGGCTCGGTCGATTTGCAACCTGCAACAACTCGTCGGGATCTCGTGGGAGTCTTGAGGTGATGTCGGTGTAGAGTCGGCATGAAATGTTCGGGTGATATCCCAAGTCTCCATCGAAAGTGAGCCTTTCCTGCCATGATGGGAAGGCATGGGCGTGGATCTTGCTCCTCTTCCCTTGTAGAAGCGTTGGCCTTGGCCTCCGCTGATGCCCTTGAACCATGAACGTACATGGCCGAGGCGTGGCAAGAAAGCCTTCTTGAAGTCAGCTTTGGGGTTCGACGATCTCCTCGTCCGAGGGATAGCCAAACTCGTGGGTGACTTGAGGAGGTTGCCAACCGTCGTTGGCTCAAGCCTTGGGCGCACTGCACTGGCCGCACAAAGCAAGGTTCTTCTTTGTTGCCTCCTTTCCTTTCCATCCCCTGCTGAAGGGCATCATCTCCGATCTTCTCGCCTTGCGGAGAGGTAAGCGGAGGTTTTGTGGGAGGAATCTCTTCTTTTCCCGGGGCAACGGAGGTTGAAGCCCCAAGATCCGCCTCGGGGTTGGAGGCAGTTGCGGCCGGAGTCTCCTCGACGCCCTCCATTGGCGTGGGCTGTCGGTGTTGGCGTCTTTTGCCTCAGGAGGCGAAGATGATGTGTCCATCGCCTGTTCATCGCCTTGTTGAGGATTTGCTGAAGGAAGCGGTGGTGGAACCGCTTCGCCCTTTTGTTCGACACCCCCTAAGGGCATCTTGCGTGGTTTTGGAGCGAGGCGGCTGAGCAGGTAATTGTACCGCTCGTGCCGCTCTAGGTTTGGAGAGATGCGGAAGCCGATCCTATCACTTTCTTGAATGACCCCACCATCGGGTCGTACCCGAACTTGGGTATGGCGGAGCACCAGGTCTTCGAGTTCTTTGTATAGAACTTGGCGATTCCTCCGGCCTCGCGCTATGCTGGTTCTCTGAGGACCTGCCGGGTTCTTGAGGGTGCTGGTGGAGTTGGTAGAAGAGGCGGTGCAGCTCGTGGCGTTGGTGGTAGGCACGCCTTGCAGGGCGACTTGAGTCGCTCTCCACGCCTAGGCGGGGATGAAGGCCGTGGTGGAAGTGCATCTCGTGGAGGATCCCTAGGTCTCCACTGTTGAGTGGGACGAGGGTCCCTCTCATCATCTTGATGTCGTGACCAACGGTTCCAACGTGGGGGCATGTTAGGATGCCCCCGGTGTGCATGTCTGATGGGTGAAGGCTGGCGTCGGGGCGCCAAGGTATGGCGCTCATGTTGAGGACGATGACTAGGGACCTGGTGCCTAATCCTGCCCCCAGCTGGTGCTGATGAAGAACTTGGCGCTCCTTGCTCATGGAGCCGCCTCCGGATGCTATTCATTTGATCTTGCAAGCGGCGGAACTCCTGCCGTAGATCTTCTCCGTGTGGTGCAGGTACCTCGTTTCGAAGAACGGCGAACCTGTTGTCGTTGGGGATGGGGCGACCATTGATCGCCGAAGTGTGGCAGCATGGTGCACACATTCTTCTTCGAGAATCTTCAAGGTTGATGGAGAGCGTTGGGCCTGGCAAGACGGACTCTTTTCGGGAGTACCGTTTCCAGAACTCCTTCATGATGGCTCTTCTCACCACCAACTTGACCTCTGATGGTTCAGTGCTAGTACATGTGAACACCTTGTCCGCGAGGTCCCTTGCGCCGAGGGACCAATCTTCCGCAAGAACCGTGCTCCTGGTGATGCGAGAGCTTAATAGCTGGTGAAGGCGTTGTACCTTACGACACTTCCTCCTGTAGTTCCTTAGTGGATGCGGGCTTTCTGACAAACGGGCATTTGCCACAAGTCTCCGCAGGTCATCAGAGGCGGCTTCCAAGCCTCCAAGAAGCTCCACTCCGGTGCACCTAGGTGTTGGCGTCGGCAGCTGCGGCGGCGGGTAGGCGGCGACACCGCTCCGCCCGCTTGTCGGCGTTGGAAGAGAGGCGTTGGGCGCCCCACGCCCCTTTGACGTCATATCCGTTGACTCCTTCAACAGGCGCGCGCCGAGCATCAACTCGCGGGCGCTCCTTCTGGCCATGGCGGATGCCCGCCTTTGCGCTTCTTGGATCGCGCAGTTTGGAATTGCTGGCTCCCCGGCTTGGTGCATGAACATCTTGGTGCCGACCTCGGCGACCACCATGGGCGGAAAGGATGATCCAAAGTGGATCACCCAGGCTCGCGTTGATGGCGTGGGGATTCCTCCGCATGAAGATGACCTTTGATCGCGGAGGTCCTCATTCGCTTGTCATGCATGATCTTTGTGTGGGTTGAGTGAACGCGAAGACGATTCGACGACCACAGCGGAGCAAAGATGGGAGGAGAACCAGGTCCCACCGGCGTGCCAATTTGTTTGACACGAAAACGCTCGAAAAGTCAACGTGGGCTACTCGAGGGAGAAGAATGGTAGCGTGTTTTTCTCATGCGGGGTAAAGAAAAGAAGTAAGCGTGCATGTACCGTAGTACACAAGAAAAGGTAGGGAAGATGCATTTCATTAATCTCGTGGAGAAATAAAGTACAAATCCCTAATACAAGGCGCCTGCTTGGCTTGCTGCCACCGACTATGGCGATTGCGATCTCATGGTTCCCGGGCCTCGGAAGGCACCCGTTAATTACTCGCTGGTTACGCCATGAGACACCTCCGATTAAGCCGTGTGGTGCCTTCGCTGCCCGCCCGCGTTCTCCATGCATGATGTGGTGGTGGTGTGTGTGTGGGCGCGGCAGAGCCCGTGTCCTCGTCGGTACGCGCATGAGTAGCATGGCCTTTGCTCCGCCATGCCGCCCTCGCCATCGTGCCTCGTCGGTCTTGACGGTCGATGTAGTTGGAGTTGAGTAGCATGGGTCCGCTCACTGGGACTTCTCGGCGACCAGCAGCCTCTGGTGCGCGCGAGGGTATGCCTCGCGAGTAAGCGTAGGTGGAGATCGGCGTCGGTGCAAAACCGACACGCGCCTACAAGCCGGTGCAGCCAACGTGGTCGACACCTCGTCTCGGTCCGACGCCGAGTTCACGGCTGTCGTCCTAGACAAGAGCGTCGTCTCACGGGCTCGTGGAGATGGAGGTGGGTATGACGCCGGATTGTAAGTCGGCAGCACTTTCGCCTATGCTCGCCGGCTTCACGGAGATGGAGCTAGCACCGGGTTGTACGATGGACACCCCGATGCTATCGCCTATGGCTCGCGGAGGCGGAGATGGCGACGACTTGCATACTAGCGGCCCCGCCATCACTCGTCTTCGTCACGCCTCGCCGGAGTGAAGAAGGCGTCGGGCTCGATGGGAGGAGAGATGGTGCCGGGCTGCGCGCCGGCAGCCGCGCGCCGTCGGGGCCGTCGTCTTGTTGGCGTCCGTAGGAGGTGAATAAAGGTTGGGCTGCCCGCCGACAGCCCCGTCGCCGTCTTAGGCAGCATGGCTCGTTGAGATGGACGTGGCGCCGAATGCATGCCGGCTGCCTTCTCGCCTCGTCTTCGGCAACGCCGTAGTCGCAAGGTTCGATGGGGGAAGAGATGGCGCCGCTACGGACCGCCGGCAGTCGCGAGACAGCCGTCTTTGGCGCGCCACACCAGAGCGGAGATGGCGATGGCGTCGGGCTGCACGCTGGCAGCCTCACGTTCTTGAGGCCGTGCTATTGGTGGCGGAAGAGATGGAGGTGGCGCCGGGCCGTACGCCGGCAGCCACGCGCCCCTGGTCCGTCGTCTTGGTGGCGGCGGAGATGGAGATGGCGCTGGGCTGCACGACGGCAACCGCGCCGTCTAGGCTGTCCTCTTGGTGGCGTTGGAGATGGCGCCGGGTTGCACGCCGGCAGCCGCGCGTCTCGCCGTCGCCTTGGTGGCGTTGGAGATGGCGCCGGCTGCACGCCAGCAGCGCTGTCGAGGCCGTCCTCTCGGTGGTGTTGGAGATGGCGCCGGGTTGCACGCCGGCAGCCGCGTGCCCTCGGGCCGTCGCCTTGGTGGCGTTGGAGATGGCGCCGGGTTGCACGCCGGCAGCCGCGCTGTCGAGGCCGTCCTCTCGGTGGTGTTGGAGATGGCGCCGGGCTGCACGCCGGCAGCCGCGCTGTCGAGGCCGTCCTCTCGGTGGTGTTGGAGATGGCGCCGGGCTGCACGCCGGCGGCCGCGCCATCGAGGGCCGTCGTCTTGGTGGCGCCGGATGCACGCCGGCAGCTGCATGCCCTCGGGTCGCCGTCTTGGGGGCGTAGTGTGTGTAGATGGAAGTGGCGCCGGGCTGGACTCCGGCAGCCTCACCACCGTCACCTTCGGAGTGGCTCGTAGAGATGAAGAGGGCACGCGACAGGCTGCCCACCGGCAGCCCTGTCCATCGCGTGTCTCTTCCCGCCGCAGTGAGCGGAACCTTCTCCGGCGAAACGCATGTGTGCATGCATGCTAGAGAGAGAGAAAAAGAGAGAGAGAGTCAATCCATATGCTCACCGTCAGAAATCATCGGCTTCACCTCCATATGGCTTAACTGATCAGTGTGTGTGTATGGTGCTTTTGACTGGGATGCTAGCTCGTGTGTGGAAATTTGCAGATGGGATTTTGGTGATGTGGGGCGCCTGCGTGTATGGTGCTGGTGGATAAACGGATGGCAAGTGCCAAGCGAGAGCTGTGCTTCCTCCAGCGCGAGCTCTACGTCCCGTCTCCGTCCTGCCCCTTTCTCTTTCTTCAGATCGTCCTCCGTGCTGCTGGGTTGTGCGTAGTATATATAGGCCGAGCCTAGGGTCGCGGGTCGCCTCGGTCGTTCAACCGTTACCGATTTTATTGGACCAGATAGAGATAGAACGCGACGTCTTCTTATCTCTTCCTCTGATCTTCTTGGCTCACACGTCCGCACAAGAAAAGAAAACCACCATTGTACGTACCTAATTGCATGGCTGCATATGGGCCCTGCCCCAGACCGAAGCGTGATATTCCGGTTGAGCTGAGGTCGTTTAAACATAGCTTAATTATCTCTTTATCTTTGGTATTTGCATACGTATACGTACGATCTGGCCGCAGCATCCGTGGAGAATCCTGACGCCAGCTAGCCAGGCTCATATATATAGCGCCTTAGCAAATTTACTCTCTGGAGTCCATCAATTACATAAGGCCGTATGGCTCCAGCCCCACATGGAAGTAGCCAGCGTGTTTACCTGTATTTAAAAAAATAAAAAAATGCAGTATGTTTGAAATATTATTTGGTACAAAATCACGTCGAACACCCATATCTGGGACAAACATTTCTTAAGTGCGTCTGAACACTCAAGATCCACCCACTCTACTGCTTTACACACTGGGCCAACCTAAAAAACACGAGACCTAATTATCAACATAACACTATACAATTTTCATCATGTCACCACTGTACATAATGAGAGAAAACCTGATTTGTACAACCCAAAAACCATCTCCCAGTGTTACTGCCTTCAAATGAAACATATTTCCTTAATTTTAGCCCATGGTCACATGGTACTTCCCAATCGAGATCTATGCCCTCCCAATGGGGGTCTTAGATCGTGAGTGGTACCTATAAGGGGACGAAAAGCTAGAAATAAGCACGATTGCATGCACAAATGGAGCTCAGATCAAGGTAATTACCAATTCCTAACCATTACCAAGAAGACAAAGGAACTTACATCAGGGAAGGAAGACTCGATGTCGGAGAGAAGGTTGTCTCTGCTCGACTTGTTGTCCTCGTCGTTCCAGGACGGCATGGCGAATGCGGCCGCGGCAACGCGTTAGAAATGGTGAGGAGAGAGAGGAGGGCAGTGAGTGGAGAGATCAAGAGTGGGGAAAGTGAACCGTGTCAACATTGCAACATTGAATAAATTGGCATATTTCAATAGTTTAATCGATAAAATGCCCCGTGACTGTATTACTATCTCATAACTAATAGGTTTTATCTTTCTTCATTCCAATTTTTAATATTAATGATGTACTTATGTATAACTTTATTCAGTGATGGTTTCAATGAATGATATGTTCGAAAATCCCAATAGCTCACAGAACATTATATTACAATCTCTCAACAATCATGATCTCATAAACAAGTATAGTACATCATCTCAACAAATGTAATCATGTCAACTACAATGTACTTATGTCTTATTACAACAACGATGGTTTCATTGAGTGATAAGTCCGAAAATCTCAACAGCTCATAGAACATTGGATTGTAATCTCTAAACAAACATGACCATAGAAACACAATTTCAAAGCAACACCAATCTTTGTTACAAATACAGGTAGGGGGACCCTGCGGTCCATATGACAAGCCTTGGGTAGAAGCTCTCATCAGATCTGATAAACGTCGATCACTTTGTTCTGTTCAGCCATAAGATGGGCCTCTACATCCAATATAAGCTATTAAACAACATCAGAAATGGTAGCCATGAAGAACACCTTCTTGGTTTACTTCTTTCATCGCATAATCTGCATCAGATCTTCACTATCCAAAACCTCTATAAATTCCTGATTCTTATGATGCCACCACCAGAGTCGTGCCATCTGCTTAGGGCCAATAATGATTTCCTTACCAGTCATCTCTCTCATTTCAACAAGATTTGTGTTTTTGGAATCAACGACTATCTCCATGGTTCATGACAAAACTGGCTTATTAACTTTGCCATCAAGTTTAGCCGTGTATGAATCCACCTATTTATGTATACTGAACTTAGCTTGATCAGCATCTGGTGGTCCGTAAACTCGAGCAGCAGAAGCTCGGGAAGCAAGATCTCTAGTATCAGCATACATATCATCAATCATCACTTCAACTTTCACCTTGCGATCAGCTGCACAACATTCCCAAAGCATCTGAAGCTCATGGGAGTGCTCAATTTGCATATAGGTAACACTCATGTTGCACCACACCAATTTTGTCCTCTATCTGGATCCCTAAGAAATCCTAGCATGAAGCATATCTATCAGCTACGAAACAAACCCAGCCTCCTTGCAATTCACAATCAGATGCACATCTTTCCCGAACATAACCCTCTCGCAAGCAAAATCTAGTTTTGAAGTGTACTGGCAGACATGAACTGTCAACTCATATAGGTTCGTTGTATCGAAGCTGGTCCTAATTTTATTAAAAAGGGGACCTTTCAGTTCATTTGACTCTACTTCGTAGTAACTAATCTACTAGTAAGACAAGGCACATATAAGAAAAAATCACCTCTCGCTCTTCTCCCGGGTGGTTTTCTTCGAGATCTGGGTTCCATGATCCTGCATCGCAGCCGAACACTCCGCCTCAGACCTAGATTTTATCTTCAAACCGCTGCTCAAAGGTACCTTGCTAGCAGACTTCTGGCTGACCTCCTTGCTAACCTGGGTGTGGACGTCGCCGTTGCTTCGCTTGTCTAGCCTTGCGCCAGAGACTCTGGTTCCAATGGAGCCGAAGTCACCGACGTAGCTACCACCTTGGCCTTCCTAGACATGCTGGGAAAGGATATGGCGGGACAGGGAGAAAAGGGACCGCCATCGCTGGATTTAGTATGGCGGGAGGGAGAAAAATGGCCGCCGCCGCTGAATTCAATGTGGGGGGAGGGATAAAAAGGATCGCCGCCGGATTCAGTGTCTGGCGTTAGGAAAGTATAGAACAGGATTTTCCCCTACAACACGTGTAGGGTGACTCAGAAGGGGAACGACAGGGGCACGGTAGGTACTAGTGTAACGAAATATCCTGACATAATGGCGAAGATTCGAAAATATCTGATTTGGCTACCATTCACTTGAAGTACCCCTGTCGGCAACCCCCCAACTTTTTGGATCGCGGTGATTACAAGCAACTTGGACCCCGTGATGCCTTGGCCTATGAACTTTCGGGCCACAAAGTAACAAGCCCCTCTACATGAGGTATTTCAGGAGCATTAGCATTAACAAAGTTGTCTATGCACCTGATACGTCGAAAACGTATCTATAATTTTTGATGTTCCATGCTTGTTAGTATCTACTTTGCTCTGCTTTGTCTACACCTTGAGGTGCTTTTTACATGTTTTCTGGTACTAACCTATTAACAAGTTGCCACAGTGTCAGTTGCCTATTTTCTGCTATTTTTGGTTTCAGAAAAGCTAGTAAAGAAATATTCTCGGAATTGGACGGGACAAAAGCCAAAGTCAATAACTTTTCATGGGGGAACAAGAAGTCCAGAGGGGAGACGGAGGAACAAACCAGGGAAGCCAGACCCCCTAGGCACGACCAGGGGTGGGCCCACGCCTGGGAGGGGTGTGGCCCCCCTGGTCGCCTCCTTGGCCTCCCCCTTCTCCTATAAGAAGCCCCCGATGCAGAAACGCTAAGCACCTGATCAAATCTCCACGAAACCGTCTGTAGCCGCTGCCACCATTGTCCCTAGATCAGGGAGATCTGAAGTTCTTCCCGGCACCCTGCCGGAGGGTAGATCATCCCTGAGGGCTTCTCTCCAGTATGATGTGTGAGTAGTTCCACCTTGGACTATGGGTCCATGTAGTACTAGATGGTTGTATCTCCTCCTTTGTGCTTTCATGTTAAGATCTTGTGAGCTCCGTTCATGATCAAGATCTAACCTATTTGTAATCATGCATGTTGTGTTTGCGGGGATCCGATGGATATTGAGATTATTATGTTGGTTTCATTAATGGTTTTGTCTTTATGATTCTATCATGTCTATGTTGTTTGTGATCTTGCATGCTCTCCGTTGTTAGTAGGTATCTTGGCCAAGTAGTTGCTAGTGACTCCAAGAGGGGGTATTTATGCTCGATAGTGGGTTCATGCCTCTAGTTTCCAAGGGAAGTGCCAGAAATATCTTTGGTTGTAGATGTGATGTTGCCACTAGGGAGAAAACAACGGTCTCTTGTTCATGGAACATGTGGACTGTTTACCTTACACACTTTGCTTAAAGAAGTTGTCTATTGCTTGCAACTTAATACTGGAGGGGGTTCGGATGATAACCTGAAGGTCGACTTCTAGTCTTAGATGCAGTTGGATGGCGGTCTATATATATTGTTGTATTGCCCAATCGAATCTCATAGGATCTTTCCGACTAGTAATTGCATTGTTATGCCTTGCTCAGTTCCTGTCAATTGCCCTGCTGTAATTTGTTTACCCTTCATGCCATGTTGTTTATCTAAGGAGAGCACCTCTAGTGAACTATGGACCCCGGTCCAATCCTTACCATTGATACATCTTCCACTGTTACTTGTTTACTTGCTGCAAACCATTACCTTCCACACCATACGTTTAATCCTTTGTTACAGCAAACCGGTGAGCTTGACAACCTCACTGATTAATTGGGAAAAAGTCTTGAGTTTGTGTTGTGCAGGTTTCCACGTTGCTTGCAACACCTTTGAGACGTTTCCTTCCTCCTTCAGGTTCAATAACCTCGGTCTCAACTGAGGGAAACTTGCTGCTGTGCTCATCACACCTTGCTCTTGGGGTTCCAACGAAGTGTCCCACGTCAACACTGGGTGCACACATCGGCGCCTATTAAATAAAATTCTCCCCTTGGCTGACTCAGCTGCTGTGACTCCCTCCTAGCATGTTTCGCTAACTTTTCACCATGGAAAGTCCAAGTATTGTAGGATGGTGTTAACCCATAATTGACCAGGTGACTACTAACATCATCCCTCGACTGTATATTCAGGTTCTTGCATTTTGTACAGGGGTAAAAAAAATTCTAGGTCTGGTAGGGATGTCAAACGCCAGTTTCATGAAGTCCTCGGCCTTTTCTTTCCATTCCAAGGTAAAGTCCCACTTACTGACATAGCCCCCATACATCCAGTCACGATTTTCCATCCTATAATCAGTATGAAAACATACATATACAATTCTTTCAATTAATCATGCCACTAAATAAATCAGGTATTAGTTCGATTAATTTTAGCAAATATAGATTTTACGGCATGCATATATCCACATATATGCCACTAAATAAATAGGTAAAGAGGATCCTAGCAACCGTCAGATCCGTAGATTGAGTATGTTCTCCCTGCTCTACCCCGATCCGAGACAGAATTTCGACAGCACCTCCCCGCTGCTCTCCCGATACACATCTCGGCAAAAATCCAAGAGGTATGTGCATCCGGAGAACAACGAGGAGGCACAGTCGACATACTTTCTTGGATCGGAGTAGAACAGGGAAAACATACCTAACTATGCATCCCCCGGCTGTCTCAATAAATGTTGTAAGAGTTACGGTTCATAATATACGAGACCACTAATGCATATTTATCCGTGTTACCCTTACGGTCGGGAAGAAGCGCCTAGGTAACGCGACATACTTGGTGATATAGAAACGAAAATAACCCTAGGTATAAGAGAGGAGAATTGATTTTTTCCTGGAAGCATGAGCGATGGCCGAGGAAGAAGATCAGTGCCCTTCTGGCAAAATCCCTTCCGATGAAGGGCCCCCCATCAAACTCAACACGTATCCTGCATGAAATAAAATACATCAATTCAAACATTGCACTAATTATATTTTCGTATAATCTACTATTACTAAAATATTTCTAAACAATCCCCTAAAACAAACTGACATGGTTATACCCCGCGGGTACACGATCTCAGCATACCTAGTCCAGCCCAAGGAAGGCCCACGACAAATATACGCCGGCCCATGAAGACTTTCGGGTGGCCAAGGCCCATGACGCCTTCGGATCCTTGGAGAGAAAGACTAGAGTAGATAGGAAATTCAAAGGGGTAAACCCTAAAACCTGTAACCGACTCGATCTGTGCCTGGGACCAGCCTATATATAATGGCCAGGAGGGCACGACGAGGAGGCTCTCTTACAATCTCTCACACACCACCGCATAGACACCTCCACGCCAGATTGCATCTGCGCGCCCCTGTAACCTTTGGTTCCATCATAATCAGAGCAGACAAGCAGGAGTAGGGTTTTCCCTCTGGGGGCCTGAACCCGGGTAAACCTCGTGTCCCCGTGTTGCTTGTTTTCTAACCGTTCCGCGATCTCCAGCATCCCCATCTTCTCCAAAACCCAAGTCCATAACAATGGGCATTGACGAGATTAAACCTCGTCAATTGGCGCCGTCTATGGGAACTGGGGACGCTGATTATGCGATCTTGACGGTCCCAACCCGAGCGATCTACAACTCCGCGGCGACGGAGAGTCATCTCCTCTTCGGCGCCTTCGACTTCACCGCCCACTCACCGTCCACCATGAAGGACTTCGAGCCCATTGGCGACAGACTCGAGATCCTGTTCGGGAGCTTCTGCGTCCAGGTGGGGCAGATCGGCACTCTCCGCCTTCCAGAACGGGTGCCCCTGCCATCGATTAGGCCCGCTTCATGGGCTCCACACCCTGTGCTACGCACATCACCATTGACAGAGGAGTCCTATGACAGTAGCAGCTGCAACTCCGATCTGTGCGATCCACCATCGGATGAAGGGACCCACGGTTCCGGATCCGAAAGATGCGGAAGCAGCAGGCCGATCTACGAGCTCTACGAATGCACCGCACTCATCCAGGATCAAGAACACAATCCGCCACCTAACCCGCAGGGTAAAAACGGTGGAAACAACGAGCAGCATAGATGGCGAAGGCTACCTCGGATCCTCCAGCAACCGTCGGCATCCGGGAGGTGATCTGAGGAAGATCCAGCTCAGCTCCAGACGCCAAGGCCATGGCCAGCCCAACAGAGGCCCCGATGCCTTTCTGCTTGCGCTTGTACGCCACAGGCGCCTCGCCTGATAGCGCCTCCGCCAAGGCGTCGACATCTTCGAGGGCCACGCCCTTGGTGACGAGATCCTTGTAGAAGCGCCCAAGGACCTCCTTGGCCTCGGCAAGCGAGCTGATAACGGTACTGCAGCGGTCTTCGACCGCCGCAGTAGCAGCATCTAGAGCACTTCCGTGCTCTAGAGCACCGCGATCAAACTCGATGCCCGCGACATCTAAAGAAACAAAGGAAGCAACATAAATACAAGCACCACAAGGAAAGACAAGGAAGCCGAAAGGGGAAGGCGAAGAAATGCACCCGAAACAGCCTTGGTAGCTGCCATCAGCTTGCCGGCTACCTCTTTCTCGCGCGAAGCCGTGGCGGTGGTGAGCTGCTCCTTGCGGTCCGTAGCCTCCTCCTGCAGACGCTCCTTGGCCTCGCCGCGTTGGCTAGCTCCAGCTCGAGGCGTTCCTTCGCACCAACGGCGACCTCGGCTTTCTTCTCCGCCTGCCCAAGGCTCTTTTTGAGAGCATCAAGCTTGCGGAGAGAGACATTGTGGTCCTCTGCAGTCAGCAACAAACCTATTAGATCGAAGGACAAAAAATACATAAAGAAGCAAAAAGACCAGATCGTAAACATACCTTGAAGCTGTTTGAAGCTGGCCTCCAATGCCATATGCTGCTGCACCAGCTGTTTGGCGCCTTGCACAAAAGGCTGCAAAAAGAACCACTCGTCAAAAGGACGGCTCGAGGGCTACGCCCAAAAATGAACGAGCAACGCTCGGGGGCTCCCCCCAAGACAAGAAGCAAACAACAAGGATCAGCAGATCACCCGAAAAATGCTCGGGGGCTCCCCCCGAGACAAGAAGCAAAAAACAAGGATCAGCAGATCATCCGAAAAGGCTCGGGGGCTCCCCCTGTGGTAGAAAACAAAAATTACTTACGTGGTTAGACGGCGACTCCGAAGGTCCGCTAGCAGTCTTCTGAGGGACAACCACCCGATCCTCCTGCGGAGAAGGGTTCGGGGCAGCGCCCTCAGAGGTGGCCACCGTCTGAGGAGGAGGAGGCACAACCTTCGACTCCCCCACCATCTCCCGAGCGCCATCACTGGAGGAGCCGTCGGAGGAACTGCTACAAAAGAAATATCAGCAAATATCAAAACAAACATACAAGAGAAAGCAAAAATGGGCTGAGGAAACTTACGAGTCGAGATCGCTCAAGTCGAAGACAGGAGGGGTCTTCCTGCCCTTCTTCTCTTCCTTCTTCTCTTCCTTCTTTTCTTCCTTCTTCCGCTTCGTCGCGGGTGCGGTGCCACAGCCCGCACAGGAACGGTAGGAACTGTAGAAGAAGATCCCCCATGCCCATCACTGTGACGCTCAAGGCACAACGGGTTCCTAGGCATCGGCGGAGTCGAGGCATCCGACGATTCGCTGGAGCTCCTCGTCCGCTTGCGAGTATGATCCTTGCTCGACTCGTTGGCCTCTTCAGCCGGAGACCGCGCCGACGGTAGCTCGGACATGGAATCCACCACCTCATTGTCCGGAGCATTCGGAAATAGTTCGGGCAATGGAGGCGACATGGCCGGCACCCTGAATTCATGCGAAAATATAGCAAAAAATTTCAGTACAGAAGGTTGAAAACCAAACGCAGTCAAAAAATAGCGCTACGCGCACATCACAGTTCTACTCCTGCGGAACCGGATGGGAAGCGGAGAACGGAGAAGTCAACGATTTCCCCGGAAGATCCTCTCCAGCCTTAAACTTCAGCAGTGGACGAAGGATCCCGTCGAGATCCCCCTTGGAGAATTCCTTAGCCGAAACCCTGGTCGGATCACGGCGACCCGAATAAAGAAACATCGGGTGCACCCTAGCCTAGAGCGGCTGCACCCGACGTTTGAGAAAAGTGCGGATGATATCCACACCGTTCGCATCCTTATCCGGAATCAGCTGGAGATCCTCCACCCGATGATAGAGCCCCTCTATCTTCGCCACATCGCCATCCAAGATCTGGTTCTTCCAGGACCTCTTCGGCTCGATCTTTTGGGAGGGGTCGAAAGGAGCAAGACCAAAATCCTGCCCAGCCACCATGGAGTCACGGATGTAAAACCATCGCCTCCGCCAGTACTGGACAGATTCAGACATGGAAAAGGAGAAGAAAAGAAGATTGGATTGAAGGGAAATGATGCAACCCCCAATGGGATAGACACCATCATAACCAGATTACCTCTTCACGGAATAGAGTTTCCGGAAGAGGCCAAAGTGCGGCTCGATACCGAGCTAGCACTCGCAGAAAGTGACGAAACAAGCAATATGAAGAAGATAGCGGGGGAAAGATGATGCAGCTGGATGCCGTAAAGAAAAAGCAGTCCACGAAGGAAATTGTGGACTGGGAAGGAAAATCCCCGAAGAACAAAAGCGAGGAACATAACCCGAAACCCAGCGGGGGGACGGGGAATTACCTCGTTGCCAAGGAGTTTGACGGCCTCCCTATCCTGCGGGATCAAGCCCCGCTCACGAAGCTTGCAGAGATCACTCTCCCGCGTCTCCTATCGCCGCCAGCCACCGTCGGTGACACGGGCAGCGGTAGAACTTTTATTGCCACCAGTAGCGCTGGTGCCAACCGCAGAAGAGGACTTCTTAGGCTTCCCCATTGCGGTGCGGCGGCGCCGGCGGCGAGAACGTAGGATCAAAGAAGGAAATGTTCGAGGATATTCCAGCGCACAGCAAGAAAGCTCAGAGAAGATTGGAGCAGTGAAACAAGAATGGCTGCGGTGAAAACAGATTAATTTTCCCCCAATGATTATAAGGACGAAGACGATGCATGCCAACCGTCCATCGGGAAGACCTAGCGCCAACAGCAAATCTGACCGTCCACGTGTCAGCATAACAGCGAACCGTCGCTCACACACCGTCCACTATGCACGGAAATCGAGGTGACGCCGTAATTATATCCACGCCGCGCGTGACCGGTCAACTCAAGGTCAGAAGGTGGGACCCATGTTCGTCCAGTCACGTCATCTCTGGCGCTGCATACGCTTGAGGTCACCGATCGTCAGCACTGACGTCATCAAAAGCTATGCTAGCAACGGTTAAAATTCTTCGGCTATACAATTAAGAGTACTCACTCGAATCTACGATTCGACTAACTACTCGGGGGCTACTCCTATAAGGAGCGCTGGCCGCGCACCAGAAAAGTGAACAAAACACTACATCACTGGATTATTTCTTCGAGTCCTACGTCGAGGCTACGACTCCACTACGGACTCGGGGGCTACTCCCATAGGGAGAACGGATTGTGTCCTATGGACCTGAAGCTGAACAATGACTAAATTAAAGTCTCTGCTCGAATCTATGACTTTAACAGACACTCGGGGGCTACTCCCATAGGGAGCGCTGGTCGCGCACCCTATGAATTCTTCGACTGCGATCCTTCGGATCAACATGCAAAACTTTTTCGGCACCTCTGCGCTAATTAACGCTAAGTGAGCAACATTCTCTTGAAAGACAGAGTCAGACACACGCATCAAAAATCCCTACACATTCTCTTGAAAGACAGAGTTGCACCCGAAGGATTGAAGAGTCCTCAGCCGAATCTACGATTCGACTAAACACTCGGGGGCTACTGACATGGTTATACCCCGCGGGTACACGATCTCAGCATACCTAGTCCAGCCCAAGGAAGGCCCACGGCAAATATACGCCGGCCCATGAAGACTTTCGGGTGGCCAAGGCCCATGACGCCTTCGGATACTTGGAGAGCAAGACTAGAGTAGATAGGAAATTCAAAGGGGTAAACCCTAAAACCTGTAACCGACTCGATCTGTGCCTGGGACCATCCTATATATAAAGGCTAGGAGGGCACGACGAGGAGGCTCTCTTACAATATCTCACACACCACCGCATAGACACCTCCACGCCAGATTGCATCTGTGCGCCCCTGTAACCCTCGGTTCCATCATAATCAGAGCAGACAAGCAGGAGTAGGGTTTTCCCTCCGGGGGCCTGAACCTGGGTAAACCTCGTGTCCCCGTGTTGCTTGTTTGCCAACCATTCCGCGATCTCCAGCATCCCCATCTTCTCCAAAACCCAAGTCCATAACAATGGGCATTGACGATATTAAACCTCATCACAAACTATTCTATCTATTTATCTACCCTAATTCTAAATATTTATCTACCCTAAAACATTCCTACACATTGCCTAAAACAATACCTAAATACCCTAATAACATAATATTGCATACATGTGACAACATGTAAGAAATACATATTACCTAAATACCCTAATAATCTAAATACCCTAACTAAAAAGAAATAAAGAAAAATGGAGTTGAGTTCTTCCGTGGTGTTTGTGGAGGTGGAGGAGGGACCGTCCGGGGTGGCGAGTTGGTGCAGGAGGAGGGAGCGGCCGCAACGCTCTAAGAGGGAGGGGGCTGGCCGGAGGTTCTCAGAGGACCGGCGGGACGGTGGCCACAGGCAGCGCACGAGCTACTGAGGACCACCTCGGGCAGACATGGTGGCACAACAGGATGTAGGGAGAAGAAGAGGGGTCTGGAGGCTGCGAAGGGGGGGGCAGTGGAGGGGCGGCAACAGGGGCCATCGACATAGGAAGCGGCGACGGCGACAGACACACGTAGGTAGAGAGCTAGGCGGTCTTTTCTTTCTCATTCGATTTGGCTCGATCATGGGCCGCGGGAGGGGATTTTAAGGTTTGGGATTTTCCATGTAGGGCCTTTTCCGTGTGCCTTCTCTATTTTCCGTGTGTAGGCACACGGCAAAGAAGCTCATTGCTGTGTGCTTTGTCTTTGTCGTGTGCTTTTCCTTAATTTTTTTACTTTCTTTCAATTGTATTTATTTTCGTACTTATATTAATTCTTTAAATTGCCTTAGTATTTTAGAGTATTATTGAAAGGATCGTATGTGCACCTAGAGAGGGGGGTGAATAGGTGCTACTTCAAATTTTCTTATTTTTCAAATTAAGGTTTGACAATAAGGTAATTCTCTAGATAATGCAACTAACGTGAATTTACCTATATGACAAATATGCACAAGCTAACACAATACTAAGTAAGAACTAGTAAGTAAAGTGCGGTAAAGGATAGAAGTAACCAAAGTGGTGGACGCAGAGACACAATGATTTGTTTCCCGTAGTTCCTTCCTTTTGAGGGGAAGTACGTCTACGTTTGGAGAGGGGGTGGTTTCAAACCACCAACGCCATGAGAGGACTCGCTTGTTCTCTGATGAATCTCACCCCAACGGGATCGATTCACCTTCCACTATATCGGCAACCTTCAAGGTGGAAGCCGACACCTTTACAAGTTTGGGGCACACATCCACAACTTAATCGGAGGCTCCCAAATACAAGCAAGCTATCAAAACAATCAAAGACAAGCTTGTAAGAACCAAAACTAGAACTAGGGTTTCCAAGAAAACACTAGATCAAAGGGGCCCTCAATTGAATGAGGCGGAAATGAAGATCTCTTTTGGTGAAGTAGTAGATCAAGGCCTCCTCCTTCGATTCCCCAAAGATCAAGGACTTTGGGTGTTGGATTGAAGAGATCTTGTGGATTTGGTGGATCCAATGGTGGTCTTGACTTTAATGCAAATGAGCACCTTGTCCCAAGGTAGGTGAAAGGCTATTTATAGCACCAGCTCCAATCTGACTGTTGCAGCATTAGCGGTAGTACCAGGTTTTCCAAGCGGTAGTACCGGACCCAACCGGTACTACCGGACCGATACCGGAGATGCAATGTTGAGTTGCATAGCCCACAGTTTCCACCGGTATCAAAGTGTTGAGCTACCGCATGGCGGTAGTACTGCCCCTACAGAGCGGTACTACCGGACACATGCTGTAGTGCCGCATTTTGATACAGGGGGGAACAACAGTGTGAGTCGAGTGGCCAATCTCCTCAGAAGTGATCGGTACTAAAATGTGGTACTACCGCATTTTGGTACTGGTCAGTTCTGATAAGATCGGCAAGCTTGCCAATCGCTTCAGTCATGACCGGTATCAAAAAGAGGTACTACCGCTTTTTGATACCGCTCAGTTCCGAGGAGTTTGGCGAGATTACCAAGCGCTTCAGTCATGAGCGGTACCAAAATGCGGTACTACCGCTTTTTTGATACCGCTCAGTACTGAGGCCTTTGGCCAGTGTACTCATCACACTGCCAGGCCCGGAAGTGAAACCCGGTGCTACCGGACTTGAGCGGTAGTACCGGATAAATTATCCGGTACTACCGGACATCACTGAGGCAGAATATGGAGCAGGAGGCAAATCCTTTTTGTGTGCAATTAGACAGGGAATTCTATGCATGCAACCCGTAGAATACTTGGCAGATAATTAGTCCGTTATGTGTGTTGTAATAAACACCAAAATCTCTAGGGATAAGAAATTTTCTTTCAATCTCCCCCTTTTTGGTGTTAGATGACAACACACATTTTGCATGATAGAATTGATGACAAGTAAGATTTTGTAAAACAGAGATGGGGCTCCCCCTAGATAAGTAAAGAGACGCCCCATACTATTTTACAAGATACATTGGAGTGCATAGTCACACATGGTGCACATACCTTCGCAGACAAGTGTGTGATGAGAACCATAATGATAAGGAATAGATAATGTCATCACAAACCACATAAGATGGATCCAAAATGATAATAACCATACCATACAAATGATGGATCCATACGATAACCACATAGTCTTCACATACATAGCACAAATAGTTTGTTCATAAGTTTCACGCATAATAAGAAGCAAGTAGCAAATAAAGTTCACAAGCGATTAAAAATCAAAGGCAAGAGAGAGCTTGTGACTTTCCCATGCAAATCCCGCATGCCTAATGTGACTCTTCTCCCCCTTTGGCATCAAGACACCAAAAAGGTACAAGAGAAACTCTAACGTCCCGGAGATCACTGGTAGTCATCATCAGAGTCATCCCCATACGGAGGCGGAGCATGGAAAGTGGAAGAGGCATCATCATCCCAGTGGCTGTGCTTGGAGATCCATTGCTCTTCCGAAGTGATGTTGTCCTCGGATCCCTCGGAGGTGATCAACCCTTGAGCTTGCATTACTTCTTTCTGACGTGCACTGGCTTTCTTGGCATAAACATGAGCCTCATACACACGCTTTTGATTGTCAACCTGGAAGCAGAAAACCTTCTTAAGCTTAGCCTCAATCCTCTTGGACCATGATGGTTGGGCAGTCTTGCAGCGTGAGGCCACAAAATCAGCATCTTGTGCATCATCATCATCACCGGACCCATCATCAAGTGGGTTCCCATCCTCATCAACAAGTTGACCATCCGCGTTGCATGGTTTAAGATGGGTCTTGATCAATAGATTCTTGTGCCGGTGAGTAACAAGACGTTGGGAGGAAATGTTTCGAGCAAGAGATGGGCACTTGTGAAGAATAAGTGCCATGATGTACGGGGCAGAAGGAGGAACCCGCCGAGTGGAGGTAGCATTAACCATCTCGTTCCAAATCACATCCATCACATCAATTGGTTGTGCTGAATCACGTCGGCGGTGAGTTGTGATCATGATGTCCACCATGAAACCATGCATCTCATTAACATTGCCAGAACGGGGAGCGATGGTCTCACGAAAAATACGATGCAAGATAGCATATGTTGGGAGAAGCCCCTTGATCTTTCCAGCAATACCACGCCCACGGATGTAGAGTGGAATAAGAACATCCTTCTTCATGGGACGCTCGTTGTTGTGACAGCGGAAGCCAACCGGAGTATCTCTCCCACGGTTCTCATATCCAAGGATAGCCCCAAACTCAGCCAATGTTGCGGTTTTGACAACTCCCTCTATCATCCAGGTGATAGTCCGAGTCTGGTTCTTGGCAAAGTGAACGGTGTCATAGAACTGCGCAATGAGCAAGGGGTCATAGTCACACATGAACTGCATAATGGGAAGCAAGCCAATGTTTTTGCAAATATCAAGTGCTTCACCAAAGTAGTCCAAGTTCTTGTTCACATGGTTCATCTCAATCCACTTCTGAGGAACCACAATCTTCTCACCCATCATGAGTACCTCAAAGTATACCCGCTCTTGGAAGTCGGTGTAAAATAGACTATTGTCCCTAGACTCATGGCGAGCAGTAACATAGGGATTGTCAGATCGGAGGGCAAGAAACTCAGCCTCAGGAATGTCAGACAACTTCTTTGGCCCAGATGTCCCTGAACTGTGACTCTTGTGGCGACCCGTGCGAGGAGGAGGAGAACTACCTCGACCAGCACTTATCTTAACTCCCCCTCCACATCGGCCCCAGGAGGTTTTTAGCTTCAAACGGTTGCTAGGTTGCGGCATGATCTCTTCTTCTGATTGTGTCTCTGACTCTGTCTCAAAGTCCTCTATCTCATGATGTGCTTTGGACCTTTTGCGTGATCCATGGGAGCCCCCTGCACCTGAGAAAGAATAAGGGAGGTAGCAGTGGGATAAGGGCACAAGAACCCGAAACAAATAGAAGACGAATTTCAAGTTTTAGAAGAAATTTTGCTGTCAGTACTAAGAGGTAGTACCGGATTGATGGGCGGTAGTACCACACGGCAGTAGTACCGGAGAATCGTCTGGTACTACCGGTCATGCGACTACCACACAGATCTGGTGATATCGATCAAGGACTGGCAGCAAAACTTATTGTAAAACGAGAATCCATCGGAGTTATGTAAGTGCACACGGTACAACCACAAAATCACAAGTTTTGACCAAGAATCAAAGTTTCCCTAGATTCAAAGGGGAAAACAAGTGAGGAGAAAGGAAGGACGGTAGTACCGGTGTCCATGGCGGTGGAAAACGAGGAGGAGCCCGTGGGGAGGCCGGATCCGGTGAGGATCCGTGGAAAGGAGGGAGGGGCGGAGCTCCGGCGGCGGTTTTGGCTCTGGCGGCGGCGGTGGTTAGGGGTGGAGACAGGAGAAAATGAGGCACTGAGGGGTTCCCCTCCCAGCGTCTCCACCCTTAACCGAGACGCGCAGCGGTAGTACCAGTCCGAGAAGAGGTAGTACCGTAGGAAATGGCTGGTAGTACCGCACCTGGGGAGTTTCCAGAAAAGTAGCCTGGAAACAGGTCCCTGTGCGGTAGTACCGCTCATTTCTTGCGGTAGTACCGGACACATGCGGTAGTACCGCTTTTTGAATCGGTAGTACCGTAACCACCAGAACAGACAACCAAGTTTGAAAACTGGAAGGTTCTTGTGCGGAGTAGATGAGGTTTGTCGTAGGATAAGGAAGGCTTGGGTTAAGAGAGTTATACTGATATGGACCTATGCACTCTAAAAATTAAAACATTAACCTCAAATATGGAGAACCAAACAAGAGTGCATTGACCGAGGAAGGAAAACCAACTCAAAAATGACAAACATGAGTAAGCACATCAACCTCTCGAGTGAGAGGGGGCGGTGGCCTAGGCCACCATATTTGAGTATACTCGGCTTGGCACCACGAAGGTATATCTTGGGTCCATTACCGAAACTCATCATTAAGATCACATATCACAAAATGATATTAAGAGGAATGATTTTGTTTACTTTGCGCATAATGGGGGGAGGGAAGGTCCAATCAATTAGGACCGCACTCCCCCCATGTCCATGCCTACACGTAAACCAAATGTGGGTCGAATATTAGGTGAATATTTAAGATAATCAAGTCAAGCTCCTTGAATCTACGATATTTAGTTCATTCCTCAAGTAGCAAAACCGTGCTTCATCAAGTGGCTTCGTGAAGATATCAGCAAGTTGATCTTTGGTTGACACATATGATAGATCAATATCACCTTGAGCAACATGATCTCTAATGAAGTGATGGCGAATCTCAATATGCTTTGTCCTTGTGTGATCCACCGGGTTGTAGGCAATCTTGATGGCACTTTCATTGTCACATAGAAGAGGCACTTTGTCACAATGGACACCGTATTCCTTTAAAGTTTTCCTCATCCATAGCAATTGAGTGCAAGCACTAGCAGCTGCCACATACTCGGCTTCGGCGGTGGAGAGAGATAGACAATTTTTCTTCTTAGAAGACCAACATACCAAGGACCTACCAAGGAATTGGCAAGCCCTGGATGTTGATTTTCTATCATCCTTATCACCCGCCAATCAGAATCTGTGTATCCACAAAGAGAAAATGTTGAGCCTCGAGGATACCAAAGACCATAAAATGGGGTATGAACTAAATATCGAAAGATTCTCTTGACCACCATCAAATGGATTTCTTTAGGAGTCGCTTGATATCTTGCACACACACCTACACTCAACACAATATCGGGTCTAGATGCACAAAGGTAAAGCAAAGAACCAATCATATACTGTTATACCTTTTGATCCACATCTTTACCATTTGGATTTTGTTCTAGATGAGTCTTTGTAGCCATGGGAGTAGGAGCTCCATTTAATCTTGCATTTTGAATCTCTTGAGCGTATCTTGAGTATACTTGGCTTGATTGAAGAATGTCCCTCCTCTAACTTCCTTGATCTCAAAACCAAGAAATACTCTCAACTCCCCCATTAAAGACATCCTGAACCTACTAGTCATAAGCTTTAAGAATTCATCATTAAAAGCTTTGTTAGATGAGCCAAAGATAATATCATCAACATATATTTGGCATACAAAAAGTTCCCCATTGACTTTCTTAGTAAAAAGAGTGGGATCGATTTTCCCAACCTCAAATCCACGGTCAAACAATAACTCTCTAAGGTGCTCATACCACATGTGTGGGGCTTGCTTGAGCCCATAGAGCGCCTTATCAAGTTTGTAGACATGGTTTGGGAAGTTGGGGTCCTCAAATCCCGGTGGTTGCTTAACATATACCAACTCATTTAATGGACCATAAAGAAATGCACTCTCTACATACATTTGTTGGAACTTGAAGTTATGATGTGCCACATAAGCAAGAAGGATACGGATGGACTCAAGGCGAGCCACGGGTGCATAAGTATCTCCATAGTCAATGCATTCAATTTGAGAGTACCCTTGTGCAACCAATCTAGCCTTGTTCCTTACTATAATTCCATGCTCATCTTGCTTGTTCTTGAATATCCACTTTGTTCCAATAACATTGCAGAACTCCTTTGGCTTCTCAACTAACTTCCATACTTTGTTTATCTCAAAGTTGTTGAGCTCTTTGTGCATAGCTTCTAGCCAATCCAAATCTTCTAGAGCTTCCCACACTTTCTTAGGTTCAATCATGGAGATGTGTGCTTGGTGTTCACTGAACCTCTTCAATTGTGCTCTTGTGGAAATGCCTTTCCTTAGGTCACCAACCACATTTTGTAAGGTGTGGTCTCTTAATTCCAACATTATCTCCTTTCTAGCTTCGCGACGAGCATGGATCTCCGTGTTGTTTCTTGGGGGGCCCTCTTCATCATTTTGGTCCTCGTCTTGACCATAAACTTGACCTTGATCATCATCGGAATCATTCTCTTCATCTAGAGGCAAAGATTGACCTTGGTCTTGATCAAGTGCTCTTCTAGCATCAATTTGAGGTTGTTTCAAAGCAGTTTGTACGGATCTTCCTTGAGCAATTGCCTTGGCACCACTTGACACCCTGGCGAATGAATCAAGCTCCCCTTGACTAGAGTTGTCACTATGATCATCATGTTGAGGGTCCACATCTTGTCTTTGGCTTGAGTCATTGTCCTCCTCGGTGGATGGATCTTGTTGATGTTGTGAAGATGAGGGCTCCACTTGAGTGGAGCATAGTTCTTCTTGATCCGCCATAAGGGGTTCCTCAACGGGGCGGATATATCCCACACCCATTCTTCCTATGGCGTCCTGAGGCATTTCATCATCTGCATCACAAGCATCAACACGCCCCCCTTTGGGACCATCATATTCTTCGAAGGTCACACTACAAGATTCTATGACGGCTCCGGGGAGCTATAAGTGTGAGATTCGAGACCATAGCCAACAAAAATAACCTCTAATGCTTTAGACTCGAATTTGGACAAACGAACACCTTTTATGAGATAGAAGCACTTACAACCGAACACCCGGAAGTAAGATATGTTGGGCTTGTTACCGGTAAGTATTTCATATGGAGTCTTGTTGATTTCTTTGCGGAGGTAGAGCCGGTTTGACGCATGACAAACGGTGGAGATGGTTTCGGTCCAAAAGTTGTATGGAGATTTAAACTCCGCCAACATGGTCCTAGCCATCTCAATAAGTGTCCGGTTCTTCCTTTCGGCCACACCATTTTGTTGAGGGGTGTATGCAGTGGAATATTGATGTTTTATCCCCTAATCACTAAGGAAATCATTCAAGGTGTAGTTCCTGAACTCGGTGCCGTTGTCACTTCTTATGATCAACATAGGAAGATTGTATTGACGTTGGACCATGTTGATGAAGTCGATGAAGGTCTTTTGGTTCTCACTCTTAAACTTGAAGAAATATACCCACGAGTATCTTGAAAAGTCATCAACGATCACCAAACAATATTTCTTCCCACCAAGACTTGCATGAGATGGAGGACGAAAAAGGTCCACATGGAGGAACTCCAAGATCTTGGTAGACTTTATGTGGTTCTTAGGCTTGTGAGGAGCATCATGCATCTTTCCTAGAACACATGCCCTGCAAACACGATCTTTGGCAAAGGAAACATTTTCTTTTAGTCCAACAATATGGCCCTCCTTGTGGAGACTTTGCAAAGTTCTCATATTGACATGGGCTAGTCGGCGATGCCATAACCAACCCACATAGGCCTTTCCGAATAATCACATCGCACTTGTAGTGGTTTGCCCCGAAAAGTCCACCACATACAAGTCATGTTCGACGTACCCAATTAAAGCGACCTTGAGAGACTTGCTCCACATGAGGACCACAATATCATCATCAACAAAGACCGCAAAACCCATCTTTCCAAGAGCATGGACTGAAAGTAAATTGTATCCAAGGGTCTCAACAAGCATGACATTCATGAGTGTAATGTCGTGAGCAACCACTACCTTGCCGAAACCCATTACCTTAGACTTTGACTTGTCGGCATATGTCACTGTGATTTGATCATCATTTGGCTTTAAGTCCTTGACAATAGACGAGCTTCCGGTCATATGACTTGTGCAACCACTATCATGCACCCACTTTGACCCTCCGGAAGCATAAGTCTACAAAATATCAAGCTAATTTTTAGGTACCCATTTTTCAATGGGTCCTCTTTTGTTAGCAACAAGGGTCTTGGGAACCCAAATAGACCAAGCAATATATCCATCATATGGGCCAACATATTGTGCATACACATCACCATAATAATCATGCATTAGAACATAGTGAGGGTTAGCACTTCCCGCAAAGTCATCATGAGACATAGTTTTACCATTGTGGTCTTACTATCCACAATGGCCTTGTTAGTCTCTCGTGTGGGCTTGTTCTTCTTATTCTTCTTCTTCTTCTTCTTCTTAGTTTTGGAGACAAAACCGATGCCCCCTTTATCACCACTAGGCCTTTTCTTACTCAAAAGATCATCAATGGACTTGTTGCCTTGTAGAAATGTAGCCTTAGCAAGCTCCCCCTTCAACCTAGCATTCTCTTCAAGAATAGTTGTACTACTAGATGGAATGAAGTTACTAGGTGAAGGAATATTGACCAATTGAGTTTCAAGCATTTCATGGGACTTTGTGAGTGACAAGAGTTCACTTTTGAAAGCCTTGTGAGCCTTGTTAAGCAAACTAAAGTCCTCGACAAGTTTTTCATGAACCACACCAAACTCAATCTTGTCCTTTTTAGCCCTTTTGTATTTAGCAATAGCATAATCACACTCTTTGATGAGTTTGTTAACAATAATGTCGTTTGCCTCATCAAGCCCTTAAAATTTTAATTCAAGAGACAACCTAGTCTCTTGTTCTTCTTCTAGAGAATTGTTTAAAGCCTATAGCTCAATCATGTGTTCATTCCCAAGTTTACATCTTACATCTAGGAGCTCTTGTGTGTGGGAAAGTTGATCTAGGATGTTACCAAAATGTATCTTAGCATCCCCTTGTAGTTTAGTCATAAACTCATCAAAAGCAATTAAGTCCTTTTTAACATCAAGAGACATCTCATCATCAGTTTCATCATTAGCTAAGGGAGTGGAGTGAGATGATGACGATACCTCCGTTCCTCTTGCCATAAGGCAAGTGACGTTCTTTATGGGAGAATTCTCATTTGGAGAATCGAAGAGAGAGAATGTCGGAGTAGAGGTAGTGGCTAGAGCCGCCACACCATTAGAAGTTTCCTCTTCCTCATCTTCCTCATCTTCCTCATCTTCCTCATCTTCATTGTCGGAGGAGTATTCTTCATGAGTGACCAAGGCAATTTATCCCGAC
This sequence comes from Avena longiglumis, assembly GCA_030063025.1. NCBI lineage: Eukaryota > Viridiplantae > Streptophyta > Magnoliopsida > Poales > Poaceae > Avena > Avena longiglumis. The sequence goes on from CP125977.1 coordinate 449,629,365, forward strand.
TTCTTGTTGATGGGATTCTTCTTAATGAAGGGTTTCTTATAAGGTGCTTTGAGAGTCTTTTTCAACAAAAGCTTACCCCCATGATCTTCTCTCTTCTCATAGGGACAACTTGCCACAAAGTGATAGCGGTCACCACAATTGAAGCAAGTTCTCAATCTAGTAGTATTTTCTCTTTTCCCATTTGAGTTGCTTCTTCATTGCATTTCCATCTTGGCCTTGGCAGGATTCTTCCAAAAGTTCTTTGCATAGAAGGCCATATATTGACTATGAGAAATCTTGACTTCATCGGGGTGGTCCATGGAGAGGCCTTCATCACTATCATCTTCATCTCCATGGTCCACAACTTTGGCCTTCAAAGCAACATTGACAATGTTTCTCATACCAAGGGCACGGGCACGAGCATCTTTGGCATTCTTGGCGGCAACTTTGAAGGTGGCCATCTCTTGCATAACTTCATTTGAGGTCATGAGATGGTAGTTGTGTCTTTCTTATAGGCTCTTCAAGTCGGTGGGATCAAAGGGCATGAGTGCACTCACATATTTCCTTTTTATCCACGCATCATCCACATGTGAGGCACCCACGTTTCTAAAAGCGGTGGCAGTGGTCTTGAGCCTTCGGTACATGTCTTCGTGATCTTCACCTTCCTTCATGTAGAAACCTTCGGCTTCATTGCTTAGAGCATCATACTGGTTCCTCCTCGTACTCTCATTTCCAACAAACAATACAATGAGGGCATCCCAATCTTCCTTGGCAATGCTAAAGTGCTCAATGTGTGGATAATCTTTTGTACCTAAACCTTGTTGAATCATATGCAAGGCAGTGGCATTGAGTTGACTATTGACAACCTCTCTTCTTGTAAAGTTGTTTGGATCCCCAATAAAGAGTCCATGCTCAATGATATTCCATAGTTCAATGCAAGAGCTGCGCATATGAGTTCTCATTAGTGATTGCCATTGAGCAAAAGTAGCAGATTCTTCAAGCTTAGGTGGGTCACCTCTATTGTATACATGAGGGTGAGGGATTGGAGGGTCGGGAGAGTACCATGAGTCACGGTGCTCACCCTTCCCTCCATCATTTTGTGTGGAGGAATTAGTGTTGTCTTGTTTACCCCTTACCATCATATCCTCGGGGGATACCAGAGTATTCCCTTTAGGTAAAGTGGATGGAGGATCCTCTTGAGGTGAGGGGGATGATGAGCCATCTTTGTCTTTAATAAGTTGCTCAAGCATCTTCTTGACTTCGTTGACCAAGGAAGAGCTCAATATTGTTTCCAAGTTTTTGAGATCTTCCATGGTCACCTGGTGGACTCACCATCACCATCCCCATCTTGGCTACTGATATTCTCTTAGGCGGTAAAGCCCAAATAAAGAGACGAGGCTCTGATACCAATTGGAAGGATCGTATGGGCACCTAGAGGGGCGTGAATAGGTGCTACTTCAAATTTTCTTCTTTTTCAAATTAAGGTTTGACAATAAGGTAAATTATCTAGATAATGCAACTAAGGTGAATTTACCTATATGACAAATATGCACGAGCTAACACAATACTAAGTAAGAACTAGTAAGTAAAGTGCGGTAAATGATAGAAGTAACCAAAGTGGTGGACGCGGAGACACAAGGATTTGTTTCCCGTAGTTCCTTCCTTTTGAGGGGAAGTACGTCTACGTTTGGAGAGGGGGTGGTTTCAAACCACCAACGCCACGAGAGGCCTCCCTTGTTCACTACTAGGAAAATGGTAATCTGTGGCGCACCTAAAAGGCCCATCCGTGGCGCACTGCCTGGTGCGCCACGGTTATGTCGAGATAGGCGTAGAGCACCTGCTAGTGCGTCATGGATATGTTGGCATGTGCGCTACGCCTTGGATCTTCTGTGGCGCATGTTGCAGTGCGCCACTAAGCTACGTAGGTGCGCTTTAGCTGTAGTGCGCCACATAAGCTATGCCATGTGCGCCACGAGTGTCTTTTTTTTAATTTCAGGGCCAGATGATATACAATACAGATTATATAAGCAGATATACACACAGATATAAGATATACAGTTATATATAAATACACAATTAGCAAAACAAGATTGAAACAAATACATATAGATAAGTCTCATACATGAATACATAAGTTATACATTGTTTCGATCAAGTTACAAAGTAGTTGGTGACATGCGAATACATGTGTCGATCGAACAAGTTAGAGCTCGGAAGCTCGCCTAGACATCTAAACTAGCTAGACACTAGGGATCAAGACATGCTTATTGATCCTACTTGTAATTAGTAGTAATAGTAGTAGTCTTTGTCTTTTTCTTTTAGCCTTGACACTTGTAAGTATTTCTTTTTGAATCTTTGTTTTCTGTTTTATTTATTAATAAATTGTTGTGGGGCTTTTGCCTCACAGTCTTATAGTCAAAAAAAAAACTAGCTAGACACAAACGCGGGATAAACAACCAAAGAAGATAAGCATGATCACCACCGTGACGAAGGTGTAGGTCTTTATCCGGTTCCTCGTCCTAACTCCCGCTAGATAGCGCGTGTATCTAGCTTCCGCCTCCGCCATAGTGTTGTACCCTTTGTAGCTATTGCCGCTGAAACGGTGCACCTGTCTCCGGCAGTCTTCCCAATCATCGTAGACTCTGGGAACCCGTCCCTTGTACACGACGTACCACGTCATCTACAAGTTGACAATAATAATTAACCGATGATTGAAAAAAACCATATATAATTAAAGTCGCATATGAAGATACACTTATAGAAAGTACTCCTAAATCAAAAAGACCAAACTCAAAAAGCATGCCTCATATATAACTAGGTTTTTCGACACAGGAATATGCTACGATGGAACTGTCCGCCAAGTAGGATGCACAACACCTGGACCTATGCATAGCACAAGGCGGACAATCCTATCACAGCACATTCACATATAGTGTGCCACGACATTTCAATCATCGGCATTATTCTCGAAAAAGACCAAAGTAACTCGAAAAGAATGCCTCATATATAACTAGCTAGGTCGTTGGACACATGAATATGCTACGACGGAACCGTTAGCCAAGTAGGATGCACAAGACTTGGACTTGTGTATATCACAAGGCTAACTATCCCTTCGTAGCACATTCACATATATAGTGTGCCACGACATTTCAATCATCAGCATTATTCTCGAAAAAGACCAAAGTAAATCAAAAAGACTGCCTCATATATATATACATAGGTCGTTGGACACAGGAATATGCTACGATGGAACCGTAAGCCAAGTAGGATGCACAACATCTAGACTTGTGCATAACACAAGGCTTACAATCCCGTCGTAGCACATTCACATATATATTGTGCCACGACATTTCAATCATCGACATTATTCTCGAAAAAAGACTAATAAAGTAAGGAAAAAAAGAAGGACCAAAATGAGCAAAGAACCAAAGAGTAAGCAAAAAAACCAAGCATTGATTGATATATAATAATAAGCAAAAAAAGTAAGCGATGATTCATAAACCTAATAAGATAAGTATAGTAGCATGTACACTTGTCCACATACACACAAAGGTCATCTATAGTTTGTAACTACAACTAGGCCAACATCAAGCCTTCTGGATCGGCTTAGGGAACGGGAGGACGCCTTGTCTCGTCATGAACTTCCTATAGTCACCCTGCATCTCTAGGCGATCTTCTATGTCACGGTTATTCAGGATATTTCCTCCGTAGAAGACCCCCGAAGTCATGACATCACGAAAGATGATTGCCCCAAACTGCTGCTGGATGCGATACATCTCTTGTCTAATATCTGAATTAGTGATCTTGGCCTTTTCTTTGGCCCACTGTTTGAGATGATCTGGCAGCGTAGAATTCTGCTGGTCAAGTAGGAACGCCCTCATGTGATGGAGTGCGTAGTAGGTTTCCTTCTTACTGTTTTCCGGCTGCTTCACGCAGGGGAACTCTGTTACGTGGTTGAAGACATGCCTTACGAACTTGACCTTCGTACGCACGAAGGTGGTGCCTTCCGTCGAGGCAAAGCCAGTGAGAGCATCATCCAGAACTTCCTTGATCTTGTCGTAGTTTTTCTTCTTTTCTAGACTCCCCGAGTCGAAATACGTGGCGTGGGAATGCTTCGGCGATAAGGAGATGAGCGTGCAGTGTTCATCTCTGCGCAAAAAATCAAATGGAATGTGTTGGAAAAAGAATGATGATAATCTAATAAAGCCAATCGACGGTGGCGAGTGAATAACGACTTACTCGCGAAAGTAAGGCACGAGAATGTATTCCTTTGTCTTGTTCGCCATGAGGATTCTTTTTAGGTACGAGGCCACGATACGTCGTTCGGCGGGGGAACCCAAGAAGCCATCACGTATGTAGTAGGGGTCCACTATAGCGATGCCCGGTGTGTTCTCTCTAATGATCTGCATGGCCAGGATAAGAAAAAACAGACGGACCATGGTATAGTGCAGCGGGTATAGGTGGAGCATATTGAAAATGTCGGCGAACCGCAGGAAGAACAGATCCGCATGGGCATTGTAGACGAAGCCCAAGCCTGGTGGCACCTTAACCACGAATACCGGGTGCGAGGTATCTTTCTCCGATAGAAGGCGTCTCTCTATCGTCAGCACGCCGTCATGCACACTCTGCAGTTCCGAACTGGAAAGCCTCCGCAAATTCTTAGGTAGCATGGGCTCACCCGCCACATGAATCCTCCACATAATACCCTCGGGTCTTTGTGGCCCATTCCAAAACCTGATCAGATTCGCAGTTGTTGACGCCACCGGCTGGCTCGAGCTGCTAGATTTTCTTTTCCTGCCCTTTTTTCCTTTTGGAGAGCGGGCAGGTACCGCAATCTGAGCACCGGCCGCCCTATGTAGTGTGTCAGGGCTTAGAATAAAGGGCCGGTTGGTTGTATCAGCTGGCTCTGTAAAGGCGCAAGCTGGAGGCGTCTCCTGAGAATCAAACAGACGTTTGGTGATAGTGGCTTTCTCTGTGGGGCCACCAGCTAGGTCTTCTTTGCTAAACTAAGTGTTGAAGAAGTGATCATTCCAGTCTTCGTCGTCCTCGGCCGGATCCTGCGCCATGTGCATATCATCAACATGATCATCCGACCCACCACGTGGAGGTGACGGCGAGGGCGGTAAGGGGGCCTTGCCACCGCTTGTAGCTGGCACGACAGGCGGTGCTGTTGTCTGTGGCATGATGGCCCCCGCCGTCCCCAAACGGATCATGCTCTTTGGCCATTGCAAGAATAAGCCGAAGCAACTTCTAAGGATAGCCGACTCTTGTTCATCCGCTCCTGGGGGTTGAATGGGAGGTTCCAGGTCGTCGCAGCCCCTTAGCACCCGACTAATTTTAACCCTGTGCACGCTATCTGGCATCGGCCTTGAGTGGAACGTGCGCTGCAAGGGTTGAACGATGGTACCCTTGGCAACATCCATCAGCTCGTTGTTCACGTAGAATAAGAGAGTGCAAGAAACATCCATCTGCGGAAAACATGTACGGCGTCGTCAGAGATGCCATAAGAGTAATAGATGGCGTGAAAGGCGGTAAAGCAATTTTTTTACCGTGATGGCGTCGAGATCGGATAATGTCGAGGCACCACATACGGCGACGGGTGTGCAAGAGACGGAAAGGCTGCTTGATGGAGCGATGCTGGCCGCCAGTGTATTCTCCCTACCGCCGGGTGCTTGGAGCTCCGGTGCCACCGCGACGATGGCAGGGGGCACCAACATGTACTCCGACGCCGTGGTGATGGCAGGGGGAGTCACCAACACTTGCGGCGCCGCGGTGCTAGCGGGCGGAGTCACGAACACGTAGTTCGCCTGATTCGTCGGCGCCGTGTTGTTCGAGTGGCTGCTGAACATGCTTGGAATCGGGCATGGCCCTACTCGACCATCCACACTCTAGTTCACTATTGACTCCACCAAGGTAGGCAGGAAGGACGTGAGGGTGATTGCCAGGTTGTCTTGGACGATCTGCGGGATCCGTGCCACTTGTTCCTTAAGTTCTTGAACCTCGCGGTTTTCCTCCTCGCTCCTTCCCGACGGCGCCACGTGCGTCCTCGGCGGTGCACCAAAATGATCCACCCAATTCTTACCCCCGAGGCTGGCCAGACAGCCGGCCAACAACGACTTCTTCGTAACCGGCTCTATTTTCTTGGCCTGGTTCATCGCCCTGTTAAAAGGTTATCCCACCAGGTGGCCGCCGTCGACCCCTGGGATGAGGAACCCTGGGATCCATGACTAGCAACAATTTCCTCCTCCTGGAGAAAAAGTAACAGTCAATCGTTTAGATCATCGATTAGAATGCAATCAAGTTGATATGTGGTAATTAGATTACTTACCACAATTTCCTTGAATTCCTTCACCGCAGGATCCGCGGTGAGTTGTTTGGTTTTTGGGTCCACATGGTAACGGGCCCTGATGAAGTTTCAAACCTGCCCGGGTTCGAATTTCGCAAAGGGGTTTTCTATCCCCTTGGATCTATACTCTTCGTCCTCCTTATTCCATTTGGCCTCATGTTCAGTATCCACTAGATCCGAGATGGTGATGACCTATATTCATCGTCAAAGACATTTCCCGATTACTATTGGCGTGGCTCTTCGGATTCACACCTCTCCTTGAACTCCTGGAACTGATCTTCGTGATCTGGGTCAATCTTGGATATCCTCGAGACTTTTGCCTTCTTTATAGATCTTCTTCTTTATCCGGTTCTCCAGTGGCGGTATGGTGCTCATATTTGTGAGGGCGGATTTGTTTACTTTGTTCCCATGATAATTTGTGTTTTGATACTTAGCGGGGAACTTGTATCTTGCGTGCAGCTTCTCGAAGAGGAGTGTGCGCATTTGGCCATTATCTTTATGCCGGAGATTCTCGGTGTTGAGCGAGATGGTTGTTCAGGTGACCGCCGCCACTTGCCCACCGTACCCTATGACGACAAGGTCGGGCTCCAAAGGAACCCCTGATGGGCTCACTTCGGTAATTTCCTCCCTGGCCGTGTCGACCGTGTTCAGGCGCCGTTCCTTCGGCTTCTTCTTCTTCTTCTTAGGAGGATTGCTACCACTCTCTGTGCCCTCGCCGCCATCAGTGGTTTCATCGTCCGCCATTCCTTCGGCTTCTTCCTCCGTGTCTTCCGTCTCATCATCCTCGCTCTCCGAAGGATGGTATTCTTCGTCGTCTTCTAGCCGCTGGGCCGCCTCCCAGAATGTCAATTGTTTATTCGGAGGTCCGAGTTGTCCTTCAGCGCTGATGCGCTTAGAACATCCAGCCTCGTCGTTGTCACACATCTTTGCACTAATAAAAAACAAATAATTGGTTAAATGCACGGAAAAATCCGGCATGACCTTTGCTAATTTTCTTAAACTAGGAGTGCCCGATTTCTACCGAAACGGAAGTTAATCAACATTCGGTAAAAATCGGGACTCATTTCGTACAAGAACCTGCATACACGACATAATAAAGTGCTTCATACAAGCACAAGCACAATTTCAAGGTGTTGTTGTCCCAGCACAGATAGTAGTAGAAGCACAGTAGAACCACAGATAGTAGTAGCCAGAGCAACACTAGGATGGATATAAGGAACAGATAGTAGTAGCAGCACAGATAATAGAGGTAGTAGCAGCTTAAGTAGCATAGAAGTAGTAGCAACACAAGTAGGGTGGACATATAGTATGTGTATGTTCCAGACTAAGAAGAAGAAGAGCAAGCACAACAAGGACAACAGCAAGCAGAGCAAGCACAACACTGCAAGCATATTGCTGTCATTTGTACTATTTTAGTTCTCTGAACAAATGACAACAAATGACCAAGTGACAGCAAGCAAATGAGAATACAACAATCTTTGTTGTCATTTTTACTACTTCAGACTAAGAAGCAAGGATTTCTATACTAGAAGATCATTACAGCAAATGACAACAAGCAAATGTTGTGAGAGAAAAACACGTGCACGTTTTCCTTTTAACTCCAACAAACATTTTGGCTTCTACAGACAGACGACTATGCAATCTTGAGTTACAAACAAACCTTTGATGATCTGGAAGAAAGGAACAAGGTTTCAGAATCTCTCAAAGACCAACTGTGACCCGCTGGATCATCAGGATAATAAGAATAGTAGAAAAGAACAAGTTGACAAAACTTTGATGATCAGGGTAATATAAGAACAGCAAGACTGGGACATCAGGGTAACAAGAACAGCAAAAATAATGGATCATCGGGGTAATAGGAACCATGTCATTCGAAAGTTCAGACTAGACATACAGACAATCACTATCATCGCCTCGCAGAAGCTAAGTAGGTATTGAGTGACGGTAAGAAAAAATTAACTTGGTAAAAACAGTGGGAAACTAATCGTCATTTCCTGTATTCAGAACTCAAACTGGGCAAGCAAATACATGGTGCTAGCTAAGTACTCATTACAGAGAAAGCCACTACTCTTCAGGCGCCCGCCACATCCAAACTCCAAACCATACCACGAACCGCCGCATCCAAAGCTTAACAGGATCACAACCTCGCAGCTTTTGAATCAGAAACTAAATATATGTATCCAGTGACAGTGAAAAAACCAGTTTAGAATACTAGGCATTCGCTACGATTTTCTCCAACCAATGTGCTCTTAGCAAACAGAGATTCAACAGATGATATAGAATATCAATTTGCTTATATAACTGCTATTGTTTTTTAGGAAAGAACTAAATTTCTGGCCTATCCACCTAAATCTAAACCTAAATCAACCTAAGCCTACAATGAATCAATGCCTAAGCCTAAGCCTATGCCTAAACCTAAACCTAAATCAACCGAGAAGTGGAGAGGGGAGAGAGGGAGAGAGGGGAGAAGGCTCACCTCTGAGACGAGGACGACGACGAGCGCGCGAGCGAGGCGGCGGCCTCCTCCTCCTCAGCCTCGAGCGGTGGTGGCCTCCTCCTCCTCGGCAGCGACGGCGACCTCCTCCTCCATGGATTGGCAGCGGCGCGGGCCTCCTCCTCCACGGTCTCCTCCTCGAGTGGCGGCGGCTGGCAGGGCTAGCGAGGCGGCGGATCGACAGCAGCGACGGGGGCTCGAGCGAGATGGGTGGGCGCGTCTACGGGGATGAGGGACGTTCCTGTGCGTTCACGTGTGGATAAGGCAAAGATATGCGTAGCGCACTCTGGCATAGTGCGCTACAGATATCCGTAGCGCACTATGCCAGAGTGCGCTACGCCTATCTTTGCCTCTAGCAACTGTATAAGAAAAAAACCGTCCCACTATCTAACAGATTCACTATCCTATCCCACTGGTTCTGCCCACTGCTCTATTCTAAACTTCTGAGCACCCAGGTTTGAATCCTGGTGCCCCCTTTTTTATTTTTATTTTAAAAATACTTTTAAATGTTCCAAAAATGCCCAAAAATGGTAATATATGCCATATTTGTTTTGTTTTTATTTTATAAATACTTTTAAATGTTCCAAAAAATGCCCAAAAGTGATAATATATGTCATAAAAGTGGTACAAATAATATTATTCAAAGTATAACTAAATTTCATAATAATTTGTCCATAGTAATATGAATTGGGCACGGCCCTACTCGACCACACCCGCACTTTACAATCTTTTTCGACCACGCATTTTACAATATTTTTTGAGCTAGCATTTTACAATCTTTTTTCCCTTCTTTGTCGCGGTTGAATAATTTAGCCCCGGCACTTTAATGTTTCTTATTTCGAACGGGCTACCTTTTTTGGTTAGGGTTGTCCTTTCTTCTTGTGATGTATGTTGCTGCATCGTAGTCTTCGTCATCTTCAATCTTTGGATCGCCGTACTGGTCGAAGTCTTGCTCGTTGGCGAATCCATCCATTCCGATGATGTTTCTTTTTCCTCTCCTCACGACAACACGGCTAGGCTTTGTCGGGTCGGTAATAAAAAACATTGGTCCACTTTGGTAGCCAGTACCCACAGTTCATTTTTCGCGGCCACGTTCGCACCGGCGGCCTTGGATTTGGCTACTTCGGGTATAACCATGGTTGTGAAATACCGGTCTTATCTTTCGATGCTCTTTGCCCATTTGACACGGAACATCAGCACCTTTTCTCCACAGTAGTCGAGCTCCCAGATCTCCTCGATTCTTCCGTAGAATCTTTCCTTCACGTTGTCATCGGTGTAGAATTACGACGTTACGCCTGAGTTCTGATAATCACACTTGATGTCATTTTCCTCCGTGTAGAATGTGTAGCCGTTGATATCATACGCCTGATAGGTCACCAGGTTTTGCATCGGTCCCTGTGACAAGGTGAATATGATCTTTTCCGTGTCAGAAGAATGCGATCGCGGGGGATTATCAAGGAGCGTCTGCCTAAACCAACGCGTGAAATCTGAGTTGTGCTCTTTGATTATTTCTCCTCGCGTCTCAGATGCCCCGTCATCGTATTTCTTCTCGATTAACCTTTTGTGCTTCTGTACCCAAGGATCGACCAGTTCTAAATGCTGTAGCGCGACGAGGTTTGCTCGATCAAAGTCTGCGCGTCGAAAATCGATGTCTGCATGCAGTATGCGACGACCCTCTCGGTTACCAGATCCGTCGAGCTTGCCAAGGTTCCTGTTGACGGGAAGACCGACAGGGTTCTCGATGTCTAGATAATTCATGCAGAAAGAGATGCACTCTTTGGCCAGAAAGCCCTTGGCTATGCTTCCATCTGGACTGGACCTGTTGCGAACGTACCTTTTGATGTGTACGTTCATCCTTTCGAACGCCATCATGTTGCGGAGGAACATCGGCCCGAGTCGGACGATGTCCTCCACGACATGGACCAGCAGATGCACCATAATGTCGAAGAATGCGGGTAGGAAGTAGACCTCAAGATCGCATAGTATCACGACGATCTCCTCATGTAGCCTCCCGAGCTGATTCACGCCAATCAACTTCCTAGAGATGACGTCGAAAAACTTGCAGAGGCCAAATAACGTTTCACGGACGTGCTCGTCCATTATCCCTCTTAGTGAGACCGGAAGTACCTGCGTCATTAGCACGACGATCATGAGACTTCATGCCATCGAACCTCTCGCCGCCTGCCTAGGTATCTCGCTTATCTTGCCCGCTGGCCGTAGAAGGAAATTTGACTCCTAGAAGGCACTTGAAAACTGTTTGATCTTATCACGCTTAGAGTGAAGCAAGAAGGAGGGCAGTAATATTCGTTCTTCTTGAACTTTTTACCCTTCCGACGACCTTGTGTCGTCTCCGACTCATGATCATCGTCATCTTCCTGATCATCAGGAGTAGTGCGTCCTCCGTGAAGCTCCTTCCGGATACCCAAGCATATCAGATCGTGCCTTGCTTTTGGACCATCTTTCGTCCTATCTTGCATGTTGATTATGGTGGCGACCAGACTCTCGCACACGTTTTTCATGATATGCATGATGTCGAGGCTATGAGGCATGCGGAGAAACTTCCAGTATGGCAACTCCTAAAATGCACCTTGTTTTCCATACCTTCATCGTGGCTTGTCTTGTTGCCTCTTTCGCTTCTTTCCAGGCTTAGGACAATCTTTCCAGTTTTTAGCAACTCTTCCACTTCTTCGCTGCTCCTATGCTCTGGGATTCCTCGGGTCTCGGATTTTCCATCGAACAGGTCTCCACGTTTTCTCCATGGATCATTCTTGCCGAGCCACCTCCGGTGCGCCATGAACACGGTTTTCGATGACCCTGGATCTTTCTCTAGTTGGAGATAGCTTGTGTTATCCATGCACCTAACGCATGCGCAGAATCCTTGGATAACCTGTCCCGAGATATACCCGCAACCTGGATAGTCTTACACCGTAGTGACCAACGCGGCTCTCATAGTGAAATAATCTTGTGCGACGGCGTCGTAAGTATTGGCTCCAGATTACCATAACGTGGCTAGCTCCTCTTTCAACAATCCGAGATACAGATTGATGTCGGTACCAGGTTGTTTCGGCCCTTGAATTAGCATACTCATTTGTATGTACTTCTTCTTCATGCACAACCATGGAGGTAGGTTGTACATCCATACAAACACGGGCCAAGTGATGTGCGTGCTGCTCTGGCTACCGAATGGATTGAGTCCATCGGTGCTCGCACCAAGCCTGGTGTTCCACGAATCTCCACCGAATTATGGGAATTTGAGGTCCAATGCTTTCCACTGGCTAGCATCTGAAGGGTGCGTCAGCAGCTCATCCTTTTCGGGGTCATCATCGTCATCTCCTGGCTTCTTCCTTTCCGCATGCCATCGCATGAGCTTCGCTTCCTTAGGGTCCGCGAAATAGCGCTGCAGACGAGGAGTGATAGGAAAGTACCATACCACTTTTCGAGGTGTTTTATTCCCTTTCTTGTATCGAATCACGCCGCACACCGGACATGTGGTTTTCTCCGCGTCCTCGCCCCGATAAATGATGCAATCGTTGATGCATACGTGATATCTAACATGCGGTAGATCGAGAGGACAGATGATTTTCTTGGCGTCCATGTGGTTCCCATCCGGGAGACGATCGTGCCAGAATGTCATCATATCGTCGAAGCTTGCGTCGCTCAATTTGTGTTTTGCCTTCATCTCCATAGCCTTGAGCGTTACATTCAACCGGGTATCATCGGGCCTGCATCCTTCATACAATGGAGTAACCGCGTCTTTCTCAAGTTGCGCAAGCTTGGATTTCTCTCTAGCGGCAGCCTTGGCGTTACTCGTCTGCTTGAGAAGCAGCTCTTGCACATAAGGGCCCCGCACCCATCCTGACGTTGTTCCATCGTCGTCTGCTCCTCCGGCATCTAGATCATCATCATCCCGGTCTGCTTCCGCACCTTCACCATCTCCAGGAGACACTTCATCATCTCGCCCGTTCTCGCCGTGATGATGATCATCATCATGTTGCCCACCTTCACCGTCTCCATCGTCTTCATCATCGCTTATCCAACGAGTGTATCCATCCATGAAACCATGGCGGAGCAGGTGCGCTTGCAGATTCCTGGAATCTGGGTCGATCACCCAGTTGAGTTTGCATCTTCTGCACGGACATCTTATATCCGTCTTGTTATTTCGTATCATGTCGGTCGTCGCACATTTCAAAAATCTAGCCACAATGCCTTCGCTCATTATGCGGACCATTTTTGCCTGCACGGTGTACACGGTACAATTAGAAGTCTATTATAACCACATAATGAATGCATGCATGAAATTGTTGATAGAAAATTTCGGCATGACCTATCCTAAAATTAGAACCTTTGCGAAATGCCAAAGTCTTGCCAAAATGGAAATGAATCAACATTTTGGAAAAACAAATGGCAACTTGTTCACACACAAACACAAGAGAGAGACCGATCCATACACACATGAACATATCATTATCCTCTCCATACACACATGCATATGAGCATCGATACTCTCCATATATATACACACATGACCATCGATGGTCATCTCCATACACACATCATGAGCATCAATCATCTACATACATATGAGCACATCCTTACATGGACAACTTACCGATATGAGAGACCGAGATCGCGAGAAGATGGAAAGGAGAGGTGCGCGCGAGACCGGTCGAGAAGGAGATGCGAGAGACCGAAGAGCTTCCTCTATTAAGTATGTAACATCCAAGGCAAGTTCCACATGCTAAAAATGGTGAATGAGTGGAGAAATTGAGGTGGGAAGGAGAAGGATCCCGACTAGATCTAAGGAGGAAGAAGAAGGGGAAAGTGAAGTGTGAGGTGGTAGTGACCACACATGTGCACAAAGTGGAGCTACCAAAAAAATACTGGTCGACACAACAATGGCGCACATGCCCCTAGTGCGCCACAGGAACAAAACACAACCGTGGCGCACATGACCCTAGTGCGCCACGGATGTGTCTGTCCATTTACAGAACAGAGAGGCATCCACTTAGGCGTAGCGCACCCCCTCCACGTGCGCCACGGTTAACCATAACATCCGTAGAGCACCTTCCCCATGTGCGCTACAGATATGCGGCATGCGGCCAGCAGGGCCCTAGCCCACACACATCTATGGCGCACCATCACCATGTGCGCCATAGTTATTGTAGTTACTAGTAGGGCACTGCCCACAGGTGAGCCATACCTGTTTTACCCGTGGGGCACTTCAACCACGTGAGCCACGGAAGTTTGGATTACCTATAGCCGTTTTCCTAGTAGTGGTTCTCCGATGAATCTCACCCCAACGGGATCGATTCACCTTCCACTATATCGGCAACCTTCAAGGTGGAAGCCGACACCTTTACAAGTTTGGGGCACACATCCACAACTTAATCAGAGGCTCCCAAATACAAGCAAGCTGTCAAAACAATCAAAGACAAGCTTGTAAGAACCAAAACTAGAACTAGGGTTTCCAAGAAAACACTAGAGCAAAGGGGCCCTCAATTGAATGGGGGGGAATGAAGATCTCTTTTGGTGAAGTAGTAGATCAAGGCCTCCTCCTTTGATTCCCCAAAGATCAAGGACTTCGGGTGGTGGATTGAAGAGATCTTGTGGATTTGGTGGCTCCAATGGTGGTCTTGACTTTAATAGAAATGAGCACCTTGTCCCAAGGTAGGTGAAAGGCTATTTATAGCACCAGCTCCAATCTGACCGTTGCAGCATTTAATGAAGCGGTAGTACCAGGTTTTCCAAGCGATAGTACTGGACGCAACCGGTACTACTGGACCGGTACCGGAGATGCAATGTTGAGTTGCATAGCCCACAGTTTCCACCGGTATCAAAGTGTGGAGCTACCGCATGGAGGTAGTACCGCCCCTATAGAGCGGTACTACCGGACACATGCGGTAGTGCCGCATTTTGATACAGGGGAACAACAGTGTGAGTCGAGTGGCCAATCTCCTCAGAAGTGATCGGTACTAAAACATGGTACTACCGCATTTTGGTACCGGATAGTTCTGAGAAGATTGGCAAGCTTGCCAATCGATTCAGTCATGACCGGTATCAAAATGCGGTACTACCACTTTTTGATATCGCTCAGTTCTGAGGAGTTTGGAGAGCTTGCCAAGCGCTTCAGTCATGAGCGGTACCAAAATGCGGTACTATCGCTTTTTGATACCGCCCAGTACTGAGGCCTTTGGCCAGTGTACTCATCACACTGCCAGGCCCGGAAGTGAAATCCGGTGCTACGGGACTTGAGCGGTAGTACCGGATGAATTATCGGGTACTGCCGGACATCACTGGGGCAGAATATGGAGCAGCAGGCAAATCCTTTTGTGTGCAATTAGACAGGGAATTCTATGCATGCAACCTATAGAATACTTGGCAGATAATTAGTCCGGTATGTGTGTTGTAATAAACACCAAAATCTCTAGGGATAAGAAATGTTCTTTCAATTATTTTTTGAACTTTTTATTAGTATTAGTTCCTAAGTGTGACCCCCTTCATAGACATGCGTTGTCACCTAAAAACAAAGGTTTTGGAATTTAATTATTAGGGGGAAACTCCCCGTTTCGGTGAAACCGGTTTGGATCTCATCACAACTTGTGCCCAAACATGGTTTGTAATTATTCTATGACCTAACCAAGCACAAACCAAGAGAAAAGTCCATCGGTCTAACCCCATCCGAAGAATATCTAGGGGTAGACGATCAAGGGCCCACACATCAAGCTTTCGTAGGAAAAAGCGTTTCGGGGCATCGGAATACCTCCAAACCTTGCTTGTGATCCTATAATGTGTATTAAAGTGTGGTGGAATAATATTGAAATGTCCAAAAGCTGATTCAAAAGTGTGACCCCCTTCGCAGACATGTCCTGTCACCTAAAAACGAATGTTTTCGAATTTAATTATTAGGGGGAATCTCCCCATTTCGGTGACACCGAGGAGGCTCTTGTCATAGATTGTGACCCAACATGGGTTTACATAATCCTATGACCTAACCAAGAACAAACCAAGAGGAAAGTCCACTGGGCTACCCCCATACAAAGAATATCTAGGGGTAGACGATCCGGTGTCCACAAATCAGGGTTTCATAGAAAAAAGCACTTTGGGGCATTAGAATACCTCCAAACCTTGCATGTGGCCCTAGAATGTGTATTAAAGTGTGGTGGAATTTTTAAATGTCTAAAACACAGTTCCCATGTGTGACCCCCTTCACAGACATGCGCTGTCACCTAAAAACGAAGGTTCTGGAATTAAATTATTAGGGGGAAACTCCCCGTTTCAGTGAAATCGGGTTGGATATTGTCACCACTTTGCCCAAACATGGTGTGGAATTATCCTATGACCTAACCAAGCACAAACCAAGAGAAAAGTCCACTAGGCTACCCCCATCCGAAGAATATCTAGGGTGGTAGATGACCCGGGGCCCACAGATCAGGGTTTCGTAGGAAAAAGTGCTTCGGGGCATCGAAATACCTCCAAACCTTGCATGTGACCTTATCATGTTTATTATAGTGTGGTTGAATGGGACCATAGATCAGGTTTCGTAGGAAAAAGCGCTTTGAGGCATCGGAATACCTCCAAACCTTGCATGTGACCCTAGCATGTTTATTATAGTGTGGTTGAATGTTGAAATGTCCAAAACCTAGTTCCTAAGTGTGACTCCCTTCAAAGTCATGCGTTGTCAACTAAAAAATAAGGTTCTGGACTTATATTAGGGGAACTCTCCGTTTCGGTGAAACCGGGTAGGATATTGTCACAACTTGTGACCCAACATGGTTTGACATGATGCTTTCAACTAACAAAACACAACCCAAGAGAAAGATACATCAGGCTACCCCTGCCAGAAGAACATCTAGGGGGTAAATGATATATGCGAGGCCCACAGATCAGGGTTTTGGAGGAAACCGTGCTTCGGGGAACCAAGAATACCCCCAAAGCTTGCATGTGGACATAGCACATGTCTTAAAATGTGGTGGACTGTTGAAAGATCCAAAACTTGTCCCCATGTGCATTGACCCCCTTCGCAGACATGTGCTGTCACATATAGTTTCTTGACTTAGTATAAGGGGAAACTCCCTGTTTCGGTGACACTGGGTAGGATCTTGTCACGGCTTGTGACCCAACATGGATTGACATCATCTTATAAACTAAAAGAACACAACCCAAGATAAAATTCCACCGAACTACCCCTGTTCGAAAAATATCTACGGCGTAGATTGATGATTTGGGTCCACGCAACAAGAACCATTTCACAAGGCGGCCATGCAAGCGGGACGATGTCAGAACACAACAATCTATTCATACGTGTGTGATCATGATCATATGAAATAGCACCACCTAACATATATGTAATATAAGCCTTGCTAATTAATTAATGGAAAAACAGGGCTTTGTCGTGTATACTGCAAAATACACACAACAAAGGCTAATATTTGCCATGTGGCTGACGGCGAGGGCACACAGCAAAGCGCCCACCATTTGCAGCCGTCAACTCCTCCCCATCGGGTGCACCCATGGGGCCGTTGGTTCCACCTCTTTGCCGCGATAAAACCTATGTTGTGTGTCTCTAGAGACTTTGTCGTGTGTTACTTCTTTGTCGTGTTCCCTCTTTGACTCATTCTCATGTTAATTTTTTTGTCATTCTCTTTTCCAGAATTTTGTCATGTTTTCGCGTTTTGCCATGTGCTTCCTAAGAGCTACACGGAAGTGTACGCCTTTGTCATGTTCCGGATGAAAGTACAAAGGAAGTCGCCTAGAGGGGGGTGAATAGGCTTTTAAAATATATTACGGTTTAGGCTCAAGTAAACGCGGAATAAAACTAACGTTTAATTTATTGAGCACAAAACCTAGCCACTAAGTTCACCTAGGTGCACCAACAACCTATGCTAAGAAATACAAGCAACAAGGTGATAGCAAGGTATACATACTTCAAGCACGATGGCTATCACAATGTAAAGTGCATAAGTAAAGGGTTTGGTTGAGAGATAAACGATGGACGCGGAGACGAAGATTTGTTTCCCGAAGTTCACTTCCAAAGAAGCTACGTCTCCGTTGGAGAGGTGCGATGGCGCAATGCTCTCCGAACGCCACAAATGGCTCACCTCGAGGTGTGGTGGCTCGATGCACACCCAACGCCACACAAGGCCTTACCCCGGATGCGGAAGCACGCAACTCACCGACGCCACAAAAGGCTCACCCTATTCTCCCAAGTGCGCACCACAAAAGGCGGGCACTTGCTCCACTATGGGACGCTTGAGGGCGGTCACCGAACCCGTACAAGATTGGGGATAACTCCACAACTCAATTGGAGGCTCCCAACAACAAAGCCACAAAAGGCCAACAATGCCACAAAAGGCCAACAATGCCACAAAAGGCCAACAATGCCACAAAAGGCTACAAGACCACAAAAGGTCAACAATCCAACCATTACTGCCTAGGGTTCCAAGGAACCCAAGAGAAACAAGCTCACAAGCTTGAACTCGCCGAATCTCCGAGGAGAACTCAAACCTATGCACCAAATGCAAGGGCAAGTCCTTATCCCCCAAATTCCAACAAAGCTACAAAAGCTATTGGGGGAATAAGGGAGGAAGAACACACGAGTAGAACTCAAACCTATGCACCAAATGCAAGGGCAAGTCCTTCTCTCCCAAATTCCAACAAAGCTACAAAAGCTATTGGGGGAATAAGGGATGAAGAACACAAGAGGAGAACACAAAACTCTCCAAGATCTAGATCCCAATGATTCCTTCACAAAGAACGGATTTGACTTGGGGGATTGTAGATCTAGATCTCCTCTCTCAAATCCCTCAAAAAGATGCAAGAATCATAGGAGGGGAAAGGGAAAGCTACTTCAAGGTTAACAATGGAGGAGAGAGAGAAAGCCAACAAACAAGAAGAAAAGCTGGTCCCCACGAAGGGGAAGAGGAGCCCCTTTTAAAGGGCTCCCAGATCTGCCCGTTATGGGCATTCGCGACACCTTGCCGGAACTTCCAGTGGGAGGCCGGAAGTTCGGGCACCCACCATCGGTCAAAATCTGAGCGAGAAACTGAAAAGCGAATCATGGTCGGAACTTCCGGGCGGAAGTTCCGCCCTGCTCCAACGGTCATCAGACCGTTGACGCCCGCTCCAGAAGCGCAACCGGAAGTTCCGGTCAAAACAGACCGGAAGTTCCGGTGAACTTCCGATGCAAGTTCCGACAAAGTTCCGGCAAATAGAACGCTTCAAAACAGAAGGTTACTGAGCGTGAGCGGAAGAAGACCTGGAACTTCCACCGGAACTTTCGGTGGCAAAGATGCCTTAGCGGAACTTTCGGTGGGAAGCCGGAACTTCCGGTCAGGGAAATTCCAGAAACCAGAAACGCAATAACTTTTGCATCCGAACTCCAAACGGTATGAAACCAATTTTGTTGGAAAGATAACGACGAATAGAATCCAACAAAAAGTCGAAATATTGGGTATCACCTTTGGAGAAAATATCATGAATATATATGTGATCTATCCCCCAAGGTGTGGAGCCGGAAAACTCGCAAGATCAAAAACCGCAATAAGATATGCAAGTGAAATCCTTAGATGATGAGCTAGAGCTTGCTATGATGGTGACCACAAGCCTAGATCCTCTCATGGACAAGAACCAAATAATAACCAAGAAAGATGATGATATGAATGCAAAGGTTTGAGCTCTCTCCGAACGATGCAAACGAGACACCCGCTTGAGAGCCCCTCTTGATAGTACGGCTATCTATCCTAAACCCGGTCTCCCAACTAACAACACGAGATCGGCAAAAGAGAAGCCCTATCAACATACCTTTGCCTTGAGCGTCCCACTTGAACTTGATGTAGACCGTCTTGTTCTTCTATAGTAGGAACACCTTTCTTGTTTGCTCTTGCTCGCTCTTGCTTGATGAAGACTTGCAAAATGCTCCCCCATACTCCATGGGGAAACCTCTTCTTTGAACTTGTCTTCATCATTCCATGAGCACGAGGATGGCAAGCTTCAAGCATGAGATCTTCTAAAGATGGCGCATCTTGAGCTCGTCCTTCTTCATCCTTACTTGAGGTTGATCCATCTTGATGCAACTCTTTGCACATGCCTTGATCGACCTTCAAGCTCCTTCTTTCTTCATGATTCCAATGGGCACAAAGCCCTTGGACATTTCTTCATCTTCCAACCTTGAGACCAACACATGGCCCAAGCGATGCCAATGAACAAACCTACAGTAAAACTCAATTTACACATTAGTACATAGAGATTGTCATTAATTACCAAACCACACATGGGGGCATACATGCCCTTTCATCAGACCAATAAGCACACAGCAAAGCCTGGCCACCACGATAGTGACATTTTTTCCCGTAGTAAATGAAGAAGAACGAGCTGACCAGTAAATCAACCGCCATTAATTTTTTTTGGGCCAAAATGGGATTAAACAAAGATACTGAAAGAAAAAGCAAACAAACCCATGCCACAAATAGGAGCAAACCGGCGGCAACAACAAATGGCTTTTCCCACATGAGCCTCTCCATAAGCTGATTTCTTTTCCTCCCGGGTGCTCCCGTTGCTTTCTCTGCGTCGTAACGTGTCGAAATAAAGCGAAACAAGACAGCGGCAATAGGCGCGCATGCATGCATGGCATGTGAGGCGTGCACGCATGGCACGCACAAGGAATGTGGATAGGCTTGATATTGATGCTAGAGAGAGCACCTGCGCGATCCAATGCCAAACCCAAACGGGCGTCGCTTTACAGTTGGACTGCATCTTGCGGCTGCGGCGGTCGGTGGTCAAAAGCACAAGCTACACGTACGGCCCATGATTAGACCCTGCTCGGGCTTAACCTAGCCAGCTGATGGAACCACGTGAGAGGGATTTGCTGGAGTGGAGTGGCGTGGAGTATATGGAGTCAGCAGCTAGCTAAGCGGTGTCCTGTGTTCAAACCCAAACCTGTTCGGAGACTTTTCAGACCACGCACAGTAGGCGACCGTGCTGATGTTCGGAAGGATCCGATGAGCGGGGTACTCCAGTAGTACTTCCCCACTGGAATTGCTGCCGCGGACCCACTTGTCGGAGAGGAATACGCTCTACGTCCGGCGTGACCCTACCTACGGATTATGCATCCCGACATTCTAGCCAGAAGTTCACACACGTCCGTACCGGCGATCAGACAGCGTACGTGGCTGCCCCTGGCACACTGAAACTTGCATGAGAGACCGAATAGCAAGCATGAGTTAAATATGAAAAAGAGGTCCCTACGGCATCTTGACCAGGTCACCGGGGCATAGGAATTCCATCCGAGCGTGTTGAAATTTGTCTTTGCGGACGTGCGCGACGCCCTAGCGGGCCGACACATTTAGACAAACCCGTCTGGTTTGATCTATTCATACATTTAATCTGGGTTTTGGTTGCGTCGGTCCGGACAGCGCGCTTGTCCGAGCGCGTCCTCCTTTTATCTTTGGCGGTCCCTCCCTCTAGTGGCACAGAAACCACACCACTTCTCCTCTAAAAAATTTCTCCGGCGGGAACAGAAGACAAGATGATAGATTCCGTGGCCATGGTCGATGTTGCGCCCTCCAGCGTTCCTGCCGAGAAGAAGCGTGGCCGGCCGAAGAAGCCCGCAAAGGAATAGACGCCGGAGGAGCGGAAGATCGAGTCGGACAAGCGCAATGGCCGGCGGGTAGCGGCGATAAATCGACGCGCCACTGCTAGGCTCGAGATGGAGCGCCGGGAGGAGAATGAGCGTCTCCTCGCCACCCAGAACAGGGTCGACGCCAACGAGCTAGCGGTGAGTGCCGCCAGGTGCGCCGTCAACATGATCAAGCAGGAGGCGATGACCACCGCTTTTGGCGGTGCGGTATCTCTTCCTGGCCTGGCCATGGTCGGCACATCCTCTGCCAGCTCCGTCACTTCCACGCCTACCGGCCGACCACCAGCTCAGCCTAGGACGACAGGACCACACACACCCTTGCTTGGAGGCCACCAGTTGTCCCGATTCAACCATCCCCGCATGACGTCGTTGGAGGCGGGAGAGCGCGCCATCGACCTGAATCGCACTCCATCCAACGCGGACGCAACCCCGGAGGCGTCGACGAAGTGGCGGACCATCTCTGTGTGAACATGCCGACGCGAGTCAACCTGTTCGGCGAAATGCTCGCCAAGCCGCCGGCCGCCAACGACACGATATGATTGCCACATTTCTTCGTTATTGCCAGTGCACTGCTCGCGCCGCTTTATGATGGCCAAATGGGGTGTAGGATTTCGTGGAAAATGACGGCGAGGACGTCATGAATGACATGATCAATGAGGGTGGCCATGGCTATGCCGACGAAGGCGAGGCCGAGACAGAGACGCAGCAAGAGACCCAGCAAGATGCATGCAACATTACGGACAAAGCATTGTTTGGGAACGATGGCACTTCCATGGGAGAGGGCGTCACGACCGTGTCGTTGGCCGCTTCACTTGTGGCCTCAATTGTCGATGGCAAGAAGATGAGCCAACGAACCGGGGGCTACACCCCCGCCGAGGACAAGCTCATATGCAAGGCATCGATGGAGATTTCACAAGATCCACTATGCAGCGCCGAGCAAGTGACGGGACTGTCGGCCGTGCTTTGCCCTTTGGAGAGAAACGAACAAGAAGAGGGGCAAGGTGAAGGGAATATGCCCGAGAGACAATAATAAAGTGGTTATTATCGTATTCCTTATTTATGATAAATGTTTATTTTGCATGCTATAATTGTATTAATACGGAAACGTTAATACATGTGTGTTTAATAAACAAAAAGGAAGTTCCTAGTTATGCCTCTCTTATAAACTAGCTCGTTGATTAACATGATGATCAAAGTTTCCTGATCATGGACATTGGATGTTGTTAATAACGAGGTCACAACATTAGTGTAATGATGTGATGAACATTCATCCGAAGTATAGCATTACGATCAAAGTCATTGAGTTTATATTGCTATAACAACTTACGAAGTGATCCTAATCCTTAGACCATGAGATCATGCCAATCACTAACACCGGAAGAGTTTCTCGATGACATCAATCGTCACACCATAACTGGGTGATTATAAAGATGGATTCAGAACTACTAAAGTGTTATGTTGAGGTTCATGGATCGAGAGTGGAATTTGTTCATCCTGATGACGGATAGATATGCTCTGGGCCCTCTCGGTGATATCACATTGATTAGCTTGCAAGCAAGTGATTTGATCACTAGAATGTTATATCACGGGAACGAGAAAAGAGTGCATGTCAGTAACGATATCAAACTAGGTATGGAGATACCGATGATCGAATCTCGGACATGTAATATATCGTAAAACAAAGGGATTAAGATACTAGCGTAAAAGGTTCACACAATCACAGAAGTCATCGTTGAATGCGTGGGAGTCAGTATGGATCTCCAGGTCCCGCTACTGATTATTGATCGGAGAAGGGTCTCGATCATGTCCGCATTATTCGCGAACCGTAGGGTGACACACTTAAGGGATACCGACACTATTCGGAGCAAATAATATGCCAGAGAAAGGAAAAGGAAAGCGCAAGAATTTATTTCACTAGACACCGAAACTGTTTCGGTTGAAATTGCTGAAACTTGTTCTGCATGTGAAATGGAATACTAGCAAGGGGTTTTATGTGAATATTTGTTAATTAAAGTAATTAACAAAATTCTAAATAAATAAATAAAAGAGTTTTATTTAATGAGAGATTACATTAAATTTGGTGGAAATTTAGTGGAGGTGAGTGGAATTTTGAGCGGGGTGGCTATTTATGTGAGTGGGAGCTCCACCCACATGAATGTGGAAGAGGTGGGGGCACCTCCATGTCTGCCACACCATGGGAGGGGGCTGCCCCCTCTCCCTATAAAAGGCACCCACTTCCTCCTCTCATCTCACACCTCCTCGCGAAGGATCTCTCTCCCCCTTTAGAATTTCCCCATGGTCTCGGATCAGCGAGATACATGTTCCCGGTGGATTTTTCTGGAAGGATTTGTTGCTTTCGCTGCTTCGCTGGAGCGAGGGCGCGGAGGTTGTCGGGGTACCTGTACGTGTGTGTGATCACGGATGCACCACTACTTTGAGGTGCTGGACTTGATCGTGCTGGACCGGCTGGACCAGATGAACTTCATCACGATCTTGAGATCGGCAAGCGTTCGTCTACATCATCCACGAGTACAACCTCTTTAATGCTATTCGGTCTTCGAGGGTATGTATTCTATGGATGTATATCCACCCGTTGCTTGTATCTAGTATATATATCTTGGTACATAGTTGTTTGCATCGTAGGAAAATTTTTGTTTTCTATGCTGTGAATCCTGCAGTGGTATCAGAGCTGGATCTATGCGTAGATGCTTTGCACGGGTAGTACACATATGAGTATGTGGGCGATGATGATCATTTTATTGCTTCTTTGTTGTACTTTGGATATTGGTGGCATAGTGGGATGAAGCGGCCCGGACAAACTTTACATGTCCTCGCACTGAGACCTGTTCCACGCTTGACATGCAACTAGTTTTGCATAAGTGGCTAGCGGGTGTCTGTCTCTCCTACTATATTCAATATCTAATTTTCAACGAGTTGTCAACAATTTGGTTATCCTCGTTGTGGTTCATGTTCGTAGGTAAGAACGGTTCTATCTTCGAAAGCCCTAAACCACGTAAAACTTGCAATGAATAAATTAGAGGCGTCTAGTTTAGATTGTTGCTGGGCTAGTGTTATGATATGGTGATGTTTTAAGTAGAAGTATGAGATGATACTCTTACAACACACATAGCATGTAAGTTCCATAGACCTTGGCCTTACACATAAAAGTATGATAGTGATCATACCACGGTGCACATGATGGAGATCATATGCGGGAACCATATCATTTCACTTATAAACATGTGATGTTTGATTGCATCTTATATTGCTTGTTTGACGTTTTATTAGCATAATAAGATGATCCCTCATTTAGATATCAAGATAAAAATGTGTTCTTCTTTAAGTATGCACCGACAATGTTTCGCCGCTTCAAGACATCACGTGATGATCGGGTGTACTTGAATCCACGAGCACATCTCGGGTGTAAGACAATTACACACGCGAATACTAAGGTTCTTACTTGGTTAGCCTAGCATGTACAGACATGGCCTCGGAACACGGACCGAAAGGTTAAGCATGAGTCATATGTTTTGATATGATGACCATATGGATGCTCGCCTTTGAAGCTACACCTACTCACGTGATGATCGGACTTGGTGTAGTGGATTTGGTTCATGTAATCACCAAAAAGACACGAGGGATGTCATTTTTGAGTGGGAGTTCATTTCTAATTTGGATTAGTAGAACTCAATTTATCATAAATTAAATCAAAGTGAATTTGCATAATTTGCTGTAGTCATTGGCATTCGTTCACCACTTTATGCTTAGTTGTAATTGAGATAATAGAACTATAGAATTCTAGATATTTACTTTACGAACTGGTATCGTATTGTGTTGAGTGTCAATCTAAAGTTTAAAGTCCTATTGCAA
The DNA here is from genome assembly GCA_030063025.1 of Avena longiglumis. Classification (NCBI taxonomy): domain Eukaryota; kingdom Viridiplantae; phylum Streptophyta; class Magnoliopsida; order Poales; family Poaceae; genus Avena; species Avena longiglumis. The sequence continues at coordinate 449,654,688 of CP125977.1, forward strand.
ACTTTTAGTAAACTCTGTTTACTCCGTGAAATTTAATAATTGGTATTAAATCGAGAGTAACAATTCCAGTGTTAGTATCTTAAGTATCATGTTTTCCTCCATGATTCTTGATTTTAATATCAAGATTATCTAGGAGCTGAAAGAATTGTTTCAGAAACCATCATGTGTGGCAGATATAATGATATCTGAAACAATGTTTTGGTTGCAATATGATAGAGTATAATATATGTTCTCATATTGGATGAGAATTTACGAAGGTTGGAGATGCTAGACATCCTAATCATCCAAAAGGGTTTTGGAAAGTAATGTTATACTCACGATTCGCCTTTATAAGCTACAGTAGCTTGATCATGAAAGTCGTCATGATAAGGATGAATAGAAGATGTATGTAAAGTGTTTACTACACTAAGAGATTACTAAAGAATGGATTTTGAAAGAATACCGATCATTTGATGATGGTGACTACTTCAAAGTGCAAGTCCAAAGGTATTATTATTTGAATATACACGCTTTGGACTATGTGTCATGTATATGGCGCCACTTTTAATGTTGATAGATTATTTTAAAAGGAAAAGGAAATGCTGAAAGAGAATCTATAAAATATATTTGGCAGAAAAGAAAAGATTGGAAATATCCAATTTAGGTATATGGATGATATACATGTTATGGTTATATTCTTTGCTTGTTAAACAATGTGGTTCTTGGGTATTGGATACCGAATTGGTTGGTATGTAATTTCATACAGAACAACGCAATTCATAAACCACAATGGCCTAAGTAACTAGCAAGAGAATATGTGATGATGTTCATCGAAAACAAACAAACCGTTGTTTGTATTTCTCGTTGACATCAAAGCTTGACTTCAAGATTTGTTTTAATAATTGTTATTTAAATAAGTTATTATGAGAACAAATGTTGTTCAAATAATTACCGTATTCCATATAAGATGGATGATTTACAAATCTAGTTGGAGAAATCACATCCATAAAACCTAATGCTAAAATGTCGCAAGACAAATGATTGAAAGATCACTTACGAAGTGACATCGCCGTTTAAATTATATTGGAAAGAAAACATGAAGAAACTCCATTTTCATGGATTTTTGGAGTCTTTGATTTGATCAAGTGATGCTTGTGAGACTTTCATTGGGATAATTAAAACTTCGTTCAAAGGCCAAAGAAGAACGAACGACTAAAATATTGGAATTTATACATATTGATCTATGTAGTCCATTATGTATAGTCGTAAGCAATGGGTTTCAACTTCATATACTTTCTCCGGAAATTTGAGTGAATGTTCACTTAATGAGAAAGAAGTATGAAATATTTGAAAATGTTTCAAAGACTTTCAAGATGAAGTGGAAAATCATTGTAACAAGAAAATAAATGGTTTATGATTTTATCATAAGGGATTTATTTGAGTTACAAGTGTAACAAGAAAATAAATAAATTATGATTTTATCATAAAGGGATTTATTTGAGCTGCAAGTTTAGCAAAACACCTAGATTTACATCTCCCGAAACACCATAGGAGTATGGAGTGTTTGAGATTTGTAATGAAACCTTGTTTGACATGGTTGGATCAAAGGTGTTATTTATAAAACTGTCATTATGTTTTAAAAGATTAAAGCTTTAGAGACTACCACTTTTACACTGAAAATAGTTCCATCTTGATCCGTTTAAATGACACCATATGAGTTATGGTTTGGGGTAAAACCCAAGTTGTCATTTCTTAAATTTTGGTATGCTAAACATAAGTAAGATGTTTACAACCGAAGTCGGATGAGCATGTCTTTGTAGGTTATTTCGAATAACAATTGGTTATTCCTTCATAACACCAAGGACAAAAGGGTTTGTCGCTTGAAACGTGAAGTTTCTTGGAGAAAGAATTTTTCGTAAAAGTTAAGTGGGAGGACAATAGAACTTTGATAAGGTTAACGAACCTTAGTTATATGTGCTGAGTTGCGCAGCGTCAGAAATCATTCCGGAGGCTGCCATAATGCTCATAGCTTATGTACCTCAAAGGTTGTGGTCACATAGATCTAAGTTCCTATTGAACCAAGTAGGTTGGTTAAACCATCAAATGCTAAGGTTTGAGAGTAAATCATTATTGTTTGACAATGATGAACCAAATACATACAAAGAAGCGATGATGGGCCCTGACTCCGTCAAATGTCTTGAAGCCATAAAATCCGTGATAGTTCCATATACGAGAAATCAAGTTTTGAACTTGGAAGACCCTCCGGAAAGGTGTAAAAACCTATCGGTCATATTTGGATCTATAAAAAAACAGACATAGATGTTTCACATCTATGAAATAGTCGACATGTCGTAAAGTATTTTATGACAATGTTCAAGGAGTTGAATATGACAAGATTTGATCTTTCATAGCGATATTTAGTCTGGACGGATTAAAGTAGCAACCACTATATATAATTTGGTATATGGTAGATGAATAAACAAAACAAAGTTCTTCTAATAGAATGGTTACCTAGGACGTGTACATGACACGATCCAAAGGGTTTTGTTAATTCAAAGGATGCTAAAAGGGCATGCAAACTTCAATGGTTGAAGTAAGCATCGCGGAGTTGGAATCTTCACCGTGATGAAAAGGAGTTTTCATCAGGAGACGATGAAGATGCTTGCATTTGCAAGAAATTAAGTGGGAGCGCTGAGACATATTTCTAATACATTATGTGGAGGACATCTTGTTGATTAGAAATGATGTATATTTTATTGACAATGGTTAAAAATTTCATTTCGATGAAAGACTTAGGCAAAAACCGAATATTTAGCATGAATGTCTATAATGGATAGACCGTGACGCTAATATGGTTGTGTCAAACGTACATATATGAGATATTGAAGGAGTTTAATATAGAAACAACAAGAAACGGTTCTTGTCGCATGGAAAAGAATTGAATCAAGATTCAACTGTATCGACACTTGATAAGTGAAACAAGATTCAAGTGCTTTGACACTTGATGAGTGAAATCACAAGAATGTTTTGATCAATCATACCATGATATGTACACATTCAGATATGTCCTATGCTCTAAGTGTTATGAGCATATACCAGAATGAATCATAAAATGATCATTGGACGATAGTAAGGATATTCTTATGATCTTTTAGAAGAACTAAGAATATATTTGTGTAGAGGTGACAAACAATTACAAATAGTTCATTGTGAAGCGTTACATTGATACTAGTTTTGTAACAAGATACAAATTAAGTTTATCTCAATTTAAATTATGGGTGGCACAATGTAATGGAAAGGAGATTCCATGATGGATTTGGATGAATTCCAAAGGTAAGACATTGTGACGGATACTACAACAAAAGGCTAAGTATAAGATTGCTATAGTAGCAACAAAGGAGGGAATTTGTGTCAAGTAGTTTGTTATCAAACTAAGGTATGGTTCGCAACGGGCTAACACTAAAGATATATTGTATGACAATAGTATCGACGTGTTTTAACCCCAAGGAACTAAAGGTCTCACCAAAAGACCAAATTTATACAATGCCATCTCATTAGAGAATGAGTGATGCGTGAAGACGCAAAGACATGCAAATACACACGGACCTGAAAGTGTCAGATCCATAGATTATGTTAACCACTTGCAATTGCGTATATGGAACACCAGAAAGCCATAGGTGTTCAATACGCAAAGTTTTCAAACTAGATTATTGTCTCTAGTGCAAGTGGGAGACTGAAGAGAATATGCCCGAGAGGCAATAATAAAGTGGTTATTATCGTATTCCTTATTTATGATAAATGTTTATTTTGCATGCTATAATTGTATTAATACGGAAACGTTAATACATGTGTGTTTAATAAACAAAAAGGAAGTTCCTAGTTATGCCTCTCTTAAAAACTAGCTCGTTGATTAACATGATGATCAAAGTTTCCTGATCATGGACATTGTATGTTGTTAATAACGAGGTCACAACATTAGTGTAATGATGTGATGAAAATTCATCCGAAGTATAGCATTACGATCAAAGTCATTGAGTTTATATTGCTATAACAACTTACGAAGTGATCCTAATCCTTAGACCATGAGATCATGTCAATCACTAACACCGGAAGAGTTTCTCGATGACATCAATCGTCACACCGTAACTGGGTGATTATAAAGATAGATTCAGAACTACTAAAGTGTTATGTTGAGGTTCATGGATCGAGAGTGGAATTTTTTCATCTTGATGACGGATAGATATGATCTGGGCCCTCTCGGTGATATCACATTGATTAGCTTGCAAGCAAGTGATTTGATCACTAGAATGTTATATCACGGGAACGAGAAAAGAGTGCATGTCAGTAACGAGATCAAACTAGGTATGGAGATACCGATGATCGAATCTCGGACATGTATCGTGAAACAAAGGGATTAAGATACTAGCGTAAAAGGTTCACACGATCACAGAAGTCATCGTTGAATGTGTGGGAGTCAGTATGGATCTCCAGGTCCCGCTACTGATTATTGATCGGAGAAGGGTCTCGATCATATCCGCATTACTCGCGAACCGTAGGGTGACACACTTAAGGAATACCGACACTATTCGGAGCAAATAATATGCCAGAGAAAGAAAAAGGAAAGCGCAGGAATTTATTTCACTAGACACCGAAACTGTTTCGGTTGAAATTGCTGAAACTGGTTCTGCATGTGAAATGGAATACTAGCAAGAGGTTTTATGTGAATGTTTGTTAATTAAAGTAATTAACAAAATTCTGAATAAATAAATAAAAGAGTTTTATTTAATGAGAGATTACATTAAATTTGGTGGAAATTTAATGGAGGTGAGTGGAATTTTGAGCGGGGTGGCTATTTATGTGAGTGGGAGCTCCACCCACATGAATGTGGAAGAGGTGGGGGCACCTCCATGGCTGCCACGCCATGGGAGGGGGCTGCCCCCTCTCCCTATAAAAGGCACCCACTTCCTCCTCTCATCTCACACCTCCTCGCGAAGGATCTCTCTCCCCCCTTTAGAATTTCCCCATGGTCTCGGATTAGCGAGATACATGTTCCCGGTAGCTTTTTCTGGAAGGATTTGTTGCTTCCGCTGCTTCGCTGGAGCGAGGGCGCGGAGGTTGTCGGGGTACCCGTACGTGTGTGCGATCACGGATGCACCACTGCTTTGAGGTGCTGGACTTGATCGTGCTGGACCGGCTGGACTAGATGGAATTCATCACGATCTTGAGATCGGCAAGCGTTCGTATACATCATCCACGAGTACAACCTCGTTAATGCTATTAGATCTTCAAGGGTATGTATTCTATGGATGTATATCCACCCGTTGCTTGTATCTAGTAGATAGATTTTGGTACATAGTTGTTCCCATCGTAGGAATTTTTTTGTTTTCTATGCTGCGAAGGCGGTGTCATCGACCTATACGCCGACAATGACGAAGGCTTCGTTACCTCTGCAAGTGACGGGGCTGCCGGCCGTGCTCGCCGCCCTGGTGGCCACAAGGCCACAAAGGCCGACCTCGCCCTCCAGACTTGTTCCTTGGCGTTCCAGGAGACCTTGAAGCAGATCCTAGAGAAGAAGGAAGAGGCCATCGCGAGAGGAAGGAGAGGCAGCGCAAAGAGAAAGAGGTCACCGCCAAGACCTTTGTCGAGCTGCAGACGAGGTCCATCGAGGTGGAGGAGGCCAATGCCAAGGCTAGGCTAATGGAGATCGAGGCCAAGGCGAAGTCGACGGAGGCCGAAGCCAATGCCAAGGAGGCCAAGGCCAGGTCTAGGGTGCTGGAGGCCGAAGCGAAGGCCAAGGAGGCTAAAGCCAAGATCATAGCCGAGGAGAACGCCATCATGCTCACCGACCTGGATAGCATCGCTGACCCCGATCGCAGGGCCTGGGTTGCGAAGAGGCAACAGGCCATCAGGACTCGCGGTGCCTGAAGGGCAATGGCGATGGTATATGCAACTTTTTGGGCAGGGAAGCTGCCGATTTAGGAACATTTGTGTATGAAAATGCCCTCTTTTGTAAATTTTAGAACCAGTGGCCACTTGTTGGGATGCCCAAAGGGCGATGGCGCATGTCTGCCATGTTATTTGCCAGTAAATCTGTGTGTCTTTGGCCAGCGATGATGCCATTTTAACTGATTTGCATCCCTTGTCCAGCGATGACGCCAACGCCCGTCTGTGCGGAAAATAGGTCGCGCCACTGGGTACGGCTGGCCGGACAAGCCGGACCCCTCCCCAAATCGACCGCGGCCCGACCCAAACAGACAGAAATTGACGGTTTGGGACGACCAGATGGGTCGGCGCGGTGGAGATACCTTATAGGTAACTTAGAACTATACCTTTTTTCACCCGCATGAGAAATAGCAAACCATCATTTTAGTCCTTCGATTTGAGTATTCCGGAATACTATACAACTTAAGGACATGACAGGAGGCAAACATGACGATGAATTTGTCATAGTTATTAGTGATAGCTAAAGTTAGGCTATAAACCATTCATGTTGAAATTTGAGTGCATTGTATGGGACATAGGGATAGAAACTACTGCCGAAAGTATAGAAGATACAAAAGATTATGGAGAAACAATTTAGTACTCTTGCTTTAGTACTTTTAATACACTACAAGAGCCAACTATGCACGTAATCATGCTAAAAAGTCAATCGTGGACAGCTCACCAGAAACGAACAATATGCATTTGCTTTAATCATGAGAAAATTATATTATTTTCTTGTAGTATAATAAACCTTTCATTTTCTTGCAAGATAAGCATGACAGAGAATTGGATTTAGCAGATTAAAATTATAAAGATACCTTATGTTGGATTAGGACAAAAATATTTATAAATGATACCAATTAGGGAGCACTAGTGTGAAGTCAATACCCAACAATCCGTGAAAGCAAGACAACGCAAAGAATAGGATTAGCTGATTAAGATAAACCTAATGGAAAGCTTTACTCCAACCTTGCCTATAATGTATCTACCGCCTGTCTATCCATCGAACATCTAATACTCTAATAACAATAGGAGAAGGAAAAGGAGATTATAGATCATGGGTACTCCACCACCCGTGTTAACCTGTGGGAGGACAAGCAAGCAACTAAAAGGAGGACAATTTGTACTTAAAGGATGTGATGGGTAAGTTGGTCTCTCTATTAACCTAAAAGGTGATGATTAAGTAAGCACTAAACTGCTTAAAAAAGTAAGCACTAAACAACACTTAACCATAACTTATATTTACAGAGGATAGAGCACAGCCCTAACTGAACTAGGGCCCATAGTAAAGAGACAAGTGGCAAATGCACAAAGGGCATAAGAGAGAAGCTCATCAGCTATTTTGTAGGCATATGCACATGTATGCATTGCCTTCAAGCCCTCATGTATCATGCATATAAATAACTCGCCTTAATTTCGAGAAAACAACATGAATGATGAGAGAGAGACAGAGAGAGAGAGAGAGAGAGAGAGAGAGAGAGAGAGAGAGAGAGAGAGAGAGAGAGAGAGAGAGAGAGAGAGAGAGAGAGAGAGAGAGAGAGAGATTAGTTGTGCGATAACATCCATTCAAAATCTAGTTAGGATTCTCAATGCCAGATGCAATATTTCCACCAAACTAAGGTATTGATTGTCGTATCTTTAGTTTCTGTAACTAATTCGCAACGAGCAAATATTCTAAGTTAAGTTTGTTTTCATATATATAGTATACACTGAGAAAATGATATATACGATTGTCTTCACCAGAAGAGTTTCTCGGTCTCCTCTTTCCTATACGTACGTACCAAAAAAAGATTAATTAGTACAGACGTGAACCTTAAGATTGTGTGCATCATTTTGATGTGGAGGAGAGGATTCAACCTCTTTTTCGGAAAACAAAGACAGAAACAGTAAAACTCCCACCAATAATAGCACTTCCGGATCCCTGGGAAACCTAGACAAACCGTCTCGACCCATCTGTATTTGTTACGGAAGATCCCCGACGATAGCTTAACAATGGTTTTCCTTTGTGGTGGTGGTGGGGGTAGCGGGGGGCACATGTTCATGGTAGGTAGTGAGTGGTTTACCTTGTTAAGGACGAATGCACTAAAAGTCCAGGGATATATTCCTTTTCGCAGGCTTCCCCAACAGTTCCAGCGCACTGTGGTTACCGCATGTCATGTTGCATCGTGTGTTGTCCAATTAAGCTGCTGCTTTCTTCGTACTACCACCTAAGCACCCAACTAGCAGTTATACTGTAAGCTTATCTAAAGATCATTATCCACTAAACCGGCTTTGCCGTGCATCTATCTGTCCTTGTATGGTTTCTCTCCCAATAGGCATATTCCACCAACTTTCTTTTGTGCACAACAAAAAGGCAAAACTTGCACTGTATATATACTCTCAGAGCGCAGTCCTAAACTGAGATAAAAAAAAAAAACGAAACATTAGGTACGGCGTGCATGATTGCAACCATGGGCTCCGAGATGCCAATGCTCAATTGGCCGCAAAGAATAGTTTGGGATGCCAAAGGAGATTATCCCGAACTGTTCCCGGCGCCTTGGAGCCTAAAAAAAGAGGTTTGGGAAAATTGCGCAGCAGCTCCTGACTTTGGTCTTTGGGACCAAGCTAAAATTCGTATTTCTAAATTTTTTGAAAAAATATTTTCATGTAGACGAAGAGTTGCCATGCATGCGTACCAATTTTCGAGTAAAAATAAATAAGCACGTGGCCTACACAAAAATGACAAACCTGCAACTTTAACTTGCACTGTAAAATCACGGAACGTGTATTATTCGTAATGTACTTTGTTTTTGATGCAAGTTACATACTTTCGGATTTAAGTTTGAAACCCTGCACGCACATATATGACATACCTGCATACATCCTCTCAATTTAGAGATTAGTTTCATGCTTTTCTGATTTTATTCAGATTTTTAGATATTTCTGTTTATCGAGGAACATATGTATCCATGTCCTAAAAATTTACTCCCGGAGATTTGGCCCTATCGCGGGAGGCATGCGCCTGCAGCGGCTGCAGGAATGCTGTGCGCATGCAACAACTAGCCCTGCCAATGGTTCAGTTAAGACAGCGGCACAAAGTTAGTTTAGTTCAGTTCACCCACTCTTAAATGATGAGAGACATTTTTGCATGTTGCACAAGTAATTTTTTTCCTTGAAATTTGCCCAAACAATTCTGAGTTTCATCCATGCAATGTGCACTGCAGGCAGCAAGTCGAATACCGGCTTAGTCTAAATAGGCTTTCAAGCCTTTCTCAATGGGCAATGATCCTTGCGGCCCATTAAGAGGGAGTACACTTCTCTTCTTTTATTTTTTACTTTTGTTTTACAGAATTGAGGTTCTTTTATTTAATTTTCATAAATCAGTTTAATAATAAAAAGAATGTGTTGTAAAAGAAAGTTTGCGCATACATGAATAAATATCATTAGCTAGATGGTTTCTCATTTTGCACGGTTAGTTGTCGGTTTCTGTTTCCCGAACAAAAGCATATGTAAGACTTATGAATCGATCAGTACAATATAAAAGAAAATTCCTTATTTGACACTACTTTAAAATATGTTTTTTTATTTGACACTGAAAAAGTTTTTCTTCCTTATTTGATACTTAATCTAAAGTTTTTGCCTTACATGACACTCTAGTTCATTTTGACAACTAACTGTGTTAAATAGGAAAATAAAAAGATACTTCTGCCCTTGGTGCATCGCATGATATTTTTTGTATATAAGAATAAAAAATACTAAATTTGATGCGCCATAATTTGATGGCATACCCCTACACATAGTACTACATTTGTTCCGACTACAACATACAGTAACTACAACAAGCCTACATTAGATTATCCTTAGTCAAAGTATCCGATAGTGAAGTATTGAGAATACCATGACTGGTACGGGCGTACGACGGCACCATAACTGGCACGAGGTGCGAATGGGACTGGAACGCAGAACGGCCACCATGACGGTGGCCGGCTGGTGCCGAACCGTCACCACGCGTCGTTTATCACGATGGCTGTCGTCTGCCTCACTGCCACAACTCCGATGTACTGGCCCCTGAAGCCTTAGAGTAATCTGGTGATTTTATTCATGCACCATATTCTTGAACAAGCCTTAGAGTAAGAAGCTGAGCTCTCGGAGTGACATTCGTGCACCATGTTCTTGGGCAAGGCTGCCATTGCTAGGGACGGACCTGGACCAGGACGACAACATGGCGTGAACCTACATACGCGACGACCAATGCTGCTGAAGTGTTCATGGGGCCCACGCACGCCACGGCGGTTGTCGTGTGGCTGTGGCCGCATGGCGCGGCCCGGTGCGCGCTGTTATGGCCAGGGATCATCGGCTCATGGGACATGGCTGCTGCAGGACGTGGTGATTACGAGTGGTCTTCGACTCGTCGTTCTCAGCTCTTTTTTTCAAGCGCTCCACGACAACAGAGGGGGTAGTTTGGTCTCAGAGAAAGAAATCTCACGGAACAGACTAACGGAATGGACGGCGATGTCATATAAGACAAAAAAAATTAGCCCAAGTGACACATAGGGAAGAAAATCTTTTTGGGTGTCAAATAGGGAATCAAATTTTTAAATAGTGTCAAATAGGGAATTCTCTCACAATATAACCCGTGCACCCAGGCGATTATAAACAACGAGGCACACGTCTAATCACCCTTCTCACATTATCCCGGCAAAAAATATCTTAGGAATAACTATGTCGAAAAAGTGTAAAGATTGGCGCTCCGTGGCTCGGACGAGAGGTAGGCGGCCTTCTCTAGCAATGGCTTAGTGTGTTAGGTGCAACGATGTCCGGTTGTTTTCTCACGAGGTCTAGGTTGCGTGCTAGGTGTGACCTCCCTGACTTGATTTCTCGACTTGGAGTTGGACGCTTCCCTCTCGTGCCGTTTCTTTTAAATTGCTTTGTAAGAGGGTTTCTGCACCATCTTGTATCAGTTCGGCTGTTCATGATTTTCATTTATAAAGTAGGGTGAAAGTTTGTTTCGAGAGACTTCATATGGGACTAAATCATCAGACAAGATGCCTTTGCTTGGACAGGCTTAACAAAATCCACATTCAGTAATAGCATGGCCCGGAAAGCCTGTGACACGCATTCGAGCCAGAATGCGCTAGCGTGAGTCCAAAACCACAAATGCAACTGTACTGTTTGAATTTACCTGAGTATAGGGTTGAAACCGACGCGAGCCCCGCGACTATGCATGTACGTGTAACATCCCAGATTTTAGGATGGGAAAGATTCATATCATTTATGTGCATTGCATTGCATCTTTGCAAAGTTTCAAAAGACCGAATTCAAAATCCTAGTTTCAAAATGCTATTTGGAAATTTCTAGAAATGTTCCTTGAGGAATATAAAAGGATTTGCAAATTCACTATTTGCAAACTAGTAAAAAAATTGCAAAAGGGAACCTAGATGATCTAAAGTTTTTAGAAAAATTTGAAGACAAGAATCATATTAATTGAATTATATAAGATATGCAAGAAACAAGATATAGAAATAGAATAAAACAATAAAGAAAAAATAGTAATCTAACCTAAACGGACTGCCACCTGGGCCGGCCCAACTCACCGTCACGTGCAGCACAGCAGCATGTGGCCATCACTAGCCCATCCGGCAACCACCGCCAGCCTAGCCCGCGCCCCACTCCCCTCTTTGACCGACAACCGGGGCCCACCTGGCCATTGTCTTCCTCCAGGAAGGGAGACTGAGCCAAACACGCGGGGGGTTCGATCCAAAGTGAATCCCCATCAAATCTGCACGAGTTTGCGATTTTTTCCCTAGTCCAAGTCACAATACCTATTTTAACCTTTTGCATTGATCCACCCTTCTTTTTCGACTTTGCGAAACCCAAGCCACCACGGGAGGGAGTCCCGATCTCGCCCATTGTTGCCGCCATTACCGTCGCCAAGACATGCTCGAACCCGAGGTTCCCGAGCCACCCGCGCCCTCTGTTTCCTCCTACCCGCCTCCCTTTTCTCCTCTGCGTCGTTTCACCTTTTTCCCTCCCGCGTGACCTCGGGAGTAGCTCGACACCGCCGCCGGAGCTTCCCGTCGTTGTCAGAGCTCCGTTTGCACCGCGCCATCGCCCGAGGAAGCAGGGCAACCCGTCGAGGCCACCAAGACGCTTGCCGCAATCGCCCGCATCTCGTCGCCACCTAGCCACCACCAGGAACCGCTGGAGCCGCCACCAGCACCGCCGCTAGAGCCGAACACCGGCCTCCACCGTCGCCCACAGTGAGCTTCAGCATGTACGTGTCATCAAGTGTCTGATCCTCTCTGGATGCTCCAGATTAGAACCACTTGTGAAGGGGTATTAGCCAACCAGTACGCGCCACTTGGCCTCTGCCATCAGCAGCGCCGCATCAGCGCTCAGCGCGCATAGTCAATCAGAGCGCGTTGTGTGTCGCCTATGTTGGCTGACAGTGTAAATCGTTTTTAAATTGGCAAAAAAAATATAACTCATAAAATTCATAGAAAATAGAATATTAATCAGAAAATTGTAAATAATATACCTATAGATTCAGGTAAAATAGAAAAACATTAATAAGCAATAAAATCTGCATATTGCCTTATGTATATTTCCTGGAATATTTAAACCTATTTAATGATATTCAATTCATATAAAAAAGATATACAACTCCAAATTTAGCAAATTTGATGTCTATGGATTCATAAAATTGATTATTATTTGGTTGTATAATAAAATTGCAAGTTTACATTATAGTTATTTTCGAGTATTTTGAAATGTGTCATGTAGTATTTTAATTCCCATAAAAAACAATGTAAACTATTTTGACCTGAAACCTTTTGCATTGGATTTTAAACTAAAATATCTAGCCAGGAGTATCATTGCCAAGAATTAACCACATTGTTTATAATAGGAGCTTAATTATTATGTACAAAAGCTTATTAAGTGGGTTTAATTAATGCTTTAATTGGTTTTGATGCATTAAATGTTTTCCATGCATCATATGATATGATAATATTTAGAGAACTAAATACTACCATTGTGACCTATTAAATCTTCATCATACAATGGTTTATCATTATTTTATTATATTGTTACATATGCATTTTATTGTTTTGTCTTGTTGTTGATTGTGAATTGTTTTTACTGTTTAGAGTTTGAGAAGAGTAAATATTATTCTGGAAAAGAGGGTATGAACGACATCAATAAATAAGACAAGTGAAACTTGCTTCTTTATGTTCCATTTATTGTTCTATGCATGGTGTGTGTATTGGTAGAGCTATATGTGTAGAAGTAATTATTGTTTTTTGCTATGACCGTGGTCTAGTAAAAAAGGATGTGTTTTGGTATGCTATGGCTATGGTAGCGAAAGAGATTGTGTTTTGATTTAATGAAAAGAGAATAATTGTTTAGATGGATGGAATTGAAGATATAGGTTGAGTGTCATGGTAAGGGCCAAGGCCTGACTTACTAATATGTTCACTCGAGGTTGAGTGTCATGGTAGAAACGTTGAACCTGACTACTGATATGAGCATTGCATGTTTGGTTGAATGTCATGGTAGTGACGTTAAAAGTGACTACTGACATGAGCATAGTCTGGATGTTGATGAGATGCATGGTCGTAAGGACATTGAGCCTAACTTACTAACATGTTCTTTAGTAAAGATGGAGTATTGAATCAGAGTTGAGTATGGAATTTATCTAGTGAAGTTGCGGGTTTAGAACTTTATTTGGAAAAGTAGGACAAAACAGTGTGTGCCTTCTATGAAATAAGTTATTGAAGGGAATATGCCCTAGAGACAAATATTTAATGGCATAATTCATAAAGTTTATGATTAAGTTTTATATCATGTTATAACTGTATTGATTATGAAATGTTAATACACGTGTGATATACAAATAACCAGTAGATCCCGGTGAAACTCTAGTCACTGGTTCATTGGTCAACGGATGATCAAAGATTTTCTGATCATGTTGGAGCCTTGGCCCCTAATTGACAATGGAGTCATTTCATTGGGGAATGAGATGGTGAACATACCATATCTATAACATTGTATCACGATCATGTCACAGAGTTCAGGTTATGATGATTAGGAAACATAGTGACTCTTTTCTTAGACTATGAGACCATATCAAATCATTGTCTTCCGAGGTTATTTTGATGACACTTAATGTCACTCGGTGAAATGGTTATCATAAAGGTGTCGCTAGGTATCCGGAGGAACATATTAAGGAGTCTGTGTTAAGAGCGGGATTTGTCCATCCGTGTGATGGAAGATACTCTGGCCCACTCGGATAAGTTATATCCGTAAGTTGTGCAGCATGTGACTATAGTGGCGGACCCAGGATTGGCGAAGACCGGGGCTAATTTATAATACCCTAAAAATTATAAAAAATTGTGAGAAAAATTTATGCACAATATTGTCTTCTAATGCCCTCTCGGTAATATAATATATTAGCCAAACCATACTAAATGCATGGACAATAAGAAAAGCACAAAACGTGATGTAGCATAGTCGCATAATCAAGACATGATTTTATTACCAAAACAGCGAAGCTTTCCTCCCATCCTAGCCTATCATAGCCTATCATTTCCTCATCAATCATAGGAGAAGAACCAGAATCTACAAACAAAAGAAAAAATAATGAGAAAATAGTATGGATGAATATATGATACATAGTTGTATTGGTAAGAAAGTAACCTACCAGTAGCTACACGTGGTATTTGTCCCTTGCGTGACCTCATACTTTGGAAACACTCCAAAATCTTATCATCTTCGATACTTGCAAATATGTCTCGCTCAATATAGCATAACATACTATGATTCATCCAATCATCATTCATCTTGTTCCTCAAATCTGTCTTAATAATCTTCATTGCCGAGAATGCTCTTTCCACTGTTGCCGTTGCAGCCGGCAAAATCAAGACTAACTCAATAAGATGATATACCAATGGAAAGGTCTTGTGTCTATCTGTTTGAACCATCTTAAGAGCAAGATTCCCAAGATCAATACCGTTTGCAAAATCTGGATCATTTCTCGCATCAACAATAAATGTGCCAAGTTGGTCCCAAGGACTATACACTCATATTGAGAGAAGTCATCGGCATACATTCTTGCAAGTTCAATTAACTTATCAATATCAAAATTAACAAATGAGTTTTTTGGATCAAGACAAGCTATGCACCTCAATAGCTGAGTAGACCTTTTAGCAAAGCGATTATTGAACTCAACAATAATTTGATCAAGTATCACATTGAATATTTCATGATGGAAATGGTCATAATAAGTTACCAATTTGCTGCCACGACCCCTTGAACGGCCTCTAGCTGGTATTTTATCTTCCATATTTGGCACGACAATATTATGCTGAAGACAAAAACCCTTTGTATCTTTCAGAATCTCATCCCAACCAGAATTTCTTATTTTCTCAACTTCCTTCAATGTAGTACCAATCAGCCCTACAGCACGCACAATGTTTTGATCTTTCTTTTGCAAGCATGTTGATAGATCATTAGTCTTTCCAAGAATTCTGATCATAAGATGCATAATAAATACGAACTCAAAACTTTCCATTTTTTCCAACAAACCTGAAGCTGTGGTTTTTTGTGTTGCATTAGTGGAATCATCACTTAGATTCTCTAATAAATGTAGGACAAATTTCCACATATGAACAAGAGAACATAAGGTTTTATGGTGAGATCCCCAACGAATATTCCCTGGCCTTGCAAGATTTGTTTCCTGATCCTTTCCTCTTCCAGTGAAGATGTCACCGGACTCAATTTTGTTCACAAGTTCATCATGCTGACTTTGCAATAATTTATCTTTCCTATGACAAGAAGCATTAACTGTGTTGACAATCATGGTAGAATAGTTAAAGAAGTCCAAGACAGAGGAACAACATTTGGCAACAGATACAACCACTAGCTGCAACTGATGGGCAAAACAATGGATATAAAAGGCATATGGGTTTTCATCTAATATCTGTCTTTGCAATACATGGAATTGTCCACTCATATTTGATGCCCCATCGTAACCTTGACCTCTCACATTAGAGATGGATAAACCAAGAGATTTTAACATACCATCCAAAGTTATCTTCAATAAAGCGGATGTGGTGTCTGGAACATGCTTAACACCAACAAACCTTTCTATCACCTGTCCCTTATTGTTGACATACCTACATAGGAAAAGAAAAACATAGTTAGCATAAATTTTAATTACTCAAATAGGAGAAACATAAATTTTGTAGAAGCTAACCTCAAAACCATGGCCATTTGTTCCTTAACATATGCATCTCGTGCCTCATCAACAAGTACCGCAAACTTTTTATCCCCAATGTCATCAATAATAGCTTTCATAGTAACATGAGCACAAGCTTTGCAAATCTGTTTTTTTATTTTCGGTGAGTTCATTTGATGGTTTCGAGGAGCACTATCAAGCAATTTTGCAGCCTTTTCATCTTTTCCTTTATACCGTTTCAACATCTCAAGAAAATTCCCTCTATTGTTTGAGCGAGAAGACTCGTCATGCCCATGAAAAGCAAGATCTTGTAGTAGCAAAAAAATTTCAATACCTATCATAATTGTCCTGCGAGCTTTATATTCTTCCTCGTCCTTCTTGGTGGCAGCTGCCAACACATAATCCACACCTTGCCGCTGATTTCTAAAAGCCTCATAATATTTCCTAGCTTTATTATGAGCACTATTAATATCCTTACCAACATGAAGATCACAAGCTTCAATTCCACTTTTCCAATAACTAAAACCAACCATTGTAAAGGATTATATACCAAAATTTTCTGCCCGTGGTTGCTTAAAAACAAACAGTAAAAACAAAATGCAGCGTCCTTAGCTACACTATATTCCAACCAATCATACCTTTTAAACCATTTATCCTGAAACCTCCGCATCTGGCTTGCAATTAATTTTACAGGAAATTTATGACCAACCGGTTGACATGGACCCATTACGAAATACTCTCTCCTAGCAGCATCTCTGGCGTTTACATCTAACTCCTCAATCGGTTTTCGAAGACCGGGATCCGCAACAATGTCATCCAGATTAAGCTCGTTTCTAGGACTCTCTTCATGGTTGCTAGTGTTATCATCTTCTGGTTCTAGATTAGCAATAACGTGAGGACTAACTTGCTATTGTTGAGGAGGGGCTGTATGTTCAGAAACCGTCTGACTGCTGCAACCAACATTAGAATCAGGTTCTTGAGCAGGAGAAGACCGACTTGAATTGACAGTTTGTAAAATTGACGAAAAATAAGATGACACAGGTCTTGATGAATAAGGTTTCGACCTCTTTGTCCTCTTCATTTTCTATGTAGTCAGATTGAGTAAAGTTAGATAATCCCCAACAAGGCAAACAATTAAATAGAACAAACCAGTTCCACGAGAATTCAAACCTTACGTGGTTCAGTTGGGCGACACTGTGGTAGCGCCTTGGGTAGCAGGGTCGAGTCGAGACGGGCTACTAGTGCGGCTGACCTGTCCGTGTGGCGGTGCAGGCGAGTCTTCGTCAGCGTCGGCCGTCGCGGCGGCAGAAACGCGATCAACTCAAGAGGGCGGCAGCTGCTAGGTAGTGGGCACGATTGGGTGGAGGTGTTAATTTAGATCACGCGATTCACGCAATCAGGGTCGTGGTTTTCCTCTGAACACGTACGTGCGAGCTAGCCTAATTAGCCGATCGATCGCTGGCTCTGGTAGTCTTGTTCCTATTTTTTTCTAAAAATAATTGACCGCTGCCTCTCGTTCCATCACGAGCTATTGCTTGGTGGGCTTGTGCCAATAGCCCCGGTCATACTGGCCCAGCGATCCGGGCTATGCTACCTGGAGCCTGGAATTTTACAGAAATTTATAAGAAATATACCTATACTACATGGGCCACGACCCGTGCTGCAGCCCGGGCTGCCCGGGGACCAAATCCGCCCCTGTGTGACTAGGTCATGGGGATATCACTTATTGGATCGAGTAAAGAAGTTATTGTCGGTAACGAGTGTGGTGACCCAGCATACCATTGCATGATGTAATACACTATAGTCGTTGACATAACACCAATAAAATACCATTCACTAGTATTACATCCCTCAGAGTGGTACAATATAAACACAGCAGGTCCAAGACATGAATATTGATTACATATGATACATTACAAAAGATCCAGAGAGCTTCCTCGAGACAGTGAGGAAGATATCATACAGAATACAACCAAAGATAACAACTTAACGGCTATGCAAGAACACTGCTACTATTTATCTATGGCTTGGAGTTGCTACTAAAGTAATGCCCTTCAGAAGTAGGTTCTACTATTTAGGTATTTATTTATATACAACGGTCCATCCTGACTTCAGAAACTTCTGATGTAGTCGTTGACTCCTTTTGATCTCCACTGGATACCTTTAATTCTTCAGAAGAGCTTCTCTTCTAGGTCATCATTTGTTGCTCCAAATTCTAGCAAGGGTTAAGAAGATACGTTGGGTACGAGCGTACTCAGCAAGTTCACTAAAAAGGAGTGTTTGATGCACTATCTACATCCACAGACCAAAGGTCATAAGCTATGCAGGTTTTCGTAAACATTTCTTCAAAGGTTCCTTTTATTCTGAAGAGCTATGTCCGTCAGCCTTCACGGGTTTACCAGAACTTTCATGGAGTTCCTTTTCCGCAGCGTTCGCATCTTCTTCCCGGAACAGGGAGTAACAAGTTACAGTTCTTACACTCTGCAGAGGTGCGTCACTTTACCCATGAGAGACCTTAGCCTTGTTGCACAACCAAGTCATGACCTTGTTCATACTTCCTTGGTATGGGGCCCAGTCTAAGATCCAAGCCAATCACTGTCCTTCTCCGCGACCCCACGTACAGCGCAATTGTTGTATGTACTGAAGGGTTTCGCGACATAGTAAATCAAAATTTTCTACGGAGCGAACAGAGGGAAAGCAAAGATCTAATCTAGGAGATGCAAACAACGAGAGAGATTGGATTAGATCTTCATACCCTTGAAGATTCGCACAGCGGAACGTTCGTCGGAACGTGGGTGATGTAGTCGTACTCGCTTCTCCTCCTCGCGATCCGATCCGATCTAGCACCACAAGTGGCGGTGCCTCCGTGAGATGCACACGTGCAGCACCTCGACGTCTCCTCCTTCCTCGGACCAGCGAGTATGGTGGAGAGATAGATTGGATCTACAACACGATGGCGTGGTGTATATGGTGGAGAATTTCTGCTGCAGGGCTTCGCCTACAAACAGTCGGGAGGGAGAGAGGAAGGTAGCAAGGCAGCTAGGGCTTGGAGGAAGGTGTGTAGTAGTAGTGGGGAAGGGGGCGCACCACCCCTCTATATATAGAGGGGGGGCGCCAGCCTGCCCTCCCAAGCCTATCTCTAGTTTAAACAATTTAAACTCTCCTTATCTAGAAATCCTATCTCTAGTTTAAGCGATTTAAACTCTCCTATCTAGAAATCCTATCTCTAGTTTAAACGAGTTTAAACTTATCTAGGATCGGCTGGGCCCTATGGGGCTTTGTGCCCCTGGCCCCATGCGGCCAGGGCACTCCCTCATAGGCCCATGCCCCCTCCCGGAAGGTGGGGCCACGTTGGTCCCCTTCCGGAAGGTTCTAGAAGCTTCCGTACAATACCGATTAACTTGGAACAATTAGAACTCCAAAAACTGCCTTGCCTTATATGAATCTTATTCTCGGACCATTAGGAACCTCTCGTGATATCCGGATCCCATCCGAGACTCGAACAAAATTCATAAACCAATTATTCAATCTATCCTAGCGTCGAGATCGTTAAGTGTGTGACCTGCGGGTTCGAGAATATGCGACATGATCTTCTATCAATAATCAACGGCGGTCTAGGCACCCATATTGACTCCACACATTCATCGATGATCATATCGGATGAACCACGATGCCAGGATTCAATCAATCCCATATATATATTCCTTCGTCTCGCGATATTTTACTTGCCCGAGATTCGATCGTCGATGCCGTCATACCTAGTTCAATCTCGTTCACGGCAAGTACTTTACTGCTCCGTAATCTGATATCACTTTGTGATTAACTCCTTAACCACATGCTTGCAAGCGGTGTTGATATCGATTAGAGTGGGCAAGTATATCTCTCCGACTTGGGAGGACAAATTCCATCTCGATACATACAACCCACAGATACTTTCCGATCACACGAGACACCTTTATGATCACCCTCTCATAGGATGACGTTTGATGACCTCAAAGCTTTCTTCCGGTACCAGGGAGTTGCATTATCTCATGGTCTAAGGAATACAATATTTGACATAGGAAAAGCTTCGCAAAGACGAACACAATGACACGATCTAATTGCTTTGCTTAGTTTGGGTCTGTCCATCATATCATTCTCCCAATGATATGATCTCATTATCAATTGACAACTCATGTCTATGGTTAGGAAACCTTAACCATCATTGATCAATGAGCTAGTCCTTAGAGGCGTACCAGGGACACGGTGTTGTTCACAAACCACACAAGTATTAATGTTTCCGCTTAATATAATTCTAGCATGGAATATAAACTTTATCATGAACAAGAATTATAATAATAACATCTTTATTATTGCCTCTAGGGCATAATTCCAACAGTCTCCCACTTGCACTAGAGTCAATAATCTAGTTTACATCGCAACAATCTCACACCCATGGCAATCGAGGTGTTGATCATGTTTTACACGTGGAAGAGGTTTAGTCTGGATCTGCGACATTCGATCCGTATGTACTTTGCTAATCTTGAGATCTCCATCGCTATATAATCTCGGATTATATGAAACTTATGATTGATATGCTTGGTCTTTGGATGATATCTTGGTTCCTTAGCGAGTGCTATGGCGCGGTGTTGTCACACAATATCTCCAGTGGGTCCAATGCACTTGGAACCACGCCAAGCTCAGTGATGAAGTTTCTGATCCAAACTCCTTCACTTGACGCTTCTGCAGCAGCCATGTATTCCGCTTCTACTGTAGATCCCGCGATCACGCTTTGCTTGCAGCTTCTCCAGCTCACAGCTCCTCCATTCAAAATATACACGTATCACATCGAGATTTAGAATCATCCTTGTTTGTCGAAACTAGCGTCGACGTAACCTTTACGACAAGTTGTTCATCACCCCATAGACTAAGAACATTTCTTTAGTTCTATTTAGGTATTTTAGGATGTTCTTCACGGCTGTCCAGTGTTCCACTCCTGGATCACTTTGATATCTGCTCGTCAAACTAAGAGCATTGGACACATCCGGTCTAGTACACAGCATGGCATACATGATGGAACCTATGGCCGAGGCATAAGGCACCTTGCTCATAGCTTCCCTATCATTTACGTAGCTGGACACTGAGCCTTGCTCAATATCTTACGACAACATAGGCCTTTGAACCTTTCTTTGCCTTATCCGTTCGAACCTTTTCGAACTTTGTCAAGTATGTACTCGGCTTAAAGCTATCGCGTCTTTGTCATCTCTTTAGATTTTGATGCCCAATATATAAGGAGCTTCACCTAGGTCTTTCATTGAAAAACACTTGTTCAAATAACTCTTCACATCGTTAAGCATGTTGATGTCATTTCCAATAATCAATATGTCATCCACATATAGTACCGAAGCGTCACCGAGCTCCCACTCACTTTCTTGTAGATACAAGCTTCGTAGCAATTTGGAACAAATCCAAAGCTCTTGATCACTTGATCAAAGCGAAGGTTCCAACTCCGAGATGCTTGCTTGAGTCCATAAATGGAGCAATGAAGTTTGCATACTTTACTAGCATCCTTAGGATCGACAAAACCTTCGGGTTGCATCATATACAACTCTTCATCAATGTTCCCATTGAGGAAAGCAGTCTTGACATCCATCTGCCATATTTCATAATCATGAAACGCAGCAATTGCTAATAAAATCTGAATGGACTTAAACATCGCTACGGAAGAGAAAGTCTCATCGTAGTCAACACCTTGAACTTGTCGAAAACCTTTTGCGACAAGCCGTGCTTTATAGACGGTAACATTACCATCCGCGTCTGTTTTCTTCTTGAATATCCATTTGCACTCAACGGCCTTTCGGTCGCTAGGAGGATCCACCAAAGTCCATACTTGGTTTTCGCTCATGGATCCCAATTCGGATTTCATGGCTTCCCGCCATTTCTCAGAGTCTGGGCTCATCATCGCTTCCTCATAGTTCGTAGGTTCACTGTCTTCTACCAACAAGACAGTCAAGATAGGGTTGCCGTACCACTCAGGAGGGGCACGCGACCTTGTCGACCTGCGACGTTCGATGTGACATCGTCCGAAGCTTCATGATCCTTGTTATTAGCTTCCTCTATTGTTGGTGCAGGCGGCACTGGAACAATTTCAGGTGCTGCGCTACTCTCCAATTCAAGAGAAGGTTCAATAACCTCGTCTAGCTATACTTTCCTCCCACTCACTTCTTTCGAGAGAAACTCCTTCTCAAGAAAGGAACCGTTCTTTGCGACAAACACTTTGCCTTCGGTTCTATGATAGAAGGTATACCCAATAGTTTCCTTAGGGTATCCTATGAAGACGCATTTCTCCGCTTTGGGTTCGAGCTTGTCCGGCATCAACTTCTTGACGTAAGCTTCGCATCCCCAAACTTTAAGAAACGACAACTTAGGTTTAGCACCAAACCACAGTTCATACGGTGTCGTCTCAACGGATTTAGATGGAGCCCTATTTAAAGTGAATGCAGCGGTTTCTAATGCATAACCCCAAAATGATAACGGCAAATCAGTAAGAGACATCATTGATCGGACCATATCTAATAGGGTTCGATTCCGGCGTTCAGACACACCATTGTGCTGTGGTGTTCCGGGTGGCGTGAGTTGTGAAACGATTCCACTTGCTTTAAGATGCGTGAGAAAATCATAACTCAAATATTCACCTCCACGATCGGATCGTAGAAACTTAATCTTTCTGTTACGATGGTTCTCCACTTCATTCTGAAATTCTTTGAACTTTTCAAACGTTTTAAATTTATGTTTCATTAAATAGATATACCCATATCTACTTAAGTCATCGGTAAAAGTGAGAAAATAGCGATATCCACTCCGCGTCGAAACACTCATCGGTCCGCATACATCGGTATGTATGATTTCCAACAAGTCTGTTGCTCGCTCCATCATACCGGAGAACGGGGTTTTGATCATCTTGCCCATGAGGCATGGTTCGCATGTGTCAAATGATTCAAAATCAAGAGACTCCAAAAGTCCATCGAATGGAGTTTCTTCATGCGCTTTACACCAATATGACCTAGGCGATTGCCACAAATAAGTAGTATTATCACTATCTACTTTGCATCTCTTAGCCTCAATGTTATGGATGTGTGTTTCATCCCTTTCGAGATTTAGAAGAAATAAACCATTCACAAGAGGTGCATGACCATAAAAGATGTTACTCATATAAATAGAACAACCATTATTCTCCGATTTAAATGAATAACCGTCTTGCAATAAACACGATCCAGAAATAATGTTCATGCTCAACGCAGGCACATAATAACACTTATTAAGGTTTAAAACTAATCCCGAAGGTTAAACTAAGGAGAGCGTGCCGACGGCCATCACATCAACTCTTGATCCGTTGCCAACGCACATCATCACCTCATCCCTCGCAAGCCGCCGTCTATTCCGTAGCTCCTGTTTCGAGTTACAAATATTAGCAACTGAACCGGTATCAAATACCCAGGCACTACAACGAGGGCTAGTAAGGAAAACATCAATAACATGTATATCAAATATACCTTTGATGGTGCCAGCCTTCTTGTCCGCTAAGTACTTGGACGATTGCTTCCACCTGTCCTTGCAATAGAAGCACTCGATGTCGGCTTAGAACTAGACTGAGCTTCTTCTCGGAGGGCATTAAGCTTGCCGCCCTTCTTGAAGGGCTTCTTTGCTCCTTACCTTTCTTAAAGGAGGGCTTGTTGACCATCAACACATGATTATCTTTCTTGATGTCCACTTCGCAGCCTTGACTTTGCGAAGAGCTCGGTGATCGTATCGATGGAACCAATCGATTATGAGTCACTACAAAATTTTGTAGCTGGGAGGGAGTGATTGCGAACCTGTCAATCTTGAGCTCCTCTGGAATCGTGCATTCCGGTTGCTCAAAGCGTTGAGTGTAGCCCGACATCTTTATGGCGTGCTCACTAACGAACTCCTTCCTCCATCTTGCGATTAAAGAACTTCTCGGAGATCTCATATCTCTCGGAATGGGCTTGAGTCGAAACATGGTTTTCGGATCCTCGAGAATCTCAAAGGGCCGGATAGGTTTCAAAAGCGATTTTGAAGCTCGGTTCCATAGCAAACAACATGGTGCTCTTAATCACACCATAATCATCTTTCTTGATCGATAGAGCTTTCTCATCGGTAGCTTGATTTTGAGGGGTCACCTAACGCTTTACCAAGGACATAGTCCTTTTGTCCGCCAGAATGATTCTTAGATTGCGGAACCAATTAGTGAAGTTAGACCCATTGTTTCTAAGCTTTTCCTTCTCAAAAAGCGTTGAAGTTGAAGTTGGATTTGGCCATGTGATCTACGGTATTTGCAAGTACAATTTCGACTATGTTCATGATAAATAGTTCAACTTAATCAAATTACTAGATGAACTCCCTAAATTCAACATCCCTCAAGTTGTTTAGTGAACACGATCCAAATTCACCACACCTAATCCGATCATCACGAGAAGAGATGTGGTTTCAATGGTGGACAACAAAGTGTCGATCATATCACTCATATGACTCATGCTTAACCTTTCGGTTCTTGTGTTCCGAGGCCATGTCGTACATGCTAGGCTCGTCAAGCTAGACCCAAGTATTTCGCGTGTGCAAAAACTGGCTTGCACCCGTTGTATGTGGCGTAGAGTCTATAGCACCCGATCATCACGTGATGCTTGGACACGACAAACTTTATAGCGGTGCATACTTGGGGAGAACACAGTTTTTATCTTGATCTTTAAGTGAGGAATCATCTTATAATGCTACCATCGCGATCTAAGCATAATAAGATACATAAAAGGGATAAACATCACATGCATATAACTTTATGTGACATGGTATAGCCAATATTCGCGCAATGATCTCCATCTTGTGCGTTCCGGCATGATCTCCATCACACCACCATGATTGCCTCCACCACGAATAGCAACTACAACTATTGCTAACTACTTAGCGATAAAGTAAAGCTATTACATGGCGTATAAGAAGTTGACTCGCAGGTCATACACAATTATAAAGACAACCATATGGCTCCTGTCGGTTGTGTACTCATCGACATGCAAGTCGTGAAACATTACAAAACATGATCATCGCATACAATATACACATCACATCTTGGGCCATACCATATCACAGAAAACACTCCCTGCAAAACCAAGTTAGACGCCTCTACTTTGTTGTTGCATGTTTTACGTGGCTTATGGGAGTAGATGCTAAGAACGATTCTTACCTACCGAAAGCCACAACGGTGATATTATGGTTGCCAAACTCCGGTGTTAAACCCATGACAACTATAGTGAGAGAAACTGACATCCACCAGCCGCATGTGTGGAACAAGCCACACGTCAAGTGCGGAGCCGGTCTCATGACGGCGTCGCGTAAGGTTGGCCTGGACCTTCAATCTCACTATCCCGCGTCATAAGAAGAACACAAACAAGAGGCTTGCAACAGAAAACATCAACGCCCGCAACAACCATGTTGCGTTACTCGTGAAACACATCTACGCATAGATCTAGCTCGATACCATCTTTGAAGGGTTTGGCGGCATAGTAAATCAAAATTTTCTACGGAGCGAACAGAGGAAAGCAAAGATCTAATCTAGGAGATGCAAACAACGAGAGATTGGATTAGATCTTCATACCCTTGAAGATTCGCTGAAACGTTCGTCGGAACGTGGGTGATGTAGTCGTACTCGCTTCTCCTCCTCGCGATCCGATCCGATCTAGCACCACAAGTGGCGGTGCCTCCGTGAGATGCACACGTGCAGCACCTCGACGTCTCCTCCTTCCTCGGACCAGCGAGTATGGTGGAGAGATAGATTGGATCTACAACACGACGGCGTGGTGTATATGGTGGAGAATTTCTACAGCAGGGCTTCGCCTACAAGCAGTCGGGAGGGAGAGAGGAGGGTAGCAAGGCAGCTAGGGCTTGGAGGAAGGTGTGTAGTAGGGGGGAGGGGGCGCACCACCCCTCTATATATAGAGGGGGGCGGCCAGCCCTTGCCCCTCCTCCAAGCCTATCTCTAGTTTAAACAATTTAAACTCTCCCTTATCTAGAAATCCTATCTCTAGTTTAAACGATTTAAACTCTCCCTTATCTAGAAATCCTATCTCTAGTTTAAACGAGTTTAAACTTATCTAGGATCGGCTGGGCCCTATGGGGCTTTGTGCCCCTGGCCCAATGCGGCCAGGACACTCCCTCATAGGCCCATGCCCCCTCCCGGAAGGTGGGGCCACGTTGGTCCCCTTCGGAAGGTTCTAGAAGCTTCCTGCAATACCGATTAACGGAACAATTCGAACTCCAAAAACTGCTTTGCCTTATATGAATCTTATTCTCGGACCATTAGGAACCTCTCGTGATATCCGGATCCCATCCGAGACTCGAACAAAAATTCATAAACCAATTATTCAATCTATCCTAGCGTCGAGATCGTTAAGTGTGTGACCTGCGGTTCGAGAATATGCGGACATGATCTTCTATCAATAATCAACAGCGGGGTCTAGGCACCCATATTGACTCCACACATTCATCGATGATCATATCGGATGAACCACGATGCCGAGATTCAATCAATCCCATATATATATTCCCTTCGTCTCGCGATATTTTACTTGCGAGATTCGATCGTCGATGCGTCATACCTAGTTCAATCTCGTTCACGGCAGTACTTTACTCGTTCCGTAATCCGATATCACTTTGTGATTAACTCCTTAACCACATGCTTGCAAGCGGTGTTGATATCGATTACCGAGTGGGCCCGAAGTATATCTCTCCGACTTGGGAGGGACAAATTCCATCTCGATACATACAACCCAATAGATACTTTCCGATCACCTGAGAGACACCTTTATGATCACCCTCTCATAGGATGACGTTTGATGACCTCAAAGCTTTCTTCCGGTACCAGGGAGTTGCATTATCTCATGGTCTAAGGAATACAATATTTGACATAGGAAAAGCTTCGCAAAGACGAACACAATGACACGATCTATTTGCTTTGCTTATTTTGGGTCTGTCCATCATATCATTCTCCCAATGATATGATCTCATTATCAATTGACAACTCATGTCTATGGTTAGGAAACCTTAACCATCATTGATCAATGAGCTAGTCCTTAGAGGCGTACCAGGGACACGGTGTTGTTCACAAACCACACAAGTATTAATGTTTCCGCTTAATACAATACTAGCATGGAATATAAACTTTATCATGAACAAGAATTATAATAATAACATCTTTATTATTGCCTCTAGGGCATAATTCCAACAGTCTCCCACTTGCACTAGAGTCAATAATCTAGTTTACATCTGGCAACAATCTCACACCCATGGCACTGAGGTGTTGATCATGTTTTAAACGTGGAAGAGGTTTAGTCAGTGGATCTGCGACATTCAGATCCGTATGTACTTTGCTAATCTTCAGATCTCCATCTGCTATATAATCTCGGATTATATGAAACTTGCGGTTGATATGCTTGGTCTTTGGATGATATCTTGGTTCCTTAGCGAGTGCTATGGCGCCAGTGTTGTCACACAATATCTCCGATGGGTCCAATGCACTTGGAACCACGCCAAGCTCGATGATGAAGTTTGATCCAAACTCCTTCACTTGGCCTTCTGCGGCAGCCATGTATTCCGCTTCTCGTAGATCCCGCGATCACGCTTTGCTTGCAGCTTCTCCGACTCAGACTCCTCCATTCAAAATATACACGTATCACGTCCGAGATTTAGAATCATCCTTGTCGATTGTCGAAACTAGTCGACGTAACCTTTTACGACAAGCTGTTCATCACCCCCATAGACTAAGAACATTTCTTTAGTTCTATTTAGGTATTTTAGGATGTTCTTCACGGCTGTCCAGTGTTCCACTCCTGGATCACTTTGATATCTGCTCGTCAAACTAAGAGCATTGGACACATCCGGTCTAGTACACAGCATGGCATACATGATGGAACCTATGGCCGAGGCATAAGGCACTTTGCTCATAGCTTCCCTATCATTTACCGTAGCTGGACACTGAGCCTTGCTCAATATCTTACCTGACAACATAGGCACTGAACCTTTCTTTGCCTTATCCGTTCTGAACCTTTTCAGAACTTTGTCAAGGTATGTACTCTGGCTTAAAGCTATCAGGCGTCTTTGTCTATCTCTTTAGATTTTGATGCCCAATATATAAGGAGCTTCACCTAGGTCTTTCATTGAAAAACACTTGTTCAAATAACTCTTCACATCGTTAAGCATGTTGATGTCATTTCCAATAATCAATATGTCATCCACATATAGTACCAGAAACGTCACCGATCTCCCACTCACTTTCTTGTAGATACAAGCTTCATAGCAATTTGGAACAAATCCAAAGCTCTTGATCACTTGATCAAAACGAAGGTTCCAACTCCGAGATGCTTGCTTGATCCATAAATGGAGCTGAAGTTTGCATACTTTACTAGCATCCTTAGGATCGACAAAACCTTGGGTTGCATCATATACAACTCTTCATCAATGTTCCCATTGAGGAAAGCGATCTTGACATCCATCGCCATATTTCATAATCATGAAACGCAGCAATTGCTAATAAAATCCGAATGGACTTAAACATCGCTCTAAGAGAAAGTCTCATCGTAGTCAACACCTTGAACTTGTCGAAAACCTTTGCGACAAGCCGTGCTTTAGACGGTAACATTACCATCCGCGTCTGTTTTCTTCTTGAATATCCATTTGCACTCAACGACCTTTCGTCGCTAGGAGGATCCACCAAAGTCCATACTTGGTTTTCGCTCATGGATCCCAATTGGTTCATGGCTTCCAGCCATTTCTCAGAGTCTGGGCTCATCATCGCTTCCTCATAGTTCGTAGGTTCACTGTCTTCTACCAACAAGACAGTCAAGACAGGGTTGCCGTACCACTCAGGAGGGGCACGCGACCTTGTCGACCTGTGACGTTCAGTAGCAGCATCGTCCGAAGCTTCATGATCCTTGTTATTAGCTTCCTCTATTGTTGGTGCGGTGACCTTTGGAACAATTTCAGGTGCTGCGCTACTCTCCAATTCAAGAGAAGGTTCAATAACCTCGTCTAGCTCTACTTTCCTCCCACTCACTTCTTTCGAGAGAAATTCCTTCTCAAGAAAGGAACCGTTCTTTGCAACAAACACTTTGCCTTCGGTTCTGTGATAGAAGGTATACCCAATAGTTTCCTTAGGGTATCCTATGAAGACGCATTTCTCCGCTTTGGGTTCGAGCTTGTCCGGCATCAACTTCTTGGCGTAAGCCGCATCCCCAAACTTTAAGAAACGACAACTTAGGTTTAGCACCAAACCACAGTTCATACGGTGTCGTCTCAACGGATTTAGATGGAGCCCTATTTAAAGTGAATGCAGCGGTTTCTAATGCATAACCCCAAAATGATAACGACAAATCGGTAAATGACATCATTGATCGGACCATATCTAATAGGGTTCGATTCGTGCTCAGACACACCATTGCTTGTGTGGTGTTCGGGTGGCGTGAGTTGTGAAAGCGATTCCACTTGCTTTAAGATGCGTGAGAAAATCATAACTCAAATATTCACCTCCACGATCGGATCGTAGAAACTTAATCTTTCTATTACGATGGTTCTCCACTTCATTACGAAATTCTTTGAACTTTTCAAGCGTTTGATTTATGTTTTATTAAATAGATATACCCATATCTACTTAAGTCATCGGTAAAAGTGAGAAAATAGCGATATCCACGGCGTCGAAACACTCATCGGTCGCATACATCGGTATGTATGATTTCCAACAAGTCCGTTGCTCGCTCCATCATCTGGGAGAACGGGTTTTGATCATCTTGCCCATGAGGCATGGTTCGCATGTGTCAAATGATTCAAAATCAAGAGACTCCAAAAGTCCATCGAATGGAGTTTCTTCATGCTTTACACCAATATGACCTAGGCAATGATTGCCACAAATAAGTAGTATTATCACTATCTACTTTGCATCTCTTAGCCTCAATGTTATGGATGTGTGTTTCATCCCTTCGAGATTTAGAAGAAATAAACCATTCACAAGAGGTGCATGACCATAAAGATGTTACTCATATAAATAGAACAACCATTATTCTCCGATTTAAATGAATAACCATCTTGCAATAAACACGATCCGAAATAATGTTCATGCTCAACGCGGCACATAATAACACTTATTAAGGTTTAAAACTAATCCCGAAGGTTAAACTAAGGAGGCGTCGACGGCCATCACATCAACTCTTGATCCGTTGCCAGCACATCATCACCTCATCCCTCATAGCGCCGTCTATTCCGTAGCTCTGTTTGAGTTACAAATATTAGCAATGAACCGGTATCAAATACCCGAGCACTACAACGAGGGCTAGTAAGGAAAACATCAATAACATGTATATCAAATATACCTTTGATGGTGCCAGCCTTCTTGTCGCTAAGTACTTGGACGATTCGCTTCAATGACCCTGTCCTTGCAATAGAAGCACTCGATGTCCGGCTTAGAACTAGACTGAGCTTCTTCTCGTGAGGGCATTGCGCTTGCCGCCCTTCTTGAAGGGCTTCTTTGCTCCTTACCTTTCTTAAAGGAGGGCTTGTTGACCATCAACACATGATTATCTTTCTTGATGTCCACTTCCGACCTTGACTTTGCGAAGAGCTCGTGATCGATGGAACCAATCGATTATGAGTCACTACAAAACTTTTGTAGCTGGGAGGGAGTGATTGCAGAACCTGTCAATCTTGAGCTCCTCCGGAATCGTGCATTCCAGTTGCTCAAAGCGTTGAGTGTAGCCCGACATCTTTATGGCGTGCTCACTAACGAACTCCTTCCTCCATCTTGCGATTAAAGAACTTCTCGAGATCTCATATCTCTCGAATGGGCTTGAGTCGAAACATGGTTTTCGGATCCTCGAGAATCTCAAAGGGCCGGGATAGGTTTCAAAGCGATTTTGAAGCTCGGTTCCATAGCAAACAACATGGTGCTCTTAATCACACCATAATCATCTTTCTTGCGATGATAGACAGCTTTCTCATCGGTAGCGATTGCGGCGGGGGTCACCTAACGCTTTACCAAGGACATAGTCCTTTTGTCCTTGACAGAATGATTCTTAGATTGCGGAACCAATTGGTGAAGTTAGACCCATTGTTTCTAAGATTTTCCTTCTCAAAAAAGCGTTGAAGTTGAAGTTGGATTTGGCCATGTGATCTACTGATTTGCAAGTACAATTTCGACTATGTTCATGATAAATAGTTCAACTTAATCAAATTACTAGATGAACTCCCACTAAATTCAACATCCCTCAAGTTGTTTAGTGAACACGATCCAAATTCACCACACCTAATCCGATCATCACGAGAAGAGATGTGGTTTCAATGGTGGACAACAAAGTGTCGATCATATCACTCATATGACTCATGCTTAACCTTTCGGTTCTTGTGTTCGAGGCCATGTCGTACATGCTAGGCTCGTCAAGCTAGACCCAAGTATTTCCGCGTGTGCAAAAGCGGCTTGCACCCGTTGTATGTGGCGTAGAGTCTATAGCACCCGATCATCACGTGATGCTTGGACACGACGAACTTTCTAGCGGTGCATACTTGGGAGAACACAGTTTTATCTTGATCTTTAAGTGAGGAATCATCTTATAATGCTACCATCGCGATCTAAGCATAATAAGATACATAAAGGATAAACATCACATGCATATAACTTTATGTGACATGGTATAGCCAATATTCGCAATGATCTCCATCTTGTGCGTTCGCATGATCTCCATCACTCCACCATGATTGCCTCCACCACGAATAGCAACTACAACTATTGCTAACTACTTAGCGATAAAGTAAAGCTATTACATGGCGTATAAGAAGTTGACTCAGGTCATACACAATTATAAAGACAACCATATGGCTCACAGCGGTTGTGTACTCATCGACATGCAAGTCGTGAAACATTACAAAACATGATCATCGCATACAATATACACATCACATCTTGGGCCATACCATATCACGAAAACACTCCTGCAAAAACAAGTTAGACGCCTCTACTTTGTTGTTGCATGTTTTACGTGGCTTATGGGAGTAGATGCTAAGAACGATTCTTACCTACCGAAAGCCACAACGGTGATATTATGGTTGCCAAACTCGGTGTTAAACCCATGACAACTATAGTGAGAGAACGACATCCACCAGCGCATGTGTGGAACAAGCCACACGTCAAGTGCGGGCCGGTCTCGCATGACGGCGTCGTAAGGTTGGCCTGGACCGCTTCAATCTCACTATCCGGCGTCATAAGAAGAACACAAAAGAGGCTTGCAGCGAGAAAACATCAACGCCGCAACCATGTTGCGTTCTACTCGTGAAACACATCTACGCATAGATCTAGCTCGATACCCTTTGAAGGGTTTCGGCATAGTAAATCAAAATTTTCTACGGGCGAGCGGAGGAAAGCAAAGATCTAATCTAGGAGATGCAAACAACGAGAGATTGGATTAGATCTTCATACCCTTGAAGATTCGCACAGCGAAACGTTCGTCGGAACGTGGGTGATGTAGTCGTACTCGCTTCTCCTCCTCGCGATCCGATCCGATCTAGCACCACAAGTGGCGGTGCCTCCGTGAGATGCACACGTGCAGCACCTCGAAGTCTCCTCCTTCCTCGGACCAGCGAGTATGGTGGAGAGATAGATTGGATCTACAACACGACGGCGTGGTGTATATGGTGGAGAATTTCTACTGCAGGGCTTCGCCTACAAACAGTCGGGAGGGAGAGAGGAAGGTAGCAAGGCTGCTAGGGCTTGGAGGAAGGTGTGTAGTAGGGGGGAGGGGGCGCACCACCCCTCTATATATAGAGGGGGGGCGGCCAGCCCTTGCCCCTCCTCCAAGACTATCTCTAGTTTAAACAATTTAAACTCTCCCTTATCTAGAAATCCTATCTCTAGTTTAAACGATTTAAACTCTCCCTTATCTAGAAATCCTATCTCTAGTTTAGACGATTTAAACTCTCCCTTATCTAGAAATCCTATCTCTAGTTTAAACGAGTTTAAACTTATCTAGGATCGGCTGGGCCCTATGGGGCTTTGTGCCCCTGGCCCAATGCGGCCAGGACACTCCCTCATAGGCCCATGCCCCCTCCCGGAAGGTGGGGCCACGTTGGTCCCCTTCCGGAAGGTTCTAGAAGCTTCCGGTACAATACCGATTAACCCGGAACAATTCCGAACTCCAAAAACCGCACTGCCTTATATGAATCTTATTCTCCGGACCATTCCGGAACCTCTCGTGATATCACGGATCCCATCCGAGACTCCGAACAAAAATTCATAAACCAATTATCCAATCTATCCTAGCGTCGAGATACGTTAAGTGTGTGACCTGCGGGTTCGAGAATATCAGACATGATCTTCTATCATTAATCAACAGCGGGTGCAGGCACCCATATTGACTCCACACATTCATCGATGATCATATCGGATGAACCACGATGCCGATTCAATAAATCCCATATATATATTCCCTTCGTCTCGCGATATTTTACTTGCCGAGATTCGATCGTCGATGCGTCATACCTAGTTCAATCTCGTTCACAGCAAGTACTTTACTCGTTCCGTAATCCAATACCACTTTTTGATTAACTCCTTAACCACATGCTTGCAAGCGGTGTTGATATCGATTACCGAGTGGGCCCGATAACGAAGTATATCTCTCTGACTTGGGAGGGAAAAATTCCATCTCGATACATACAACCCAACAGATACTTTCCGATCACCTGAGAGACACCTTTATGATCACCCTCTCATAGGATGACGTTTGATGACCTCAAAGCTTTCTTCCGGTACCAGGGAGTTGCATTATCTCATGGTCTAAGGAATACAATATTTGACATAGGAAAAGCTTCGCAAAGACGAACACAATGACACGATCTAATTGCTTTGCTTAGTTTGGGTCTGTCCATCATATCATTCTCCCAATGATATGATCTCATTATCAATTGACAACTCATGTCTATGGTTAGGAAACCTTAACCATCATTGATCAATGAGCTAGTCCTTAGAGGCGTACCAGGGACACGGTGTTGTTCACAAACCACACAAGTATTAATGTTTCCGCTTAATACAATTCTAGCATGGAATATAAACTTTATCATGAACAAGAATTATAATAATAACATCTTTATTATTGCCTCTAGGGCATAATTCCAACATGTACACACTCAAGGTAGATTTTTGCCCATATAAAACGGCTATACCTTAGTTGGATACACACAACAACCATTAACACTAGAAATCTGTCTTTTGTAAGCCTAGGTCCACGGTAGACTTTTCCCCGTATAAAACGACTATACCCACAATATTCAACTTACAAATGCCCAGAACAGTGTCTGATGCATGCAAGAGGGAGCCTATCCAGCCGACTTGCCCAGAGCCATATAGATCTCATGGTTAACGCGTAATATACGGCGCAAGAATCACTGTCGACATTGGTTGTTAAGTCCTAGATAATATGTTCCTTTACCACCGGAACTTTTATAGTAGGTTATTACCTCAGGGTAAATAACCCATAATCATATTATGATGAAAATAGTGTTTTATGACCTTTTTGAAATGCAGGTGATGACAACACTTGATTTGCAAAATACTTTATAGAAAATAATCAAAGGACATGAGCAAGTGTGAACTTGACTTTGTGATCACAAGATTATGTAATCACTGTCTTCGAGACGATATAAGATCCAATATCTGAAAACAGCATCATTGGTCCGGTAAGGACTAATGTTTAAAGAAGCAATATGTAGTTATGCATAAGTAATGATATGCATTTTGTAAAACTCACAGAGTGAATACCCAATACTTTGAGTGATTTGAATTTAGGTGATTTTTTGAGAGTTGATTTATCTTGAAATTTTACTTTCTAAGTAATGACCTTTTTAAGGAACTTAAGTGTTAACAACCCAAAATATACAAGTAAAGTATAAAATAATGTGATCATAGTTAATTGTTATTTGGTGACTATGATAAAAGTCTTTGGGTTGAGTTGTTTAAGAGTTGGAGAACTATTATGAGATTGTTGTTTGAAGTGGCAAAAAGAATAACATTTGAAGAAAATATTTCCTTTCTAAGGTTTAAACAATCTTTATTGTTAATAGGATGTGATTAATGTCTTTAGTGTGTGATTGATTAGTTTGGACTTGAGATGCTTTATGTCTTAATCTAACTAGATCAAAGTTAACTATAAAAACGTAAGTAGTTTATTAGACATGGTGATTATAAATTTTGAGACTAAAGTTAATTTAAAAAGGTAAAGAAACTTAGGGTGTATTATGTTTTAATTATTCCCAAATTTTAGATTTATGATAAGTGTGATTAGGGTATGAGATAATTTATTTGGTATTTAAGTGAATGATTGGTTTAAATTTAATTAAAGGTTTCAAAAGGGTATTATAGAGTTAATAGTTTACATTTAAGTTTTATTATGAATCATAATTATGGGATTGGACTTAGTAATTAGTTTTAAAGAATTTAGTGTCTTATAAGGATATGTGGTTATTTCTTACTCAAGAAATAATTTCTAATGAATTAACAAAACAGTTGTCTCATTATCATAAAATAGGTAATAGATAAGGATTTATTATTTTTTATAAACTTTAAAACTTTTCTAATGGTATATTTATTATTTTTATAGTTAAGTATATTTATTTAAGATCTTAAAAGTGATTTTTATTTATTTGTAAATATTGGTCTTATGTTTATTAAAATTCTTTAAAGATTTAAATGTCTTTGAATACTTACTTCAAATTTTATTTATAAAAGAATTAAGTTAGTATTTATATAAAATAGTAAATTTATTTTTATACACAAATATGATTTTTATTCATTTTTAGGATTTTTCCTTATTTTATGAAATTTCACTTAGGATTTAATGGTGTTAATATTTATTTGCTTTATATAAATCTTAAACAAATAAAGTTATATTTTTATTAGGTAGATCTTATGCTTGTGATGTTTTAAAAAATATATAAATTTTTCTTTAAGATTTACTATATTTTAGTAGATCTAAAATAAGCTTAGGGAATTTTGGTAATTATATATTTATTTTTTTCTTTAATTATTATTTTTATTCTCTTATTGGGCCTGACCCACGAGTCACTCTGGCCCATAGGCCGATTTGGTCCAATTCGGTCCAGTAGATCATTATCTTCTCCCTCGTTCTCACATCGCACCCACGCGTTCCCCTCCGGATCTTTGGCGGCCTGGCGTCCGTCGCCCAATCCGGAAGTGACTGCTATATTATCTAGTTTTAAACTAGAAAGCACCAGCTTGGTCTATGATGCATAGCCTGATACTTTGCTGTAGATCTTGGCAAGATAGCACTTGATTCTTGTATATCTTCAATGGTGAATATACACCCCACTTGGGTGTATTACTAAGAATTGCTTTAAATAGGCAACTGCTACAATAGAGATGAAATTATTAAGAGTATGTTTCCTAATTTCTCACCATCTTGGTGATGCTTATTTTAGAAAATGTGTCCAGTTGATAGCTTGTATGGATATGAGTGAGTGACCATCCATTCTGTCACTTATGACAATAAGATTATGGCTGATTCCTAACTCTTTTGGGAAAATGATTTGGTTATCTAATTTGTTGAAAATTGTACTTGTGGTTTTATCATAGAGGAACAACTTTGATGCTGGTTGCTACTGAGGTGCTACCCATAACTGGGATGTGCTTGAGAGCACCCATCTGATTTACTTTCCTCTAGATGCAAACTGGTAGATACCAGATTGGTCAAAGATGCACTGGCTATTACCTAAACTGTAGATGGGAAAAGATATTTCTTGTGGCTTTTACAATATCCAGTGATGAGTATACACCCCACCTGGGTGTATCTCTGAGGATTCAACTTATCCTACAAATCATGCTCAGAGACTTAATAAGAACATATAGATGGTATGATCTGTTTGTGACTCACCAACTGGATGATGTTGGTGATGTAGATGTGTTCTTGTCTTGATGATGCCCTTGCTGAGATCCTCTTTGATCAGGTGACTCTCCTCCTCATTGTCACCTCCTGGTTTTTCCTTGATCAACACCTAAACTTCTCCCTCCTCAAGTAACCATTCTGGTAGTTGAGCTGGTGGTTTTATATGAATGGATGATGGCCTAGTTTGTGGTTGTGGTTGCTGAAACTACCAGGTTCTTGGGATGTTCTTAGTTGATTTGGTAGTGGTGTTAGAGGCTTTAGAGAGAGAACTCTCTCTGCTGTGGCGAGGAAGATAACCCCCTACCATGTGAGCTCCTATGTTGACCGCAAGGTTTCTTGCATGCAGTGACTGTGTTGTGTGCCTATTGGTGTCATCTGTGGATCAGATCAAGTGAAAACTTGATATTTGCTGTCAATTTACCTTTTTACCATTTCATCTGGCTTTGGTGAAACTTGCCCCTTACTAGCCAATGATGCATCAGTCTGAGGCAAAATCTACTGATAAGAATAGATCTTATATTTTTGGCCCTATTCAAAATTACTCAGTGATGATCTAGTAGTGCACTTCACTGCAATTCTGAGAGTAAAACACTAACACGCTAACCCCTATTTTACTATTGATTTGTTATTTTTTTGTTGTGTTACAGGTACAAAACTACTAATGGAAGATCAATGAAGACTAGATTAGGAAATAGTTAGATGGTAGTTTAGGTTTTATTCTTCAATGTAATCTTTTATTTATTCTCTTGTAAAGATTCCTTGTAAGAACCTTCTTTTATTTAATAAAGTTTATTTTTCTTTTGTAATTAATCTTATGGGGTAATATGTTACTGATTCCATTCTAGTTGATTTGTTGTTACTGAATAAGGAACAAAATAAGAAATATTCTTTTGTTTATTATATAAAGGACAATAAATATTCATATTTATTTTAAATATAAGAATTCTTTTGTATTATTTAATTGTAATGCCTTTATTATAAAGAATGTTGTAACATGTAT
The DNA here is from genome assembly GCA_030063025.1 of Avena longiglumis. Taxonomy (NCBI): domain Eukaryota; kingdom Viridiplantae; phylum Streptophyta; class Magnoliopsida; order Poales; family Poaceae; genus Avena; species Avena longiglumis. Next base: position 449,692,843 of record CP125977.1, read on the forward strand.
TTATTATAATAAGAAATACTTTTACTCCTTGTTTTCAATTCTTATACCACTTAATTTTGAATGTTCATCTCTTATATTATTGAATATATTTTAAATCACAATTTTTATTTTATTGTTTATATATTATTTACTTAACATGGAAATATTCCCAAATATTCAAATTTGAATTTCAATTCTTAGTTTGAAACATGAATTGAATTGCTTTCCCAAGACACAAGAATATAGTAGAGGTCATGTCGAAATCCATTCACTTGAGCTGACGTTTTCATCAAAACAAGAGATATCCTGATCCCTCTACAACTCCTTGTGTTTTGAGCGAAAATTCCCCGAATTTTCTTATGCATGAATGCAATGCACACACATGTGGCCTCACTATTTCTAGGTGCTAATCCTGGGATGTTACAACGAGGTTGAACCCTAAGGAGGAGGGACCCCTCCCTCCACCTATATAAAGGGGTGCCCATAGGAGCATTAAAACACACCAATTTCCACCTATAAATAAATAAAAGGCATGTGTTTCCTATCTCTTCTCTCCTTCTCTCTTGCGACCGTGGACCCTTGTGATACGTCCAAAACATATCTAATTTTCTGAAAACTTTGCTATCGTTTCTTCTTTAATTTGTGTGATTTGGATACAACTAACACAGACTAATGCTGTTTTCAGCAGAATTGCTTTGGTGTCTAGTTTTTGTGCAGGAAATCAACTTTCAGGAAAAATCCCAGAAAATATCGCAAAACTCCTATTTTACCAGAAGACTCACGGAGCCAGAGGACGAGAAGGAGAAGGGCCACGAGGGGCCCACACCACCTGGTGCCGTGGGCCAGGCCAGGCCGTGTGTAACACCCTCAGAATCGGACCTATGCAAGTTCGAACAAAATTCGCCAAACCCGCATAGAAACGATTCAAAGGTGCCCACCAGGCACTTTCGTGCGGGTGGAAAACGAAGTAATAACATTACACAACAGTCCTCGATGGGACCCACAGAACAGATATATATAACAGCGACTCAATGAGTCAAGAAAACAAATACACGGTGCAAAGATCCAAATCACCTTGAAAACGATGGGGCGTCCGACTACGGACAAGATGCAAATGGGGCTAAGAGCCCTGACGAATAACCAATGGTGTCCATAACCCTGCCCAGGCCAAGCCGGAAGGGTAACCCTGCTAACGACGTCGATCTCAAACCTGCTTAAACAAAAGGGGTGCCGACAAAGGGCAAAAGAAAAAGAAGGAGCGTCAGTACTGAGGCCAGTACACGGCGAGGCTAGAATTCGGCGGTCCTCGCCTACATAGGTATGGTGGCGGCGACAGATGCAATGAACAACCTATAGAGACTCGATACAATGGCGGTGTCGGAGAGGGGTAAGAGTGACCTATCCGGATCCAACCTGAAGCTAACACCAAACAAACCCATCCTGGTGTTTCCCCCTCGAAACCAAACGAGGAAGTCAACCGAGGAACTCACGCGGTTGGCAGGTTTACTTATTCAGTTATAGTTGCGGCACTTTACTAGTCAGGCTTAGATAATCGTCCTGATAAAATAAGCAGTGGGCACTTTTAGTTATCCATTCCGTGATAGTTGCAACCATTACTAATCAGGTACAGATAGCATGAGTTAATCCCAAAACCCAGCAGTTGTTGGTACTTTTATTCAGCCATTTCGTTGTAGTTGCAATACTTACTAGTCAGGTACAATGGTCGCAAGCGACACTCCAAACAAGCAATTGTGGGCAGTATTAATTAGCCATTCCATTATAGTGAAGCTGATTACTAGTCATTATAAAGTCAAATTTATAGCAGTAAACTTTAGTTATGCTTGTCTATGATCGAGATACTGTGCTCCAAGTCGTCCATATCCGCGGACACGGCTTTCAGAAAGTTTTACCGGCCGGGTGCACCAATAGCAACACACGCTCGATCAACCTCGGAAAACCAAATCAAAACCCAACGAGGCTTTCACGTGAACAATCACAGGATTGAGAGATATTTCAGGCCACCCTTAAGTAGAACCCATAGCAAGCGGCTCGAGACGGGCTTAAGGTTGTGGGGACGGTTGTGAACATCGGGAACCCGAAGTGTGGCTGGGCTTGTCGACACCGCGGAATCGTGCACGATCCTAAACAATACAGTGTGCTCCTCGCACAAATGTAAATACAGAAAGTAGCATGGCATAAGTACAGGATCGTAAATAAAACCTCAAACTAGTTTGTGGCCCCAAGAAATAAGACTGAATCAAGCTCGCTCGGGGTCCCATATACCTCCCGGATGTGGATAGCGCGATAAATCAAGGAACAGGTATCAAGTACTCGGGGTCTTACGGGACACAAGTGGGTGTTCGGAAACCAAATATTTTCTATCACCCACCGATGCCTCTGCTTATTTCAATTATAGTTGTTAAACAGGAATTTAAAGTGAACAGTAAGTAAAACTAGGACCATCTCCAACGTCAACATGCGGCAATATATCAGCAACTGTGGCATATGACAACACACATCAGCACTTGAGCAAGCAACTACGACGCGCAAGTCCAACTATCTATCAAACAACAGGTAATAGGATGTGTCCAAGGTAATATAGGGCTGCAAGGGATTTCACGGGTACGGAAACTAGAGCATCGCAACACAGATAGCAATAGATCAAAAAGAAGGAAATAAATACTATAAAAGCAAGATAGGTAGAAAGGGGAAGATGCTCGCCTGAAAACATTGTCGAAGGGTTCAACCGAAGATCGGGTCGGCACTCGCATCAACTCAACGGCCTTATCCGCGAAGAAGCAAAACACTAGAAGGAACACCGGATGCACTATTTAATACAACGACAGAAGATCGGCATGATGCATGTATGATGAATGACAGGGCAAAGATGCGATGCAATTAGGTCAATATTAAGCGGAACCGGGGTACCGACAATTAGTTAAATGGTTCAAGTTATTTAGCAACCCCCGCAATTTAAATGTTGTATTACATGGCCAAAGATGATACGGGTTCGCTATACAAGTTTAAATGAGGCCAATTTAAGGTTAGATTTGCCCGCATATGGGTCCCATATTTAATTATTAGGTGAATCGGCAACAGGCCCCAAACCACAGATATGCATGCGAGATGACAATTAAACATGCAACAAGTTGTTATTATATTATAAAATAGGGTTCTCGGATAAGAGGTTCACACATTAGGGTTTGACGAGCTTGGGGTTCCGGGGGTCGGGGTAGGTCTCGGGGTCCAGGGTTCGACGGATCTGGGGTTCGGGGTTCGACGGAAGCGTTCTTGGACTCCGTGATCCAGGGTCTTCGGATCGGGGTAGATCTTGGCGCTCGGTGTCCGGGTAGGCGATCTTGTCGGTTCAGCGGTTTCGATTGTCGGTGTAGGTCTCGGTACTGAAAGATCTTGGTGTTCTATGCGGTCGATCCTGCCGTTCCGTGATGGAGAACTTGTTGTCCGGGGGAGTACTTGGCGTTCCGGACTCTCGATGAACCTTGGCGTCCGAGAAGAAGATCATGTCGGTCCGCAGCGTAGATCTTGGGGAGGTCCGGGTTCCACGGGTTCGGCTCTCAACTGGACCCCGGGAACGGTTCTTGGCGAACTTGGCGTGACGGGGGTTCGTCAGGGTTCAGTGTTCCGTGTCGAAGGCCTTGGCGTCACATGTCGAGGTTGGCGGTGTCGGTGCCTGACTCAGATGAAGTACTTGGAGTTCCCCGGAAGATCCCGGTCCTCATAAGGCATGCGTGGCCGACGAAGGTCTTGTCGACGTGTCGGGGCGTGGCCATCGCCATCGTACCGGTGACCTTGGTTACATGGACACGACACGAAGAAACACGGCAACGCAACAAGAGGGGTCGAGTACACAGGAAAACTTCACGTTGCCAGACCATCGGTCTCTTCCAGACAACCGACCAAACACGTTGGCTTCCCTCGGTACAGACAAAAGAGGCCACGCTCTCTGTACCTAGGTGTTGGCCGATGGCGAAGGAGGCGACGGACGCGCCGGCAGGACGCGGGTTCCGGCGAGGCGAAGGCAGGCGGAGGCTCGGAGTCGTCGGTGGGTGCGAGCAGGGTCGGCGCGGGCGGGCTCATGGCGGGAGGAGATGGCGCAGGGAGACGGTGGAGTGCGGGCGGGCAGGAGGAACGGCGAGGTCTGGAGCGGTGGCGGACGCCATGAGCTCGGCAGCGGGCGGGGCGGTGAGGCGCGCCAGGCGAGGCAGCCGCGACCGAGGCGGAGGAGGATGGCGGGCGTCGGTGGAGGCCGGTGAGGCGCTTGGAGGCGGAGGCGCACGAGGCGGCGCATGGGAGGAGCTTGGCGGCGTGAGGGAGGAAGAGGAGAGGCGGGAGACGGTGGAGTGCTTGGGCGGTTGCTCGGGAGCGGTGCTGGGGTCAAGGCGGCGTCACCTAGCCATGGCGAGAGGAAGCGATCTGGGCGGGAGGTAGGAGACGGGGAGGCAGTGGCGTGGGGTGTGGGAGTCTGGGCAGGGTGGGGCTGGAAGACAGGGCCACGCGGCAGGGCCCACGCGTCAGGGAGAGGGGGCACCGCGTGTGGGGGCAGGTGGGGTGGTTGAGTGGCTGCGCGCGTGTGTGCTGGGGTGGGGCCAACTGGTGGGAGAGAGAGAGGAGAGAGAGAGATGTGGGTGGGGAGGATTAGGTGGCAGGAGCTGATTGGCTTGGGGGGGGAGGTTTGGTGAGGTGGCGAGAGATGATTGGAGGGAGTGAGGTGGCCAGAGGGTTGGGTAGGATAGTGGGTAGCTGTAGGATTTTCTGGTGGACCGTTTATTATTGTCTGGGGGTGGTCGTTCGGGTCGGTCGGCCCGTTCGACTGCCCCCGCTAAAATAAATATAAATTTTTATTTATTTCAAACAAAGCTTTTGCAAACCGATATCGGCAAAACAAAATATTCCGGCGACCCGGATTTTGATGTTTGAATCAAGAGGGGGCGTTTTAGAGAACAAAACGGGTGTTGCGAAAATAGTTTTAGGCAGACAACACATGATGATGACGATGCAATGCACAAATTCAACGCGATTTTCTAGTAGTGGTTTTGCGGGATGCCACACCGCGCCAGGGGGTGGTGTGGCCGCCTCGGGCACCACCTCGACCTCTCCCTTCGCCTATATAAACCCTCTAACCTAATGATGTCTACGCACTTCTATTCTTGTATACAGTTGTTGGGCCTCCAAGTGCAGAGGTTTGTAGAACAGCAGCAAGTTTCCCTTAAGTGGATTACCCAAGGTTTATCGAACTCAGGAAGGAAGTGGTCAAAGGTATTTCCTCTCAAGCAACCCTATAATCAAAATACAAGAAGTCTCTTGTGTCCCCAACACACCCAATACACTTGTCAGGTGTATAGGTGCACTAGTTCGGCGAAGAGATAGTGAAATACAAGTGGTAACGGTGCCAAAAAATAGCTTCCGACTTGTTGTTGACGTGGGGTTACGTGTGGCAAACTGAAACAAAGATGGAAGCAAGCAAACATGCAACAGATCTAGATGCAAATGGTGTTTCAATGTTTAGAAACAAGGTCTAGGGATCATACTTTCACTAGTGAACACTCTCTCATATAAATATCCTCTCTTCATGATACTACTCTTAACTACTCTCCGGTTGGACACTCTAATCCACTATAGGGCCTTCCCCAATCTAGATAACCCCACACTGTCACCTTGAGCGCTAGATGGTTCCAACAAACACCACAATTTCATAGAGACAACCAACTAAAAATATAACTCATGAATATATATATATAATCTAGCTTAAGTGCCACACACGGCGTGCACACTGTCACTTTCACACACATGGGGAAAATCATAGATCTATTAAAGCACGATGAGTATTTATGTAGACTCTAGCCTAAGTGCCACCATGGCGTGCACGCTGTCACTTTCACACACATGGGGAGAGCAGAGATCTATTGAAGAACTTGAGTAGCAAGGTAGATCTACTAGATTACAAAGCTCATGACCACAACAAGATCATGCATAGAGAGAGAGATGAACACATAGCTACCGGTAGAGCCCTTAGCCTCGAGGAAGAACTACTCCCTCATCATCATGGGAATCAGCAACGGTGATGGAGATAGTGGTGGAGATCGATGGAGATGACTCCGGGGGCACTTCCCCGTCCCGACAGGGTGCCGGAACAGAGACTTTCTGTCCCCCGAATCTCCCCTTTGGTGGTGGCGGGCGCAGCGGAACTTTTTCGGGAAGTATGATGGATTATTTAGGGTTTCTGAGTCGGGGGCTTCTTATAGGCGAAGGAGACAAGGTCGGTGCAGGTCCAGGGGGCCGACACCCCCTGTGGGCGCGGCCTAGGGTGGGCCCATGCCCACCTAGGGTGTGGCCACCCTAGTGTCCTCCTCCATCCCGTCTTCGATTTTCTGTATCGTTCAGGAAAAAAAATACGAACTTTGGTTTTTGTCCCGTCCAATTATGAGAATATTCATTTCTTAGCTTTTTGAAACCAAAAACAACAGAAAACAGGCAACTGGCACTGTGGCATCTTGTCAATCGGTTAGTTCCATAAAGTGTATAAAAATACCTCAAAGTGTAGACAAAACATAGCAAAGTGGATACTAAACAAGCATGGAGCATAAAAAATTATAGATACGTTTCTGACGTATCAAGCATCCCCAAGCTTAACTCGTGCTCGTCCTCGACTAGGTAAGTGGTAAAAAGAATAATTTTTGAGGTGACATGCACCATCACAATCTTGATCAAACCATTTGCAGGCATTGAAAGCTGGGATCAAAGTACTCTAAACATGAGCAGGAAAGATGGAGTTCTAACAATAAGACATAGTAACTATGCATGCAACATGAAAGGCTACAAACAAAGATCATGAATAACATGCACTGAAAAAGTTTGTTTGTTTCACATACAGAAAACATGGCATAGTGGCAATCAGCTTGTCCCTCATAGAGTAGCAAATAGATGCATAGGACACCTTCAAAGTTCACAAGGGTGACTAGAAACAAGTAGCACAAGAACAAGTAATATCACAATATGCATCAATCAATAAGCTTTGGGACACTGCACAGAGAACTAAGAATAGCAACTATGCTCTCTTAATGGTGCCTAAAGGTAGAAGGTGGAGACTCAATAGTAGTGGAAGAATGTCCCTTCATAAGGGAAGCAGGGATTTCAAGTTTCAAAAAGATCTTCCAAAAATTATGGTACTTGTTAGCTTTCAGCCCTCATTGCCCCTATCGTAAGCATATTGAATTGATTAAGGTTAAAGTGAACAAACTATTAAGTATATGCTTGACAAAGTATAAGTTGGCAATCTCAAGTCCCTTCAATACGAGGGCCATACCTCATGCTACTCAACTTCAGTCACCTGTAAATTATTGTCATTGTAAGTACATGCATATCATAGAGAACTGCCAATGGGGTACCCCTTGCACATGGTACAGGAGCTATCCCATAACCAAAATGACAAGGCAAGCAGACAATGAGCATCTCAGCGATCTTTTTATTTACTATGTGCATAGCTTTTTATCGAGGATGCTTCATAGATAGCTCACTATGGTGATGCTGCAAGTTTCCACCATGATTAAGCATGGCTTAGGCTAGCGGCCCAGATGTTTTCTAACACAAAATACAAACTCCATGGACTTACAAGTTCCCTCTTTATTTCACACCGGTGACATCCATAGACAAAATAACATGATATCAACTGAGTACAAAGTACAAGTGCAATGTTGAAAACGTTCCCCATGACAGCATGGTTCTGGTAATTCCAACGTATAAGTGCAAGCATATACAACATAGACGGCACAATGGTTCAAGTTTATTAGGGGAAAAGAATATAAAGTGTGCCATCAAGTTCGTGAGGGCTTTAATCTCTAAGTTTTCACATAACAAAATAGGTTTTAATTGGAAGATAGATGAAAACAAGAATATACTTGGAATGGTGTAACACACCATGCATAGGAGTTTATAGTGGACACTTTGGAATAACTTGGTTTCTAGGGAGTTGGAAGCATGAGTAGAGCTTACTCATACAAGTGGAGGCTAGCAAAAGACTGGGAGCAACCAACTAAGAGAGCAATAATGGCCACAATCATGTAGAGCGACAAAACATTACTAATCAAAGCATAATGTTGGGGAGATGACCTCGAGTAGGGTAAAGACGGGGAAAGATGAAAGGAAGTTGTCCGTCTTGTTTCCGAGTTACTTTTTGAGTCGGCCGAATCCTGTAGAGGTCGGCCAAGACAGGGAAGGGTAGGACCTTTATGACAAAGGCAAAGCATTACTCGGCCGGGATGCTACGTAAGTCGGCCGGGTTAGCCCGAGTAATCTTGATGCAGGTGAAGGACAAGCCGAGTTACGCGAGGTAAGGCCGAATGATACGAAGCTTGCAGGAGAAGGAGAAACCCAAGGTCAAACTCTAGCTGCAGGCTAGAAGGAATCTGAGCGGAGCCAAGCACCAGAGACAAAGGCGCAGAGCGTCAGAGGGGCATAAGGAGGTCACGGAGGCGACAGTCCTGAAGCCCGAGGCACGCAGAGGGGCCCTCTGGAGCCTTGCCGTCGTTAGAAGGGCGACAGGGAAAGGAGTCCGCCGAACTACTATTTTGGGACAAGCATATTCCTCGAATATGCTTGCCTCGTCAGCCCTAAAGGCACCCAAGGCTCTCCTTTATAAGGAGAGGCTTGGATCCTGAGGAGGGCATCGGCTCATTTAGTACCGTTAGGCTGGTAAAGTTCTTATTTTCTCCCTGTATACAACTCAAGGAGCACTTGTAGCCCAAGGGAGGAGAAATAAAGATCTTTGCCTTAGTCTTTTGTGTGTAGAATCAACTGCATCTTCCCTCCCCAGATCCCACTAGCATCCATTGTCCCCATACTTTAGCCTACCCATGGCATCTGCCGTGCCACCACCACGACACATAAAGTGGTACTACAAGTCAAGGACTAAATGATCATAGAGGCTATGGTGACTGGTTCATAGTCATAACATGGTGTGAGCATGTGCCAAGTCAACCCAAACAAAGCATCAAAGGAGAATACCACATTACTATGCTTTTGTATGCTAAAACAACGCATGATTGTTTCGAGGAACACTAAGCACTCTCAATGACTTGGAGCAAGTCATGCTACAACAATAATTACTAAGAATAAGGTCAAAACAACATCTAGCATGACATGATAAAGTATAAGCCACAGTCAAAGAAATCTCTCTTTTGTATCACTAAAGCATGAAGCTTCCTACTCTTTTCCAACACCAAACAACTTATTTGAAACAACTCACAGAGATAATAATCAATAAAGATCAGTGAGCTTGTCTCACAAATCCACAAAGAAGAACTAAAAAGTTCTAAGCTAAAAGCACAAGAAAAATAAGGTTGAACGCAGTGCTAGCAAAAGTGAACACTCACAAAACAATAAGAGTGAAAACTAGAGTGTTCTAGGCAATGGAAACAGAGTGTGTCTCTCTCCAAAAAAAGTGTGGTGTAACCAACCAACTGACTCAAGCAAATTAAGCAAACGAAAACTAAGACGCTCCAAGAACAACACAACAATGCATGAAACAATAAAAACGAAGTGTCTAGAAAGACCTGAGATTTTTATTGATGATTACAAGCATTATTTCAGGAATGTGATTACACATGAGGCCTTTAAGTGGATTTGGAAATCGAAATGTACACCTAAAGTTAAATTCTTTTGCTGGCTTCTTTTCTCTGACAGAATAAATACAAGAGACATGTTAAGAAGAAGGCACCTTCATCTCAATTCTGGTTATCTTTGTCCTATTTGTGGACAAAATGAAGAAACTGCTGAACATTTGTTCATGAAGTGTGACTTCAGTAAATCATGCTGGCATTCATTTGATATATATTGGAACACTAATGGAACACTGCTGGACTGGATTAGCCAGGCTAAAAATAAATGGAATCAACCTTTATTCATGGAGATATTTATGGTGGAATCTTGGAACATATGGAAGGAAAGGAATGATCTTATATTCAACTCAGTTATACCCTCCCTAAACTCCTGGAAAACTAGATTTTCGACTGATTTCTCTCTTCTGGTTCGTAGAACCAAGTCTGATCTGCACCCTGCTATTCATAGTATAGTCAGCAACTTGTAATTCTATTTTTTGACCTTTTGAAGTCACCTTGACTTCTAGTTTAATCTGTAATTATGTCCCAATATTAATGAAAAAAGGAGAAGGAAGTAGAACCCCCTGAGGGTCCTCTACTGTCATAATTGCTCAAAAAAATTTATTGATGAAGAAGGGGATGCCTTGGGCATCCCCAATCTTTGACGCTTGTACCTCTTGAATATTTCTTGGGGTGACACGGGGTGACATACCCAAGCTTGATCTTTTGTCCATTCTTCATCTCATTACATCATTCTTTCTCTACAACTGAATTTTTTTCCTTCATACAAAACTTCACACAATCTTCATTAGCAACATTAGTTTATTCAAAAGATAATAGACCTTTGGGTTTAGCTTCAAAACAGAAAAACTTCCACTAAAAACACAAGCTACTGTAGAAATTCCCTAAAAAATCTCAATTTCCCAAAAAGAACCCAAAAAGGAATCAATAAGAAGCAAATGCTAATAATGGAAGAAATCTGTCAAAACAGACCAGCAGGTAGAAACCGATTTTTTCGAAGACCTTATGTTGCTCAAATCAAAAAGTGTTGAACTAATGAAAGTTAGCTAACATACTGGGGGATTTATTCATAAATTTGAAGCTCAATCAACTTACAGAGACTCCTCACAAATTTTTATGGTGGAGGACAGAAATCTGTTTCCGGACAGCAACTCCCCAAATCTTACTTCCCTCTCATTAGAGGTTATTCTTGGCACAAAAAGCAAACAAAAAGGATAAGGAGAGGTCATTACAGAAGTAATAACTTCCAAGACTCAATAAAACTATTGGGTTATCTCCCAACAAGTACTTTTCGTTAACGCCTTTAAGTTAGGATTGATAGTTTGAGAAGATTCTCACATAAGAAATATGAATTGAAGTAAAAAAGAGCATCAAGAAGCAAATTCAAAACATATTTAATTCTAACCCACTTCCTATGCATAGGAATCTTGTAAAGAAACAAGTCATGAAAGCACAAAGCAAGAAGCATAGGAAAGCAAAACAAGTGCAACTTCAAGATTTTTAACATAAAGAGGGGAAACTTAATATTATTGAAATACTGAAAACCATGTTTCCCTCTCTCATAATAACTTTCAGTAGAAACATGAATAAAATTAATAATATAACTATCACATAAAACATTCTTACCATGAGCCACATGCATAAAATGATTATTACTCCCCACATAAGCATAGTCATTCTTATTAATTGTAGTGGGAGAAAATTGAAAAAATAGCAGAGGTTTGTAGACAGTTGTTGGGCCTCCAAGTGCAGAGGTTTGTAGAACAGCAACAAGTTTCCCTTAAGTGGATTATCCAAGTTTTATCAAACTCAGGGAGGAAGTGTTCAAAGGTATTCCGTCTCAAGCAACCCTGTAATCAAAATACAAGAAGTCTCTTGTGTCCCCAACACACTCAATACACTTGTCAGGTGTATAGGTGCACTAGTTCGGCGAAGGGATAGTGAAATCCAAGTGGTAACAGTGCCAGAAAATAGCTTCTGACTTGTTGTTGACGTGGGGTAACGTGTGGCAAACTGGAACAAAGATGGAAGCAAGCTAACATGCAATAGATCTAGATGCAAACGGTGTTTCAATGTTTAGAAACAAGACCTAGGGATCATACTTTCACTAGTGAACACTCTCTCATATAAATATCCTCTCTTCATGATACTACTCTTAACTACTCTCCGGTTGGACACTCTAATCCACTATACGGCCTTCCCCAATCTAGATAACCCCACACTGTCACCTTGAGCGCTAGATGGTTCCAACAAACACCACAATTTCATAGAGACAACCAACTAAAAATATAACTCATGAAGAAATAAATATATAATGTAGCTTAAGTGCCACACACGGCGTGCACGCTGTCACTTTCACACACATGGGGAAAAGCATGGATCTATTAAAGCACGATGAGTATTTATGAGACTCTAGCCTAAGTACCACCATGGCGTGCATGCTGTCACTTTCACACACATGGGGAGAGAAGAGATCTATTGAAGCACTTGAGTAGAAAGGTAGATCTACTAGATTACAAAGCTCATGACCACAATAATATCATGCATAGAGAGAGATGAACACATAGCTACAGGTAGAGCCCTTAGCCTCGAGGAAGAACTACTCCCTCCCCATCATGGGAATCAGCAACGATGATGGAGATGGTGGTGGATATCGATGGAGATGGCTCTGGGCGCACTTCCCCGTCCCGGCAGGGTGTCGGAACAGAGACTTTCTGTCCCCTGAATCTCCCCTTCAGTGGCGGCGGCGCAGCGGAACTTTTTCTAGAAGTATGATGGATTATTTAGGGTTTCTAAGTCGGGGGATTCTTATAGGCGAAGGAGACAAGGTCGGTGCAGGTCCAGGGGGCCCACACCCCCTGTGGGCGTGTCCTAGGGTGGGCCCGTACCCACCTAGGGTGTGGCCACCCTAGTGTCCTCCTTCGTCCCGTCTTCGATTTTCCGTATCGTTCAGGAAAAATATGAACTTTGCCTTTTGTCCCGTCCAATTATGAGAATATTCATTTTTAGCTTTCTGAAACCAAAAACAGGCAACTGGCACTATGGCATCTTGTCAAGAGGTTAGTTCCAGGAAGTGTATAAAAATACCTCAAAGTGTAGACAAAACATAGCAAAGTGGATACTAAACAAGCATGGAGCATCAAAAATTATAGATACATTTCCGACGTATCACCTAAAAACAGAGGAGGGTTCGACATTTTTCCAGATAGTCCGCTATGCCGCCACCACCAGAAACCGCGATTCGGAACCAGAAACTCCGTTCTGGCATCCTGTCGGAAAGGGGAATTGGCGGAGATCATCGCCATTATCATCACCAATGCCTCTCCATCAACCATCCATGTTTTCCCCATCCATGAGTGAGTAATCCCCCGTTGTAGGCTATGGGGATGGTAGAGATTGGATGAGATCTATCATATAATTGAACAAGATTTTTAGGGCATGGTGCCTAGTATCTATTGTTAGTGCTTTTGACATTGTTGCAACTTATTATGCTTAATGCTTGTCACTAGGGCCCAAGTGCCATGATCTTAGATCTGAATATGTTATTGATTCATGATGATATTATTGTTTGTGATCTTATCTGCAAGTTGTTTACACATATTATTTTCCGAAACCCGAGGCCCCTAAGTGACAGAAATCGGGATAACCAGAGGGGATGATTGTGATATGAGGATCATGTGTGTTCATGGAGTGTTAATGCTTTGCTCTGGTACTCTATTAAAAGGAGTATCTTAATTGCCAGTAGATTCCCTTGAGGCCCCGCTGCAACGGGCAGGCAGGCAAAAGATGTTGTGCAAGTTCGCATTATGAGCACATATGACTATATATGGAACACATGCCTATGGTTATTTAGTACTTATATGCTTTATCTTATTTATTTGCAAATGACCTTGATCTTGATATTACATGAATAGTCTTGTCCATGCAACACCCGTCCATCCATCCCTATGCCTACCGCACTCAAATCCTGATGTTTACTGCAATTGTTACTACTACCTTTATTTTACTACTATTGTTACTTTGCTATTGCTACTACAAAACTGTTGCTACTAATAAACCACTATGAGCAAAACTATTTATAGGTGCAGCTGAATTGACAACTCAGTTGTTAAGGCTTACTAGCAGAATGCCCGTGTGTTGCTACAGATGTATAAATACACCTATCGCCAGCATATTTTGCAAATGTCTCAACTCACACTTGATGGTTGTTTTTCTTAGCTCGGTCTAATAGTGGTCGCATGATGCATATAAATCGATGGATAGACAAGTGGATGGTGCTTGAGCATGAAGGATACATGTTGTGACCATAGCAATTTCATGTGACAGTTCAATAGATAATACTAAATATATGACATCCAAACTTGTTATGGATAAACACAAAGTAGTTATGTTACAGATGCCACTTTTAATATACTATACATGATACATGTTGCCATAAAGAAAAAGTAAAAAACACATATCACAACATGATAAAGACTTCAATAAGTGTACATGTCAAAGTATGTATGTTCCATTGTATGCAAAAACAAAATAAGCCAATGTTGCAAACATGTTGGATGGCATGCAACTCAAGACGCCTTGTCCATGGCATCACATTGAGTACATCACGAGATCGTAAGATTTCCATGATATTCTAAACATGATGTATGATAGGAGCATATCAAAATGTTTGTCAGCCACATTCGATAGAATAAAATATGCAGACTTAACCTTTTATTTTTGTTCTTTTCACACAAGAAGTACTACTCAGTAGTGAAGACATAATGGGATTCTAAGTTTGAATAGGTCACGAATCAGGAAATCTCAAGCCACATTGATTTGTGTATGTGCACGCTGCCGACCGAGCTATCCAGCTTACATGATTTCTATCTCTCTAATGCTGGGTTCCTTTCCATACATGCTCAACATCTTGCATGTTGTTCATGTCAAGGACATGGCCAAAAAATGTGTGCTTTTCCAAACGGCACGACTCCAACTGAATCATCCTTGACAATAACCACCACCTCATGCCCATAGCCATGGAGTTTACATGCTTTGACGGCTGTCACCGAAGACATGACCGGTCATCTAGCTCACTACGTGAGTCACCGTTGGCAGAAACATAGTTTGGTAAAAAAGGAAAGGAACTTTATCTACCTAGAGGTGTCGTTGCCGCCTTGCCATGGACGAACATGTCACAATGGCATCTGGTTGCATAAGTTATCTCTAGCATTATTCTTGCCAAGACAGTAATTTATTGACATCTATCGCCTTCCTTCCATGTCAACACCCGAATTTTTAATCCCAGATGCTTGTTATGCCATACATCGCAATCCCAGGATTACCATTTTCGCGAGACATAACAGATTTGGATACCACAGTACATCATCCATTACAAACCATACATAAGGTCTTACACAAATAAGGATCTCATGATCCAGTTCTTAATAAAACTCAGGCAGCGGAAGTACGTAATAATAACGGTAGCGTAGGAGAAGCTCCATCTTCGGGGTCACATGCAATGCTGACGATGGGAGATGATCCTAGTTGTCGTAACCTTCCTGGTGTCCATCCTCCTGGTACTCCTCTTCATAGTCTGGCCACGGGAATAGCCAGGGACAAATCCATGAGTACTCTTTAAGTACTCACAAACTAATACTAACAAGTGAAGGGGGTTTTTGTAGTAGGACACTAAGCTCTAGGGTTGTTTTGCAAAAAGCCAGATTTACCTCTACTAAGTTCAGAAGCAAGAAAAGCTAGTTGAAATTTTATAACACCTAAGTGGGAACTTGTATTTCATATCACAACTCTGTTGTGGTCAAGTCAAAGTCTCAATTCATTTCATAAGTCATTTATAAAACATCTGACGGGGGAACAGTATGGCCACTCCAACTGTCCATAACCGCGGACGCGGCTATTCGAATAGTTTGACACTCTGCAGAGATTGTACATTTTCACCACAACATTCGATACATCCGTCAGGAACAAATCCTGAATTCACCATACTTAGTATGCGGATAATCAATCCTAACCTTTCAATTACACGCCCTAGTATAAGCACCTCTCCTATGAGTTTGGCCTCCCAACCATGACCAACTGTCATCTTGGGTACTGCACAGGTGGACAATCTTCACAAGGTAGCCTCAGCTCAGACCTTGGCCGTGAGGGAACCCATACTAAAGTATATAAGTTTCTAGTCAAGCCCTACCCAATTTTCGGGTATTGTGATTGTACGGTAAAATTGGAATGGTATCGCATCCAGACAACCATCAGTTTTATAAAGGGCTAAGGCTCATGCCTTAACATTTTCATCATCCAAATCATCTGGTGTTCGGAAACACATGTCAAAACATCTCAGTAGAATGACTCATCATTCTAAGGTTTTCATAACCATTTTCCACCAGGTATTCCCATCTACAGTTGGTCAAGTTTTATGCTTAGCACTAGCATCTATAAGTGGGGGTGAGTACTAATGAGGGGTGGTAAACAAGGGGAGTTTAACTAAGTTCAATCTCATGCCTTAGGGTGACATCAAGATTATCTAGCTTAGGCCAATTTTAATGCTCTTTATGCAACCTTCAATTATCTTCCTAGAATCTACAAGCCACTTAAGTAGACTCTAAGTAATAGCTTTGATAAAGAAATAAAGTATAAAGCTTGCAAGTAAAACTAGGAGGGGGTATCAAGTGGGTATGATCACATATGCTTAAGTCATCTAGTGGTCATGGCAACAATCAAGTATTAGCTTGCATCAGTATCAGTATAGGCTTGCCTTGTGCAGAGCAGTGGTTGAAGTTCTCCTCGGCTTCTTCTTCGTAGTATCCTCCTTCGTCCTCGTATCCTTGGTCGGTACTAGCGTCTATAAATAAATACGAGGTACACAATCACCAAACAATACTTAACTACTTTCAATCATCACACAAAAGGGTTCTATAGATGATCTAGCATCATCACTAACATTCAAGATTAAAGCATTTGCATTATTTATTTATGTTTAGAAAAGTAATTTCTACTCATTGAAAAACTACTTATGATTTAATATTCTCCAAACCAAACATGGGATCATGTTGACACATGTCATCACCACTTATTTAAGTACATGAGAATGTGATTTAAATTGGTGTCACAATTTAATAAGGTTTAACCTTTTATTTTAAATAAAATAAGTGACTAGAAATGCCTATGTGGCATTCTTTTATTACTTGAACATTATTTCTGTAAGTAAACCCATATGTTTTTATATATTCTGAAAGGTATGATCAAATGTGATTTTTGAGAGTTGGAATCAACTCAAAAGCTATTATGGTTGAAATTTGAAAAATGTTTGAATGCAGAAAACCTTATGACTTGTTATTTTTATCAGGGTTGATCTAAAGATCCAAATGATTTGAATCCAACGGGCTTGGATTAAGAATTTTAGTATCTTTCTAACAAAATTGGTTGCATGCAATTTGGTTCACTGAATCGAGCTGGGTTGATTTTTCAAACTAGGTACAGAAGTGAGTTTGAATGAAAATAGAAAAAGCTAAATTCAAACGAGTGGCCTGCGCGGGATATGTTAATGGGCCGGCCCAGTGTCACTCCGTAGCGCGGGGCTTAGCTGACAGGGGGGTCTACTGGTCAGTGGCTCATAAAACGCGAAGCGGTACGGGGCGATGTGGTGCGTTGGATTAGAATGAAGATCGACGGCTGAGGGTCGTCATCGACGATGAACAAGTCACCGGCGAGATCGAACCCTAGCGGCTTTGTGGGGGTGCATAGGGGGCATACCAGGGCTCCAGTGGCGACGGCGAGGTGTGCAAACGACGAAGTCAACGACGGCGAACTCAGGGGTGGTCGCGGCAGCTCCGGGGGTGGTCAAAATCAACGACTCCCTTCTTCTCCAGAGGCGGCCTGCTCCGGCGCAATTCCGGCGAACTGTTGCTCCTCGTGCTCCGGCTAAGGGATGGAATGATCAGTGAGGTGAGGGGAGTGAGATGGTGTGAAGAAATCGAGCGGGGGTCGTCTCCTTTTATAGGCTCGTCGGCGAGACCGAGAGGGATGGGTAGGCGACGGTGGCGACACGGCTACGGGCGGCTAGAGGCATGGGCGAGGTTGGCGATCGACGGGCGGTCTCCTAGCGATGCTCTAGAGCTTAAATGCGCGTGTAGGGGCGGTGGCAAATGGTCGGGAACGTGCGATGCTCTGCGAGGCAGAGGCGGCAAGCGGTGGCTACGGGGTACGGGCGGTGAAACGAGCATGTCTGGTGGTCTCCTGGGACGGTGGGGTGCATGCTGGCGGGCGGCGAGGGCTCGAGGTGGTCGGGTTGCGTGGGAACAACGAATGCTCTGCGGTGCGCATCGGCATGGTCGGCAGCAGCACAGGCGCGGCGTTCCTAGCGGTTCTGGTCGTTGTCTTCGAGCTAGGGCTGGTCGAGAGGGGGCGGTGAGGCATGGGCTGCACGCTAGACAAGGTTGGCACGGCTAGTTCTTCTCCTAGCTTGATGTCCACACTGGGTGACATGGGTGCTCTCGGCCTGCTCTCCATTGATGGCATTGGCAAGCTCACGGTGGTGCTAGAGGTTGTTGGAGATATGCCCTAGAGGCAATAATAAATGTAGTTATTATTATATCTTTGTGTTTATGATAAATGTTTACATTCATGCTATAATAGTATTAACAAGGAAACATTGATACTTGTGTGATTTGTAAACTTAATTTGAAGTCCCTAGTATAGCCTCTATACATCACTAGCTTGTTGGTTGATAAATGATTGTGGTTTCCCTATCATGAACATTGAGATGTTATCAACAACAAGATCATATCGTTAGGAGAATGATATGGTGGACATACTCCTATAGATAAGCGTAGCATAAAGATCAAGTCATTTAAATAGTTCAATTGCTATATGCTTTACGATACATAGTAACCTAATTCCTTGACCATGAGATCATGCATATCACCTTTACGGATGGATGCTTTGATGACATCAAACACCGCACCGTAATCGGGTGGTTATAAAGGTGGCATTGAGTGTTCGGAAAGTATTGGTTGAGACACATGGATCAAGAGGGATTTGTCCATCCATATGACGGATAAATATACTGGCCCTCTCGGTGGAATGTCATCCAATTAGCTTGCAATCATGTGACTGGCTCACAAGGAATCACATATCACGGGAACGAGACAAGAGTACTTATCAGTCCCGCGGTTGAACTAGGTATGCAGAGATCACGATGATCAAAACCTCGGATAAGTAAACTATCGTGAGACAAAGGGAAATTGGTATCGTATGTAAGTGGTTCATTCGATCGCAAAGTAATCGTAGAAATATGTGGGAGCCATATGAATTTCCAGATTCCTCTATTGGTTATTGTTCGGAGAAGTGTCTCGATCATGTCCGCATAATTCACGAACCGTAGGGAGACACACTTATGGATTCGACGTTGTTTGAGTAGTTATGGTATTATGAGAAAGAGACCGAATGTTGTTGAGTCTCGGATGGGATCCGGATATCACGAGGTGATCCGGAATGGTCCGAGAATAAGATTCATATAAGGAAAGTCCCGTTTGAGTTCGGGAATGATTTGTTTTCATCGGAATGTTCTAGAAGGTTCGAATGTCCGGCACTCCGGAGGGGAAGGGGTACATGAATGTGTCATTGCATATTGGAATGATTGCATCATGTACTAAGTGTTCTCGCTGTTCCAAATAAAGATTAAATTGAATCCTAAATTTAAAAGTCAAATAGCAAGTTTGAAAAGTCAAACGGCTAAAATTGGAAAGAGGAAAAGAGGAAGGAGAGGAAACCGAGGTTGGGAGGAATCCTCCTCCAACGGCGGCCCACCTCAAGCCGAGTTGGGAGGACTCCTCCCTCCCCTTGGCGCAAGCCCTCCACCTATATAAGGAGGGGCAGGGCTCCCTCCTCTAGACACACAAGTCCCTCACCTCAAACCCTAGAAAGCTGTAGCCCTCCATAGCCGCCGCCACCACCTAGGGTTTTGCCCTAGCCGCCGACTTGGGGGTCCCCGGAACCCTAGTTGTCGGCTCTAGCCCCTCCTCCTTGGTGTGTCTAAACCCTAGATCGCCGAGGAGCTCTCTCATACTCCACCATTGTAACACCCTCAGAATCGGACCTATGCAAGTTTTAGCAAAATTTGCCAAACCCGCATAGAAACGATTCAAAGGTGCCCACCAGGCACTTTAAATGCGGTGGAAAGCGAAATAACATTACACAACAGTCCTCGATGGGACCCACAGAACAGATATATATAACGGCGACTCAAAGAGTCAAGAATACAGATATAATATACAAAGATCCAAATCACCTTGAAAACGATAGAGCGTCCAGCTACGGACAAGATGCAAATGGGGCTAAGAGCCCTGAAGTATAACCAATGGCGTCCATAACCCTGCGAGCCAAGCGGAAGGGTAACCCGCTAACGGCGTCGATCTCAAACCTGCTTAAACAAAAGGGTGCCGACAAAGGGCAAAGGAAAAGAAGGAGCGTCAAGATCGAGGCCAAGACGGCGAGGCTAGAATTCGGCGGTCCTCGCCTACATAGGTATGGTGGACGAAGCGGCAACGGCAGCATGCACTAAACAACCTATAGAGACTCGATACAACTGGCGGCAATCAGAGAGGGGTAAGAATGTCCTATCCGGATCCAACCTGAAGCTAACACCAAACAAACCCATCCTGGTGTTTCCCCCTCGAGACCAAACGAGGAAGTCAACCGAGGAACTCACGCGGTTGGCAGTTTTATTTGTTCAGTTATCGTTGCAGCAATTACTAGTCAGGTATAGATGATCGTCCTGATAAAATAAGCAGTGGGCCCTTTTAGTTAACCATTCCGTTATAGTTGCAACAATTACTAATCAGATACAGATAGCGTGAGATAAACCCCAAACCCAGCAGTTGTTGGTACTTTTATTCAGCCAATTCGTTGTAGTTGCAATACTTACTAGTCAGATACATTTGTCGCAAGCGACAACCAAACAAGCAATGGTGGGCAGTATTAATTAGCCATTCCATTACAGTGAAGCTGATTACTAGTCATTATAAGTCAAATTTAGAGCAATAAACTTTAGTTATGCTTGTCTATGATCGAGATACTGTGCTCCAAGTCATCCATATCCGCGGACACGGCTTTCAGAAAGTTTTACCCGGCCGGGGTGCACCAATAGCAACACACGCTCGATCAACCTCGGAAAAACCAAATCAAAACCCAGCGAGGCTTTCACGACTGAACAATCACAGGATTCAAAAATATTTCAGGGGGCCACCCCTTGGAGTATACCATAGCAGTAAGCTAGCTCGAGACGGACCCCAAAGTTTGTGGGGCGGTAACGAAAGCAGGTCCCCAAACGGGACTGTCGATACCACGAACGGGTCACAAATCCTAAATAAGACAGTGTGCTCCTCGCAATCGTAAATAAAGCAGTAGCATGGCATAAGTACAGGATAGTAAAAACACCTCAAACTAGTTTGTGGCCCCGAAATAAGAATGAATCAAGCTCGCTCGGGGTCCCATATACCTCCCGGATGTGGATAGCAGCAAAATCAAGGAACAGTATCAAGTACTCGGGGTCTTACGGGACACAAGTGGGCGTTCGAAACCAAATATTATCTATCACCCACCGATGCCTCGCTTATTCAATTTTAGTTGTTAAACAGAAATTAAAGTGACGATAAGTAAAACTAGAATCATCTCCAACATCAACATGCGGCAATACATCAAGCAATCGTGGCATATGATGACACATCAGCACTTGAGCAAGCAACTACGACGCGCAAGTCCAACTATCTACCAAACAACAGGTAATAGGGTGTGGCCAAGGCAATATAGGGCTGCACGGTATATCACAGGTACGGAAACTAAAGCATCGCAACACAGATAGCAATAGATCAACAGGAGGGAATAAATACTATGAAAGTAAGATAGGTAGAAAGGGGGGAGATGCTCGCCTGAAACCATTGTCGAAGGTTCATCCGAAGAACGGGGCGAAACTCACATCAACTCAACGGCCTTATCCGCGAAGAAGCAAATCACTAGAAGGAACACCGGATGCACTATTTAATACAACGGCAGAAGATCGACATGATGCATGGATGATGCATGGCATGGCAAAGGTGCGATGCAATTAGGTCATATTAAGTGGAACCGGGGTCCCGACAATTAATAAGGTGGTTCATGTTGTTTAGATCCCCCGCAAATTAAATGTTGTTTAACATGGTAGAAGATAGCACTGGGTTCGCTACACAAATTTAAATGAGGCCAATATAAGGCTAGATTTGCCCGCATATGGGCCCCATATTTAATTATTAGGTGAATCGGCATAAGGCCCCTAAACCACGTGATATGCATGCGAGATGACAAAATAAATATGCAACAAGTTGATATGTTATAAAATAGGGTTCGAGGAAAAGGGGTCACACATCAGAGGGGGCTCGACGAACTTGGGGTTCCGAGGGTTCCGGGGTCCGGGGTTCGACAGGTCCGAGGTTCGGTCTCGCAGGTATCGTTCTCGGATATCGGGGTAGGGTCTTGGCGCATCCGAGGCCTCGGTGTCCGGTGAAGCACTCGGCGCCCTCGAGGAGTCCTTGTCGCTCATGTGTCCTTCGGGTTCTATGTCGATGATCTTGGCACTCGATGTCCGTGAAGTAGAACTTGTCGCTACCGTCCTCGGGTTTGCTTCGATCGGGTCCATGCCGGAGTACTCGTCGTCCCATGTGGAATCCTTGTTGATCTGTGGCGATGACCTCAGGTTCGGGCCTCCGGGGTTCAGGGGTCTTGATGTCCGGGGTGACGTTCTCAGCGTATTCGAGTCGGTGGCCTTGACGGTATCGGGTTCGGACTTCCGGATCCGGGCACGATCTTAACGCTCCGTCTTCAGTGTCGTTGGCGAACTCGGGTTCGATACCGGGGATCCTCCGGAACCTTGAGGCGGTCTTGCGGTCGTCGGGTACGGGCTCGACATCCGGGAAGGTGTACTTGTCGCACGGTTTCCGGTGTTCGCGGACCGTTTGGAGAACTTGGCGTTCCACGAAGGGGATCTCCAGGTTCGAGGCGGTGGCTTTGTGTGTTGTGGCGTCGCTGCACGGGGACAAAGGTACCTCTTCGGCCCGGACAGCGGTGGCGACGGCCGGAGGACTCGCGTGGTACTGAAGTTCTTGACGCGTTTCCACTAGCAGCACAGAGGTGGCCCATCTGCAGCACATGCAACTACGGCAGGGGGCAGCCCACATGGCAGCAGCGATGGGGACGGCCGGCGACGCGGGTTGGCGAGGTGCGAGGCCGCGGACGCGGCTCGGGGCGGCTCCGGCGTGGCGGGTCGTCGAGGCACCGCGTGGCGGAGCTGGTGGGGGACCTGGTGCAAAGCGGCGGCGGGGCAGCGACTGGACCGGCTCGAGGGAGGCGGCGACGAGGCGTGCGGGCGAGCTCTCGGACCGGCGGGGTTCGTGCGGCTGGCGGAGGGTGGCTCGCGGCAGAGCGAGGGAGGCGGGCTGGCGGCGGGGCATGGACGGCGGAGGCCCGAGGCGGCAGCGTGGCCGGGCAGCGAGGGTGGCTGTCAGGTCGGCGAGGAGGAGTAGAGGCGGCGCCGAGGAGGAGGAGGCCGGAGGCTGCAGAGTCGCGACGCGAAGGCGGCTCGGGCGAACGCGGCGGAGGCCGGTGAGCTCGAGGCGGGCGACGGGATCACGCGGGAGCGGCGCAGCGGAGTCAGGCGTCAGCGAGCTGGCGGCGTCGCCGGGAGCGGAGCCAGAGGCGCGGCTGGCTGCGAGGTGGAGCAGAGGGGAGGAAGGGAGGAAGAAGGAGCAGGCGGCAGGTGGGGCCAGGCGCCAGGGGTTGGTGCGGGGGGATCGGGGTGTGGCAGCGTGGGTGGACCGGTCCAGGGGTGGGTCCAGGTGGAGGGGAGAGAGAGAGAGGGAGAGAGAAGGGGCCAAGTGGCAGGTTCTGAGTGGGTGAGGGGTGGGCAAGGGTGATGTGGCGTGATAGGATAGGAGGGAGTGATGTGGCCAGGGGTGGTGGGTAGAATTCTGGGTAGGTTTAGGTTTTAAGAAGGGCGGTTGGTGGACCGATTTAAAATCCTGGGGCGGTCGTTCGGGTCAATCGGCCCGTTCGACTGCCCCTATTAAAATAATTTAAATGTTTATTTATTCGAAACGGGCCGTTTGCAACCCGATAGCACAAACAAAATAACTCCGGAGACCCAGGTTTTGATGTTTGAAAATAAAGAGGGGCGTTTAGAAAACAACACGGGCTTTGCAAACATAGTTTTAGCAAACAATGCATGATGATGACGATGCAACGCACAAATTCAACGCGATTTTCTAGTAGTGGTTTTGCGGGATGCCACAATTCGACACCACTAACAATGGATCTCGCCCTCGAGATCCGCCTCATAGTACCGGAAGGAAGGCCGGCGATCTGATCCTTCGCGCTTCGTGTAGATCCTCGCGACACCACTAACAAAGTTCATTCTCCATCTTGAAATCGGCGACACCACCAACAAAGGGTCGTTGCTCCTGATCGTCGAGAGAACACTCCGGGAACAAAAGGTCGAAGGTAGAGGTATCGCAAGTAAAGCCACCCCTAACTTCCGTGGACGGAGTAAAATTGCTGGATCCGCTGATTCGACATACAAGAGCGAATGATAAGAGCAGTGGTAGGGTAGCTACTCCATCCCGCACTCAAACCATTACTCTGCACACGAATAAGCGGATTAAGCATCCAACTCCCGGAATTAGACTGAAGATCTCGACAAGCGAGGTTCGGAAACAAGGGAATGTTGCCAGCAGAAATTGTATGACAGACACAATGATTAGGTTCCGCGATGGTTCCATTGGCATGAACAACACGTGCTCAAGGTCGACTCCAACTTCACCAAAGCTCGTCCTTCTCATATGTTTCTCAACGACACTGATATCCAGCAAGGAACACATGGGGATGAGAACAAAAGATTGGAGGAAGGGTACAACAGACAAGTTGCAGATTGATGATCGCAGCACCTCCGTTACAGAAGGAAGAAAGCGAAGCCCTAAAGGTACGACGGAAACCCAACCACGAGAATTCCTGGACTCGAAGAGAGAGAAGAGAGCAGGTCCAAAACACGTAGAGGTAAGAGAGGAATAGCAGAGGGGTAAGGAGTAAAATCAGACCTAATCAGAACTATCCAACCGATTTTGCAAAATAGTTTTGACACTCTACTTCGGCCGTTAGCTAGGTTATCCTACAGGCTGGACTTGTGGGGTATCGCAACTGCTGAGCTCTGATACCACTCTGTAACACCCTCAGAATCGGACCTATGCAAGTTTTAGCAAAATTTGCCAAACCCGCATAGAAACGATTCAAAGGTGCCCACCAGGCACTTTCGTGCGGGTGGAAAACGAAGTAATAACATTACACAACAGTCCTCGATGGGACCCACAGAACAGATATATATAACGGCGACTCAAAGAGTCAAGAATACAGATATAATATACAAAGATCCAAATCACCTTGAAAACGATAGAGCGTCCAGCTACGGACAAGATGCAAATGGGGCTAAGAGCCCTGAAGAATAACCAATGGCGTCCATAACCCTGCCCAGGCCAAGCCGGAAGGGTAACCCTGCTAACGGCGTCGATCTCAAACCTGCTTAAACAAAGGGGTGCCGACAAAGGGCAAAGGAAAAAGAAGGAGCGTCAGTACTGAGGCCAGTACACGGCGAGGCTAGAATTCGGCGGTCCTCGCCTACATAGGTATGGTGGACTGAGCGGCAGCGGCAGCATGCACTAAACAACCTATAGAGACTCGATACAACTGGCGGCAATCAGAGAGGGGTAAGAATGACCTATCCGGATCCAACCTGAAGCTAACACCAAACAAACCCATCCTGGTGTTTCCCCCTCGAGACCAAACGAGGAAGTCAACCGAGGAACTCACGCGGTTGGCAGTTTTATTTGTTCAGTTATCGTTGCAGCAATTACTAGTCAGGTATAGATGATCGTCCTGATAAAATAAGCAGTGGGCCCTTTTAGTTAACCATTCCGTTATAGTTGCAACAATTACTAATCAGATACAGATAGCGTGAGATAAACCCAAAACCCAGCAGTTG
The DNA here is from genome assembly GCA_030063025.1 of Avena longiglumis. NCBI lineage: Eukaryota > Viridiplantae > Streptophyta > Magnoliopsida > Poales > Poaceae > Avena > Avena longiglumis. Next base: position 449,718,511 of record CP125977.1, read on the forward strand.
TTGGTACTTTTATTTAGCCAATTCGTTGTAGTTGCAATACTTACTAGTCAGATACATTTGCATGGCGACAACCAAACAAGCAATGGTGGGCAGTATTAATTAGCCATTCCATTACAGTGAAGCTGATTACTAGTCATTATAAGTCAAATTTAGACCAATAAACTTTAGTTATGCTTGTCTATGATCGAGATACTGTGCTCCAAGTCGTCCATATCCGCGGACACGGCTTTCAGAAAGTTTTACCCGGCCGGGGTGCACCAATAGCAACACACGCTCGATCAACCTCGGAAAAACCAAATCAAAACCCAACGAGGCTTTCACGACTGAACAATCACAGGATTCAGAAATATTTCAGGGGCCACCCTTGGAGTATACCATAGCAGTAAGCTAGCTCGACGGACCCCAAAGTTTGTGGGGCGGTAACGACAGCGAGAGTCCCCAAACGGGACTGTCGATACCACGAAACGGGTCACAAATCCTAAGCGATGCAGTGTGCTCCTCGCAATCGTAAATAAAGCAGTAGCATGGCATAAGTACAGGATAGTAAAAACACCTCAAACTAGTTTGTGGCCCCAGAAATAAGAATGAATCAAGCTCGCTCGGGGGTCCCATATACCTCCGGATGTGGATAGCGCAAAATCAAGGAACAGTATCAAGTACTGGGGTCTTACGGGACACAAGTGGGCGTCGAAACCAAATATTATCTATCACCCACCGATGCCTCGCTTATTCAATTTTAGTTGTTAAACATAAATTAAAGTGACGATAAGTAAAACTAGAATCATCTCCAACATCAACATGCGGCAATACATCAAAGAATCGTGGCATATGATGACACACATCAAGACTTGAGCGAGCAACTACGACGCCAAGTCCAACTATCTACCAAACAACGGTAATAGGGTGTGGCCAAGGCAATATAGGGCTGCACGGTATATCACAGTGCGAAACTAAAGCATCGCAAATACGTATAGCAATAGATCAACAGGAGGGAATAAATACTATGAAAGTAAGATAGGTAGAAAGGGGGGAGATGCTCGCCTGAAACCATTGTCGAAGGTTCATCCGAAGAACGGGGCGAAACTCACATCAACTCAACGGCCTTATCCGCGAAGAAGCAAATCACTAGAAGGAACACCGGATGCACTATTTAATACAACGGCAGAAGATCGGCATGATGCATGGATGATGCATGGCATGGCAAAGGTGCGATGCAATTAGGTCATATTAAGTGGAACCGGGGTCCCGACAATTAATAAGGTGGTTCATGTTGTTTAGATCCCCCGCAAATTAAATGTTGTTTAACATGGTAGAAGATAGCACTGGGTTCGCTACACAAATTTAAATGAGGCCAATATAAGGCTAGATTTGCCCGCATATGGGCCCCATATTTAATTATTAGGTGAATCGGCATAAGGCCCCCAAACCACGTGATATGCATGCGAGATGACAAAATAAATATGCAACAAGTTGATATGTTATAAAATAGGGTTCGAGGAAAAGGGGTCACACATCAGAGGGGGCTCGACGAACTTGGGGTTCCGAGGGTTCCGGGGTCCGGGGTTCGACAGGGTCCAGGGTTCGACGGTCTCAGAGGTATCGTTCTCGGATATCGGGGTAGGGTCTTGGCGCATCCGAGGCCTCGGTGTCCGGGGTGAAGCACTCGGCGTCCTCGAGGGAGTCCTTGTCGCTCATGTGTCCTTCGGGTTCTATGTCGATGATCTTGGCACTCGATGTCCGTGAAGTAGAACTTGTCGCACCTACCGTCCTCGGGTTTGCTTCGATCGGGTCCATGCCGGAGTACTCGTCGTCCCATGTGGAATCCTTGTTGATCTGTGGCGATGACCTCAGGTTCGGGCCTCCGGGGTTCAGGGGTCTTGATGTCCGGGGTGACGTTCTCAGCGTACTCGAGTCGGTGGCCTTGACGGTATCGGGTTCGGACTTCCGGATCCGGGCACGATCTTAACGCTCCGTCTTCAGTGTCGTTGGCGAACTCGGGTTCGATACCGGGGATCCTCCGGAACCTTGAGGCGGTCTTGCGGTCGTCGGGTACGGGCTCGACATCCGGGAAGGTGTACTTGTCGCACGGTTTCCGGTGTTCGCGGACCGTTTGGAGAACTTGGCGTTCCACGAAGGATCTCGAGGTTCGAGGCGGTGGCTTTGTGTGTTGCGTCGCTGCACGGGGACAAAGGTACCTCTTCGCCCGGACAGCGTGGCGGCGGCGGAGGACTCGCGTGGTACTGAAGTTCTTGACGCGTTTCCACTAGCAAGACAGGTGGCCCATCTGCAGCACATGCAACTACGGCAGGGGGCAGCCCACATGGCAGCAGCGATGGGGACGGCCGGCGACGCGGGTTGGCGAGGTGCGAGGCCGCGGACGCGGCTCGGGGCGGCTCCGGCGTGGCGGGGTCGTCGGGGAGCACCGCGGTGGCCGGAGCTGGTGGGGGGACCTGGTGCGGCGGGCGGCGGGGCAGCGGCGACCTGCTCGAGGCTCGAGGCGGCAGGCGTGCGGAGGCGAGCTCTCTGGACCGGGCGGGGTTCGTGCCGGCGGCAGCGCGGAGGTGGCTCGCGAGCAGACGAGGAGGCGGGCAGCTGCGGCGGCGGGCATGGACGGCGGAGGCCCGAGGCGGCAGCGTGGCGGGGCGAGGTGGATGTGCAGGTCGGGCGAGAGGTAGAGGAGCGGCGAGCCGAGGGAGGAGGCCGGAGGCTGAGTCGCGACGCGGAAGGCGGCTCAGGCGGACGAGCAGGCGAGGCCGGGTGAGCTCGAGGCGGGCGACAGGATCACGCAGGCGGCGGCGCCGGCGGAGTCAAGGCGTCAAGGGCTGCGGCGGTCGCCGGGCAGGGAGGCAGGCGCGGTGGCTGCGAGTGGAGCAGAGGAGGAAGGAGGAAGAAGGAGCAGGCGGTGGGGCCAGCGCGGGGGTTGGTGCTTGGGGATCGGGGTGTGGCGTGGTGGACCGGTCAGGGGTGGTCAGTGGAGGAGAGAGAGGGAGAGAGAAGGGGCCAAGTGGCAGGTTCTGAGTGGGTGAGGGGTGGGCAAGGGTGATGTGGCGTGATAGGATAGGAGGGAGTGATGTGGCCAGGGGTGGTGGGTAGAATTCTGGGTAGGTTTAGGTTTTAAGAAGGGCGGTTGGTGGACCGATTTAAAATCCTGGGGCGGTCATTCGGGTCAATCGGCCCGTTCGACTGCCCCTATTAAAATAATTTAAATGTTTATTTATTCGAAACGGGTCGTTTGCAACCCGATAGCACAAACAAAATAACTCCGGAGACCCGGGTTTTGATGTTTGAAAATAAAGAGGGGCGTTTAGAAAACAACACGGGCTTTGCAAACATAGTTTTAGCAAACAATGCATGATGATGACGATGCAACGCACAAATTCAACGCGATTTTCTAGTAGTGGTTTTGCGGGATGCCACAACCATACTCGCTCCGGCTTAAGGCGAAGCCCTGCGGGATCTCCCCTCTACTTCCGGTACCACGCCGATGTGCTGCCGGAATCTCGAGGAGAGTGCTACAACCTCCGCTGCCTGCTGGAACAAGGGAGAGGAAGGTCTTTGTCGAGTACCGAACGTGTGACCGACTGCGGGAGCGCTGCGGAGCCTTGGCCGAAGGATTGTCTACGATCTTGAGATCGGGAAGAGTACGACTACATCACCCACGAGAATCCGCTCTCGTTAAACACTTTGGAATCTTCGAGGGTAAGTTATTCCATCGACTCGTTGCTACAATCTAGTAGATAGATCTTGGCTTGTTTGTTTGTATGCGATAGAAATTTTTGTTTTCCATGCTACGAAACCCTACGGTGGTATCGAGCCGTGTCTATATGTAGATCTGTTGCACGAGTAGAACACAATGGTCATTGTGGGCGTTGATGCTTTATTATTGTCGATTGCTTCTTGTGTACTTTGCATCTTGCGGTATGTTGGGATGAAGCGGCCGGGCTAACCTTACATGACATCGTTCATGAGACTTGCTCCACGCTTGACATGCAACTTGTATTGCATAAGTGGCTTTTGGTGTGCCTGTTTCTCCTAGCATAGTTAAGATCCAATTTACAACGCGTGATCAACAATGCTAGTATCAATGTTGTGGTTCTTGTTCGTAAGTTAGAACGACACTTATTGAAAGCCCCAAACCACGTAAAATATGCAAATAAAGTAGAGGCGTCTAACTTTGTTTTGCAGGGTGTCTGATGTGATATGGCGATGATTGTGATTATATTTGATGTATGCAATGTTCCTTATTGTAAGTTGGCAACGGCGGAGCGGATGGTTGTCTTTAATTTATGTTAAGACCCGCGTGTCTATTCAAAGTAGTTGTAATAGTTGAAGCCGGTGGACGACAACCATGGAGAAGCGTCATTGACCTTGATGCAATGCCGGTGATGATGGAGATCATGTTCGTGTTTGAAGATGGAGATCGGAAGCACAAAGAAGAAAGGCCATATCATATCACATATTATTGAATTGCATGTGATGTTAATCCTTTATGCATCTTGTATTGCTTAGTTGACGACGGTAGCATTATAAGATGATCCCTCATGCACATGAATTTCAAATCATAAAGTGTTCACCCTTAATTAGCACCGTTGCTAAAGCTTGTTGTTTCGAAGCACCACGTGATGATCGGGTGTGTTAGATTCTGCAAGTGTATACAACGTGAGCAAGCCAGATTTGCTCATGCGGAAACTAAGGTTTGATCTTGACGAGCCTAGCATGTACAGACATGGTCTCGGAACACGGATCACCGAAAGGTAAAGCATGAATCATATAGTAGATATGATGAACATGACGATTGTTCGCCATTGAAACTATATCAACTCTCGTGATGATCGGTGTTGATGTAGTGGATTTGGTTCGTGTGATCACTAAAACAATGTGAGGGATGTTGTTTTGAGTGGGAGTTCACCTAGTTTAAATTCATTATTAATTTGAACTCAATATGTCATAAACTTAGTCTAAACTATTGCAAATATGTTGTAGATCAATGGCAGCCCCTACCATCAATTTTAATGCGTTCCTAGAGAAAGAAAAGTTGAAAAACAATGGAAGCAACTTCGCGGATTGGTTCCGCAATTTGAGGATTGTCCTCACAGCTGGTAATTTGACCTATGTGCTGGATGCACATTGGGTGACCCACTGCGGTGATGCTCCCGATGAAGTAAAGAATGTTTACCTCGCTCGGAAGAATCAGTACTCCATAGTTCAGTGTGCTATCTTGTATGGTTTGGAATCGGAGCTTCAGAAAAGGTTTGAAGAATCAGACCCATATGATATTGTCGAGGATCTCAAATTGATTTTTGAGACTCATGCGGCAATTGAAAGCTATGAGGCTTCTGAAAAGTTCTTTAACTGCAAGATGGAAGAAGGCAGCTCCGTCAGTGAGCATGTGCTTAAGATGTCTGGGCACACAAACAAACTTCAAAGCTTGGGTATAGTGATTCCTAATGCTTTGGGGATTTACCGTGTCCTTCAATCACTGCCACCAAGTTACAGGAACTTTGTGATGAACTACAACATGCAGAACATGAACAAAGAGTTGCCAGAACTGTTTGCTATGTTAAAGTCTGCAGAAGTGGAGATCAAGAAAGAGCACCAAGTGTTGTTGGTCAATAAGACCACCAAATTCAAGAAACGCAAGTCTAAGCAAAAGGGACACTTCAAGAACGGTGGTAAGAAAGTTACCACGCCGGCGAAGAAGACCAAGGCTGGACCCAAGCCTGATACTGAGTGATTTTCGCAAGGAGAAGGTCCTTGGAAGTGGAATTGCCCAAAGTACTTGGCGGATCCAAGAACGGCAACATCAAGAAGAAAGGTATATCGATATACATGTTATTGATGTATCTCACTAGTACTCGTAGTAGTGCACGGGTATTTGATCTTGGTTCGGTTGCTCATATTTGTAACTCAAACAGGTCTTTGCGAATAAACGGAAGCTAGCGAAGAACGAGGTGTCGATGCGCGTGGGAAACGGATCAAAGGTTGATGTGATCGCGGTCGGCACGCTACCCCTTTATCTACCATCGGGAATAGTTTTATACTTAAATAATTGCTATTTGGTGCCTGCGTTAAGCATGAACATTATATCGGGATCTTGTTTATTGCGAGACGGTTACTTGTTTAAGTCCGAGAATAATGGTTGTTCGATTTATATGAGTAATATGTTTTATGCACATGCACCTTTGATAGATGGTCTATTCTTATTTAATCTCGATAGTGGAAATACACATATCAACAACATTGAGGCTAAACGTTTGAAATCAAGCGATAATTCGACCTATATGTGGCACTGTCGTCTTGGTCACATTGGAGTGAAACGTATGAAGAAACTCCATTCCGATGGATTTCTTGAATCACTTGATTTTGAATCACTTAAAAGATGCGAAGCATGTCTGATGGGTAAAATGACTAAGACTCCATTTTCTGGTATGATGGAGCGAGCTACAGACTTATTGGAAATCATACATACCGATGTGTGTGGTCCAATGAGTGTAGCATCGCGCGGTGGTTATCGTTATGTTCTTACCTTCATGGATGACTTGAGTAGATATGGGTATATCTATTTCATGAAACATAAGTCCGAAACTTTCGAGAAGTTTAAGGAGTTTCAAAGTGAGGTAGAGAATCAACGTAACAAGAAGATTAAATTTCTACGTTCTGATCGTGGAGGTGAATATCTAAGTTACGAGTTTGGCAAGCATTTGAAGAAATGCGGAATACTTTCACAATTGACACCGCCGGGAACACCACAGCGTAATGGTGTGTCCAAACATCGTAATCGAACTCTCTTAGATATGGTTCGTTCTATGATGTCACTTACAGATTTACCGCTATCATTTTGGGGTTATGCATTAGAAACAACCGCATTCACTTTAAATAGGGCACCGTCTAAATCCGTTGAAACGACACCATATGAATTATGGTTTGGGAAGAAACCTAGATTGTCGTTGCTTAAAGTTTGGGGATGCGAAGCCTATGTAAAGAAGTTACAGCCGGACAAGCTTGAACCCAAAGCGGAAAAATGCGTCTTCATAGGATACCCAAAGGAAACTATTGGGTATACCCTCTATCATAGATCCGAAGGCAAAATCTTCGTTGCCAAGAATGGATCCTTTCTAGAGAAGGAATTTCTCTCGAAAGAAGTGACTGGAAGGAAAGTAGAACTCGGCGAGGTTGTCGAACCTTCTCTCGAAATTGTGAGTAGCGCAGCACCGGAAGAAGTTCCTGTGGTGTCTGCACCAATAAGAGAGGAAGCTAATGATGGTGATCATGAAACTTCGGTTGAAGTTGCTACAGAGCCTCGAAGGTCAACGAGAACTCGTACCACTCCAGATTGGTATGATTCCGTTATGAATGTCATGTTGGTGGACAATACCGATGACCCCAAGACATATGAGGAAGCGATGATGAGCCCATATTCCAATAAATGGAAAGAAGCCATGAAATCCGAGATTGGATCCATGTACGAAAACCAAGTATGGACTTTGGTGGACTTACCGGATGGCCGGAAGGCTGTCGAGAACAAATGGATTTTCAAGAAGAAAACATATGCTGATGGTAATGTTACTGTCTATAAAGCTCGACTTGTCGCAAAAGGGTTCGAAAAATTCAAGGAGTTGACTACGATGAGACTTTCTCACCAGTAGCGAAGCTAAAGTCTGTGAGGATTATGTTAGCAATCGCTGCATATTATGATTATGAGATATGGCAGATGGATGTCAAAACAGCATTCCTCAATGGAGATATTGATGAAGAGTTGTATATGATGCAACCCAAAGGTTTTGTCGATCCTAAAGATGCTAACAAGGTATGCAAACTTCAACGGTCCATCTATGGATTGAAGAAAGCGTCCCGAAGTTGGAATCAACGTTTTGATAAGGTAATAAAAAGTTTTGGTTTTATACAAACTTATGGAGAAGCTTGTATTTACAAGAAAGTGAGTGGGAGCTCTGTAGCATTCTTAATACTATATGTGGATGACATATTGTTGATTGGGAATGATGTAGACCTTCTTAATAGTGTCAAGGAATATTTGAATAATAGTTTTTCAATGAAAGATCTTGGCGAAGCAGCTTACATATTAGGCATAAAGATTTATAGAGATAGATCAAAACGCCAAATATCATTGTCACAGAGTACATATTTGGACAAAGTTCTAAAGAGGTTTGGAATGGAAGAAAGCAAGAAAGGGTTCTTGCCCATGTTGCCCAATACGACCTTGAGTAAAACTCAAAGTCCAACATCGGCAGAAGATAGAGAAAGGATGAGTAAGACTCCCTATACCTCAGCCATAGGATCTCTAATGTATGCCATGATATGTACTAGACCAGACATTGCATATGATGTTAGTTTAACTAGCAGATATCAAAGTGATCCAGGAGTGGATCATTGGACAGCGGTCAAAAACATCCTTAAGTACTTGAGAAGAACTAAGGATATGGTTCTTTCTTATGGAGGTGATGAACAGCTCGTTGTTAACGGTTACACCGATGCTAGTTGGAACACCGATCCGGATGATTCTAAATCACAATCCGGATACGTATTTATTTTGAATGGTGCAGCAGTTAGCTGGAGGAGTGCAAAGCAAAGCGTTGTGGCGAGATCTTCAACTGAATCGGAATACATGGATGCTTCGGAGGCTTCACAAGAAGCAATATGGATGAAAGAGTTTATTACAGAGCTGGGTGTGGTTCCAAGTGCGCTGGACCCAATGTCTATCTACTGTGATAACATGGGCGCCATAACCAATGCGCAAGAACCAAGGTCACACAAGAAGCTGAAGCACATCAAGCTACGTTTTCACGCTATTCGAGAACATATCCAAGATGGGGATATAAAGATTTGCAAAGTACACACAGATCTGAATGTGGCGGATCCGTTGACTAAACCTCTCCCGAGGGCAAAACATGACCAACACCAAACTGCCATGGGTGTTCGGTATATTACCATGTAATCTAGATTAGATGACTCTAGTGCAAGTGGGAGACTATTGGAGATATGCCCTAGAGGCAATAATAAATGTAGTTATTATTATATCTTTGTGTTTATGATAAATGTTTACATTCATGCTATAATAGTATTAACAAGGAAACATTGATACTTGTGTGATTTGTAAACTTAATTTGAAGTCCCTAGTATAGCCTCTATACATCACTAGCTTGTTGGTTGATAAATGATTGTGGTTTCCCTATCATGAACATTGAGATGTTATCAACAACAAGATAATATCGTTAGGAGAATGATATGGTGGACATACTCCTATAGATAAGCGTAGCATAAAGATCAAGTCATTTCAATAGTTCAATTGCTATATGCTTTCTGATACATAGTAACCTAATTCCTTCGACCATGAGATCATGCATATCACCTTTACCGGATGGATGCTTTGATGACATCAAACACCACACCTTAACTGGGTGGTTATAAAGGTGGCATTGAGTGTTCGGAAAGTATTGGTTGAGACACATGGATCAAGAGTGGGATTTGTCCATCCATATGACGGATAGATATACTCTGGGCCCTCTCGGTGGAATGTCATCCAATTAGCTTGCAAGCATGTGGTTGGATCACAAGGTATCACATATCACGGAGCGAGAAAGAGTACTTATCGGTAACGAGGTTGAACTAGGTATGCAGAGATACCGATGATCATAACCTCGGATAAGTAAACTATCGTGAGACAAAGGGAAATTGGTATCGTATGTAAGTGGTTCATTCGATCGCAAAGTAATCGTAGAAATATGTGGGAGCCATATGAATTTCCAGATTCCTCAATTGGTTATTGTTCGGAGAAGTGTCTCGATCATGTTTGCATAATTCACGAACCGTAGGGAGACACACTTAAGGATTCGACGTTGTTTGAGTAGTTATGGTATTATGAGAAAGAGACCGAATGTTGTTCGGAGTCTCGGATGGGATCCGGGATATCACGAGGTGATCCGGAATGGTCTGGAGAAAAGATTCATATAAGGAAAGTCCTGTTTCGGAGTTCGGGAATGATTCCGGTGTTTTCATCGGGAATGTTCTAGAAGGTTCCGGAATGTCCGGCACTCCGGAGGGGAAGGGGTACATGAATGTGTCATTGCATATTGGAATGATTGCATCATGTACTAAGTGTTCTCGCTGTTCCAAATAAATGATTAAATTGAATCCTAAATTGAAAAGTCAAATAGCAAGTTTGAAAAGTCAAACGGCTAAAATTGGAAAGAGGGAAAGAGGAAGGAGAGGGAAACCGAGTTGGGGAGGGAATCCCTCCTCCAAGCGCAGCCCACCTCCAAGCCGAGTTGGGAGGACTCCTCCCTCCCCTTGGCGCGGCCCTCCACCTATATAAGGAGGGCAGGGCTCCTCCTCTAGACACAAGTCCCTCACCTTAAACCCTAGAAAGCTGCAGCCCTCCATAGCCGCCACCACCTAGGGTTTTCCTAGTCACGACTTGGGGTCCCGGAACCCTAGTTGCCGGCTCTAGCCCTCCTCCTTGGTGTGTCTAAACCCTAGATCGCCGAGGAGCTCTCTCATCTCCACCATACTCGCTCCGGCTTAAGCGAGCCTCATGGATCTCCCTACTCCGATACCACGCCGTTGTCTGCCGGAATCTCGAGGAGAGTGCTACAACCTCCATTTTCTTTGGAACAAGGGAGAGGAAGGTCTTCGTCGAGTACGAACGTGTGACCGATGCGGGGCGCTGCCGGAGCCACGCCGGAAGGATCGTCTACGATCTTGAGATCGGAAGAATGACTACATCACCCACGAGAATCCGCTCTCGTTAAACACTTTGGAATCTTCGAGGGTAAGTTATTCCATCGACTCGTTGCTACAATCTAGTAGATAGATCTTGGCTTGTTTGTTTGTATGCGATAGAAATTTTTTGTTTTCCATGCTACGAAACCCTACAGAGGTTAGTTAAGGTTACTAGATGATCTACTAAGGCTAGTTGTAACCAGAGAGGGAACAAGGTTGGCTCAAAACATTACTCAACATAGTGTTTTTGATTTTGTTGATTTGAATCTGCAACCTGTTTGATGAAATGGCCGCATGAACTTAAGTTTTCAATTTTGAAAAGATTTTTGGTGGGTGTCTAGGCATGTGCTGATGATATTGTGGATTCTTGGGTTTTGAAAATTGAGCTTGTTTGAGTGGTTTTTGAAATAGTGAGATCTTCCCATATGAAATAGATTCAATTTTAAAATGTCATTTAAACTAAGAATTTGAATGGTTTTAGATGATCACAAAGTGGGCCTTGGTACCTTATTATGAGTACTATCAAGGGGTGCAAAGATCCCTACATGTTTCTGTTAAGTTCTGAAAGTTAAGGATAGCCAAAGTAGGCATGGGAGTTAATTTGGCCAAAGATTCACTTAATTTATTTGTTTTGACTTGTTTGTCTTTGGGAAAAGTTTGGGGATTGTTTAGATGATGTTTATTTCACATAAGAATCATTTTACAAGCAAAGAAACACAGAACCATGGAAATTCAAAAGAATCCAAATTTTAATACACACATATGGATGATTTCATATTTTTAATTAGAAAAGTTTTTGTTAACCCTAAATTTTGATGATTAGAGTTTGATGATCCAAGTTTAGTATTTTTGGGATGTTACAAACCTTCCCCCCTTAAACAAAATCTCGTCCCGAGATTTGAAAAAGGACGAAAAGATTACCTAGGATTTGAAGAGATCGGGAAACTCCGTCCTGATGTGATCTTCGCGCTCCCAGGTAGCTTCTTCTTCTGTGTGGTTGCTCCACTGAATCTTGAGAAACTTGATGCTTCGGGTTCTGGTAGTTCTGAAGGCTTCTTCCAAAATACGGATGGGTACTTCGGGATAGGTCAGGTCATCGTTGATCTCTATGGTCCGGTGATCAATGTTCTTGAACACTTCTGTCTTCTCCGGAACTTCGAGGCACTTGCGAAGTAATGAGATATGGAACACATTGTGCATGGCTGACATCTCTTTGGGTAGTTCCAATTGATACGACACTTCTCCTCGACGGTTCAGAATCTTGAAGGGGCCGATATATCTGGGGGCTAACTTTCCTTTGAGTTAGAAACGCTGCATTCCCTTCAATGGCGACACTTTCAGATACACAAAATCTCCTATGTTGAAGGCGAGGTCTCGACGTCTCTTGTCGGCATAACTATTTTGTCTAGACTGGGCTGTCTTGAGGTGCTCACAAATCTTGTGAACCTTCTCTTCTGCTTCTCGTAGGATGTCGGGTCCAAAAATCTGACTCTCTCCTACTTCCGACCAGTTCAAAGGGGTGCGACACTTTCTTCCGTACATAAATTCAAATGGGGCCATTTGCAAACTAGCTTGATAACTGTTGTTGTATGAAAATTCTGCGAACGACAGACAGTCTTCCCATTTAGATCCATACTCTAACACACATGCTCTCAACATGTCTTCGAGTATTTGATTTACTCGCTCCGTTTGTCCGTCGGTCTGAGGGTGATACGCTGTGCTGAAATCTAGTCGGGTTCCTAAACCTTCTTGGACTTTCTTCTAGAATCTCGAGGTAAACTGAGTTCCTCGATCCTATACGATGTTCTTGGGGACTCCGTGCAAACTGACGATTCTAGCGATGTATAACTCTGATAGCTTCGAACTCTGATATGTGGTCTTGACTGGTAAGAACTGGGCGACTTTGGACAATCTGTCCACTATGACCCAGATAGAGTCATTTCCCCTACTAGAAGTAGGCAATCCGGTGATAAAGTCCATTCCAACGGAATCCATTTCCATTCCGGAATCTGCAATGGTTGCAACAATCCTGCGGGTCTTTGATGTCCCGCCTTGACTCGCTGACATATATCACACTTGGCGATATAGCTTCCGATTTCTCTCTTCATCTTATGCCACCAAAATTGTTCTTTCAAATCTTGATACATCTTCGTTCCTTCGGGTGGATAGAATAAAGAGTATCATGAGCTTCCTTCAGAATAACAACTCAGAATCTGCTGGTACACAAAGGCGTCCTTTGTACCACAGAACTCCTTCTTCGTCTTCGGTGAATCCGGGTACTTTGCATGTACCGATACGACGCTTGATTCCGTCGATACTAGCATTTCCTTTCTGCGCCTCCTTGATCTAGATGATCAAAGTGGGTTGAAGTTCTATGCTAGCCAAAAATCCTTCACTCACTAATTCCATTCGGAAATCTTCCATCTCTTTGTGCAAACTTGGTTGCTCCTTCAAAATCAAGGAGTTCAAGCGGCACGACAATATGCTAAGGGCATCTTCTACCATACTGGCTTTACCAGGGTGATAGTGAATGTCCAGATCGTACTCCTTGATTATCTCAACCCATCTTCTCTGCCTCATATTCAGCTCCTTCTGAGTGAATATATACTTCAGGCTCTTGTGATCCGAATATATCTCACAACGGTTTCCCATCAGGTAATGCCTCCATGTTTTTAGGGCTAGAACTACGGCAGCGAGTTCGAGGTCATGGGTTGGGTAATTTTGCTCATGTTGTTTCAGTTGTCGAGATAGATAAGATATAACTTTGCCTTCTTGCATTAGCACACATCCGAGACCGATCTTGGATGCGTCACAATACACATCAAAGGGCTTCGTGATATCCGGCATGATTAAGACTGGGGCTGAAATCAATCTCCTCTTGAGTTCTTGAAAACTCGCTTCACATTTGTCCGTCCATTCAAACTTCTTGTCCTTCTTCAGTAATTGGGTCATGGGTTTGGCGATACTCGAGAATCCTTCTACGAACTTGCGGTAGTATCCCGCCAATCCGAGAAATGCACGAACTTGGGTTTGAGTGGTTGGGGCTTGCCAATCTTCGACATCTTTCACTTTTGCAGGGTCAACGGCAATTCCTCCGGCTGGTACAATCTTGCCGAGGAATCCTACCTCCTGTAACCAGAATTCACATTTGCTAAACTTGGCATACAACTGATGCTCTCTAAGGGTTCCAAGAATGGTCCTTAGGTGTATCTCATGTTCTTCTTCTGATTTGGAATAAATCAGAATGTCATCGGTGAAAACAACGACAAACTTATCCAGGAAGTCCATAAAAATCTTATTCATGAGATTCATGAAATAAGAGGGGGCATTGGTTAATCCAAAAGACATGACAGTATACTCGTATAATCCATATCTGGTGGTAAAGGCAGTCTTTGGAATATCCTCTGCACGAATCTTGAGTTGATGATAGCCTATTCTAAGATCAATCTTAGAAAACACTTTGGCACCGGTCAACTGATCAAACAAATCTTATATCTTGGGCAATGGGTACTTATTCTTGATAGTGACATCATTCAACTTCCGATAATCCGTACAAAAACGGTTACCTACATCCTTCTTGTCCACGAACAAAACAGGTGATCTCCATGTTGACGCACTTGGTTGAATCAATCCAATTTCCAACATGGCATCCAGTTGCTTCTTCAGTTCTGCTAGTCCAGACGGGTTCATACTATATGGTCTCTGGGCTATGGGTCCGGTTCCGGGGATTAGTTCAATGATAAACTCGATATCCCGATCTGGAGGCATACCGGGCAAAACATCTGGTAATACATCAGGGTATTCGTAGACTATCCGGACTTGGTCAATGGTAGGTTGGGCTATACTCTTGTTGCACTTGAATTGACGAGGTAAGATTTCAGATACATGCTCGACTGATATTCCGGTGGTACTGGTCATGGTTATGGCTTTCTTGGCACAGTCAATCAATCCTTTATGTTTGGACATCCAATCCATTCCTAGTACTACTTCCAAACCTTTAGTTTCGAGTACTATTAGTTTAGCATAAAAATCTATGCCATGGATTCGGATAGGGATGGCTTTGGAAATTTGCCTAGCTTTGGTGGTTGAACCGGGAATTTGAACAATCATAAGATGCTTCAGTTTAGTTGGTTGAATCTTACTAGTGCATGCAAATTCTTTGGTGAAAAATGAGTGCGATGCACTAGAATCAAACAACACTCTAGCGAGTACTGAATTAACAGAAAACATACCCAGCACGACATCGGGCGCTTCCTGGGCTTCTTCAGCATGCATGAGAAAAAGACGGCCGTTGCGGTTGAGCGAGTTCCCTAGGGCAAACCTTCTTCCGGGCTGAACACGACGCTATTGCTGAGCTGGGGCATTTGCATTGGGGGCTACGGCATTCTTCTTGGGGCACTCGTTGGAGTAGTGACCCTTATTTCCACAGTCATAACAAGTCACTTGCGACTTGTCCTTTGCTGCAACAGGCACATCATTGCTTCCAGTCCTCGGGGCAGTGTTGGTGTTGGCGGCAGCATTGTTGTTGTTGCACTTGGGTGGTGCACGGTTGAAATTGATAGAGTTGCCGGGGTTGTTGTGATTTCCTCCGGGCCTCGGGTTTCCACGGTTGGGATAGGTCAGACGGTTCATCGGGGGTCTGTTGGTTCTCGGGGTAAATCCTGGAGATGGGTTAGGGCGATACTTTGGGGTATGATGAGTTCCCGGATGATGCATCATGCGACGCTTGCGGTTCTCATTGGCTTGGTTGATCTTTCCTTCCATCTGAATGGCAGAGTCGACTAGGGCTTCAATATCCGCAAAGGGGATATTGACCAACACCGTCTGCATCTCATCGTGCAGACCATTCAAGAATCTCTCTTTCTTCTTGGCTTCAGTGTCGATCTCATCCGAGGCATACCTAGCTAATGACAAGAATTTGTCATGGTATTCCACTACGGTCATCCTTCCTTGCTTCAGTTCTCTGAACTCATCTCTCATTCTCTTGATCAAACCCGGTGGCACATGGGTTCTGCTGAACTTGACCTTGAATTCCTCCCAGGTCATCATCTGTCCTCCGGTCAATGCATGAATGCTGTTCCACCATGCTCTTGCATCTCCGACTAGATAGTGAGTGGTGAACAGAACTTTCTCGTTGGCTTCCACTCCGGCGACTTCTAGGTTGTTTTCCATTGTTTGCAGCCAATCGTCTGCGTCTAGAGGCTCTTCTGACTTAGTGAAAACATGTGGGTTGGTGTTCTGGAAATTATTGAGATTAGATCCATGGTTGTCCTGGTTTCCTTGTCCTTGATTGTTGTGGGCTAGCTGGGCTATCTGCTGAAGGGTGGCTAGGTTGGCTTGATGTTCGGCTCTTTCCGCTTCGCGGTCAGAAACCAACATTTGCAGGATCTGCAACATTGGGTCCGGGGATGAACCACTTCCTCCGCGTGGCATCTGAGGGAAATTTCTAAGGTTCAGGGTCTTTGAAAAGTTTTTAAAGTTTGACTTGGATTTTCTAGCAACTTGCTTTTCATTCATACATTCATAGCACACGATACAAACACACATCACAACAAAGGTAAACAGATGGTTTTAAGAACCATTCTGGAAAATACGATACAGTGGGACCGAATACAACTCACTACGCTAGTGCTCAAGTTCTACTACTCCTCGAAGTCGGTGTATTCATCATCCTCATCATCCTCATCGTCATCGATGAAGGCGAAATCATCCTCATCGGTGAAGAAGTCCATAGCCTGATCCTCCAGAAAATCATCATCATCGCCGAGATAGGAGTAGGGGTCTCCACGAAGATCCTCTCCCACATTCTCTCTTTCCTCCAACTGCATTTCTCTCTCGTGGATGGTCTCCTCCAAATCCGAGATACGGTGGCGAAGACGGGCAATGATGCGCTCCTTCATGTCGAGCTGACGGCAGCAAGACTTGCGATCCTTCGCTAGCATGGCGATGGTCTGATCCTTCGTCTTGATGATGGCAGACTTGTGGTTGGAGGACTCACGGTAATTATCCAATTCCTGCTGACGATCGTACATCATGAAGCTAAGGTGGTCCAACTGAGTCTTCAGCTCGTGGTGGTATGGGGCTTCTAGTGGCTGTCCCATAGCATCACACCTTGGACAAAACTCAAAGTGGGTACCCTTGATCTGGTTGATACTCTACCCACACAGACGGGCAAGAGCTTCCTGCATGGCCCTGGCAAGTCCATCGAGCCAGTTGTTCTCTCTTAAGGTAAACTGAATTCCCTCGGTAGTGGGAGGTTCAATCTTTCCTCGGAGACTTGCAACAATCATCCACTGCAGATCTTCTCCTCCTTGAACATTGAGCTGAGCTCTGAAGAACTCGGGGTGCGGACGCTCCAGAAGTTCTGAAAGCTGGTCCAAATCCCGCTCAAAGATAAGGTCTCCTCCATTCCCCAACTGATAAAACTTGTTGTACTTCACGTCCATCTATAAGAATATAGGATGAGTTAGTAGAGTGATCAAGTGTGTCAAATTTTAGGTATTTTGCAAGAGTTTTTGAGGATCATGAATTTTTATGAAAGAAACAAGGTGATAAGAATGGGAATAAGTTTTTGTAAATATTTGCTTCCTTTGGTTTTGAAACTAAGTTTTTGATTCAAACAACCAGTCTAACTAGGGTCTCCTATGGTCAGTATGGCTCTGATACCAACTTGTCAACACCCGGATTTTTAATCCCAGATGCCTGTTATGCCATACATCGCAATCCGTGGATTACCATTTTTGCGAGACATAACAAATTTGCATACCACAGTACATCATATATTACAAACCATACATAAGGTCTTACACAAATAAGGATCTCATGATCTAGTTCTTAATACAACTCGAAGTGAATGCGTAATAATAGCAGTGGCGTGGAAGCTCCATCTTCGGGGTCACATGCAATGCTGACGATGGGAGATGATCCTAGTTTTCGTAACCTTCCTGGTGTCCATCCTCCTGGTACTCCTCTTCATAGTCTGGCCACGGGAATAGCCAGGGACAAAGCCATGAGTACTCTTTAAGTACTCGCAAACTAATACTAACAAGTGAAGGGGGTTTTTGTAGTAGGACACTAAGCTCTAGGGTTGTTTTGCAAAAAGCCAGATTTACCTCTACTAAGTTCAGAAGCAATAAAATCTAGTTGAAATTTTATAACACCTAAGTGGGAACTTGTATTTCATATCACAACTCTGTTCTGGTCAAGTCAAAATCTCAATTCATTTCATAAGTCATTTTGAAAACATCTGACGGTGGAACAGTATGGCCACTCCAATTGTCCATAACCGCGGACACAACTATTCGAATAGTTTGACACTCTGCAGAGATTGTAAACTTTCACCACAACATTCGATACATCCATTAGGAACAAATCCTGAATTCACCATACTCAGTATGCGGATAATCAATCCTGACCGTTCAATTACACGCCCTAGTATAAGCACCTCTCCTATGAGTTTGGCCTCTCAACCATGACCAACTGTCATCTTGGGTACTGCATAGGTGGACAATCTTCACAAGGTAGCCTCATCTCAGACCTTGGCCATGAGGGAACCCATACTAAAGTATATAAGTTTCCAGTCAAGCCCTACCCAATTTTCGGGTATTGTGGTTGTACGGTAAAATTGGAATGGTATCGCATCAGGACAACCATCAGTTTTATAAAGGGCTAAGGCTCATGCCTTAACATTTTCATCATCCAAATCATCTGGTGTTCGGAAACACATGTCAAAACATCTCAGTAGAATGACTCATCATTCTAAGGTTTTCATAACCATTTTCCACCAAGTATTCGCATCTAAAGTTGGTCAAGTTTTATGCTTAGCACCATCTACAAGTGGGGGTGAGTACTAATGAGGGGTGGTAAACAAGGGGAGGTTAACTAAGTTTAATCTCATTCCTTAGGGTGACATCAAGATTATCTAGCTTAGGACAATTTTAATGCTCTTTATGCAACCTTCAATTATCTTCCTAGAATCTACAATCCACTTAAGTAGACTCTAAGTAATAGCTTTGATAAAGAAATAAAGTATAAATCTTGCAAGTAAAACTAGGAGGGGGTATCAAGTGGGTATGATCACAAATGCTTAAGGCATCTAGTGGTCATGGTAACAAGCAAGTATTAGCTTGCATCAGTATCAGTATAGGCTTGCCTTGTGTAGAGCAGTGGTTGAAGTTCTCCTTGATTTCTTCTTCGTAGTATCCTCCTTCCTTCTCGTATCCTTGGTCGGTACTAGCGTCTATAAATAAATATGAGGTACACAATCACCAAAAAATACTTAACTACTTTCAATCATCACACAAAAGGGTTCTATAGATGATCTAGCATCATCACTAACATTCAAGATTAAAGCATTTGCATTACTTATTTATGTTTAGAAAAGTAATTTCTACTCATTGAAAAACTACTTAAGATTTAATATTCTCCAAACCAAACATGGGATCATGTTGACACATCTCATCGCCACTTATTTCAGTACATGTGAATGTGATTTAAAGTGGTGTCACAATTTAATAAGGTTTAACCTTTTTTTTAATAAAATAAGTGACTAGAAATGCCTATGTGGCATTCTTTTATTACTTGAACATTATTTCTGTAAGTAAACCCATATGTTTTTATATATTCTGAAAGGTATGATCAAATGTGATTTTTGAGAGTTGGAATCAACTCAAAAGCTATTATTGTTGAAATTTGAAAAATGTTTGAATGTAGAAAAGCTTCTGACTTGTTATTTTTACCAGGGTTGATCTACATATCCAAATGATTTGAATCCAACGGGCTTGGATTAAGCATTTTAGTATCTTTCTAACAAAATTGGTTGCATGCAGTTCGGTTCACTGAATCGAGTTGGGTTGATTTTGGAAACTAGGTACAAAACTGAGTTTGAATGAAAATAGAAAAAGCTCAATTCAAACGAGTGGGCTGCGCAGGAGATGTTAATGGGCCGTCCTAGTGTCACTCCGCATCACGAGGCTCAGCTGACAGGGGGGTCTACTGGTCAGTGGATCATAAAACGCGAAGCGGTACGGGGCGATGTGGTGCGTTGGATTAGAATGAAGATCGACGGCTGAGGGTCGTCGTTGACGATGAACAAGTCACCGGCGAGCTCGAACCCTAGCGGCTCGGTGGGGGTGCGTAGGGGGCATACCGGGGCTCAAGTGGCGACGGCGAGGCGGGCAAACGACAAAGTCGACGACGGCGAACTCAGGGGTGGTCGCGGCAGCTCCGAGGGTGGTCGAAATCAACAGCTCCCTTCTTCTCCAGAGGCGGCCTGCTCCGACGCAATTCCGGCGAACTGCTGCTCCTCGTGCTCCGGCTAAGGGATGGAATGATCAGTGAGGTGAGGGGAGTGATATGGTGTGAAGAAATCGAGCGGGGGTCGTATCCTTTTATAGGCTCGTCGGCGAGAACGAGAGGGATGGGCAAGCGACAGTGGCGACACGGCTACGGGTGGCTAGAGGCATGGCCGAGGTTGGCGAACGACGGGCGGTCTCCTGGCGATGCTCTAGAGCTTAAATGCGCGTGTAGGGGCGGTGGCAAATGGTCGGGAACGTGCGATGCTCTGCAAGGAAGAGGCGGCGAACTCCGCGGCGAGCGGTGTCTACGGGGTACGGGCGGTGAAACGAGCATGTCTAGTGGTCTCCTGGGATGGTGGGGTGCATGCTGGCGGGCAGCGAGGGCTCGAGGTGGTCGGGTTGCGTGGGAACGGCGCGTGCTCTGCGATGCGCGTCGGCATGGTCGACAGCGGCACAGGCGTGGCGTTCCTGGCGGTTCTGGTCGCTGTCTTTGAGCTAGGGCTGGTCGAGAGGGGGCGCTGAGGCACGGGCTGCACGCTAGACAAGGTTGGCACGACTAGTTCTTCTCCTAGCTTCCTGTCGACACTGGGGTGACATGGGTGCTCTCGGCCTGCTCACCATTGATGGCATTGGCAATCTCACAGTGGTGCTAGAGGTTATTTAATGTTACTATATGATCTACTAAGGCTAGTTGTAACTAGAGAGGGTACAAGGTTGGACCAAAACACTGCTCAAAATAGTGTTTTTGATTTTGTTGATTTGAATCTGCAACCTGTTTGATGAAATGGCCGCATGAACTTAAGTTTTGAATTTTGAAAAGATTTTTGGTGGGTGTGCTATGCATGTGCTGGTGATACTGTGGATGATTGGGTTTTGAAAATTGAGCTTGTTTGAGTGGTTTTTGAAATAGTGGGATCTTCCCATATGAAATAGATTCAATTTTAAACTGTCATTTAAACTAAGCATTTGAATAAAGTGGGCCTTCGTACCTTATTATGAGTACTATCAAGGGGTGCAAAGATCCCTACATGTTTATGTTAAGTTCTGTAAGTTAAGGATAGCCAAAGTAGGCATGGGAGTTAATTTGGCCAAAGTGAGCATTCACTTAATTTATTTGTTTTGACTTGTTTGTCTTTGGGAAAAGTTTGGGGATTATTTAGATGATGTTTATTTCACCTAAGAATCATCTTACAAGCAAAGACACGCAGAACCATGGCAATTCAAAATAATCGAAATTTTAATACACAGATATGGATGCTTTCATATTTTTAATTAGAAAAGTTTTTGTTAACCTTAAATTTTGATGATTATAGTTTGATGATCCAAGTTAAGTATTTTTGGGATGTTACATTTCACCATAAGATTCTCACTAGGGAATCGACATAATTATCACCCTCCTCATCGATAGGCCTCTTATGTATTGTTGTCTTTCAACATAGGGATGATAGTGAAGAAATAGGCCAATAAAACATCGTCTACAATCGGCGTGATGACACTTCTCATCTCGGCGGCATTATTCATTTTCCTTTGGCGTTCATGGCCTTGAGGCCCAAGATGTAGAGCGTGGTGGCAGATGGCATGGCCACTTCGCCGGAGTACACCAGTACTCAAGGCGTTGACAAGGCTGTTGTAGCATGAGAATTACTTTGGCGTTCATATTTAGATGTGAGTGCTACGTGGAGTATTCGGAATTGTTTTCCAATTGAATATCAAAAGTCAGCCTTAATTTGGGGAAGCGTCGGATGAATTCCATATGTAGTGATAGTATAGATGGGTGCACGAATTATTCATAAAAAATGGATGGGCGCACGACATGGGCAAAGGCAAGCTGCGAGCATGCGTGATTGCTTTCCAAAAACAGCATAATACTCCTTTAATTATTCCTTCATTTTCTTTTAATTTCTGTGATTGTGGTGATCCCTTAATTGTTAGACATTTATAAGCTTTCCTAATTTTTGGTTACCAATTAAAGCCACACGCATGGCAGTGGGCGATCTGAAGGCTATGGTTCTCCTAGTGTTTGATGGTTGTGTTTAACGGTGGTGATTGTCCCAATGTTTGATGCCAAAGTGAGCCACCAACTCCCATTTAATAGTAAAGATAAATATTCTTTGGCTCCCCTTGTGTCGAATCAATAAATTGGGTTTAATTTCCCTCGAAGACTGTTCCGATCCCCTATACTTATGGTTCATCACCTTGTCATGGTTGTGCGATCAAGGAGTTCTTCACCGCGGAGTGCTATTGCGCTGTGGGATTTGGAGCCGGGATGTCACATCCCAAAATTTTCCAAATTTTGAAATGTGAAAAATAAATAATTGTTGAAATTTAGGGTGAAAAGAAACTTTTTGTTTCTAAATGGAAACATTAAAAACCCATCTTGAACAAACCATGAATAAAAGAGAATCCAACAAAATTCAAATCAAGTGAAATGCATTCATCAATAAATGTATCTTGAAAATTTAAACACTTGGAAAAGTTAAACCAAAACTCTAAAACCCTAATGGAAGAAAAACCATTTCCAAGATCTCTCAAAGACTATGGATTTGATCCATAAAAAATTTAGCAACAAACATTTATAAAAGATCAAGAATGATAAATAAAAATATTATAAAACCATAGAAATTGATTTCATTCAATTTGGAGCCATGGATAAAAACTTATGAATTTATTAAGATAAAAGGAAATAATTTCCAAAGCTAATAAAGCTCCTATCAAAAATCCATACCAAATTGTGAGAAAATTAATCCTAAAAGGATTTAAAAAGATAAACAAATATTAAATTAGATTCTACAAATTGGAATCACCAATTTTGAACCTATAAATAAAAAGATATGGATTTTATAAGATAAAGAAATAAATAAATAAATAAATAAGGAATATTAAAAAACCAAATTAAATCTTGGCCAAGTACATAAACAAATAAAAGTTTATTAAATAATAAAATTAAATAAAAATATTATTTAAATAAAACAATATGGGCTTTTAACCATATTCAATTTTATTTTAACAAAGACTATTTGCCTAAATAATAAATCCTAAGTAAATTATTCAGAAGGCAATTTAAATCTTGAATTAAATCCATAAGCAAATAGAACAAAGATAATCCAAATCCAAATGAAATAAAAGGATAAAGAATATTCAAATAAAATAATATGGTATTAACCAAATTCTATTCCATTTGAATAAAGACAAAATCCCTAATGAAAATGATTAATTAAATCATGAGAAAATAATAAATGGGAATTTACCAAAGTGGATTGAAAAGTTATCTAATTAACTTAAAAGAATTATTTAAATAAAATTTATATGTAATCAAAACCATATTTCGTTTTATTTTGATAAAGACAATTGCCCAATCTAATTGATTAATAAATCATATTTTAAATAATTCAAAATGAATTATTTAACACACTTTGGAATAAATAAAACCCATTGAAAGGGTTTGTTAAACATTTGAATTTAAAATAGAAGGATAAATCATTTGAATAAATAATATGGATTAGAACCATATTTAAAATCCTATTTAAAAAAAGGGAAGTGCCTATTTTAAATAAATAATAAACCATAAATGAATAAAATAATTATTCTAAAATGGAATTTAAATGCATGTTTAAAACAGTATAGAAAACATACTAAAAAGTTCGAAAAGATTTTAAATGAAAAAGGGTTTGAAATCATTTGAACAAATTCAAAACAAAAAAATAGAAAAGAAAAATGGAAAAGAAACAGGAAAGAAAAAAATAAGACAAAGCAGCCAAGCCCACTAAGCCCAGTGAGCCCACCTCCTCTTTCCCCTCCCGAAACGTTTTCCTTCACCCGTGTCTGAACTCGTGCAGTCACTGATTTGCTGACACCACGGCACCCTCTCTTTCTTTCACTAACAAACCAACCCCACCTGCCAGTCATCTTCCCTACCCCGCGACCTGTTCTTCCTCACCCCCCGGCAGTTTCCTGCTAAATTTTCGCTTCTTCAATTCACTTTGATGCTGCGATTAAAACTCCCAGCAACTGCGCCCTACTAAACACCCATGCCTTCTCTCTCTTTCTCCTCACTCACCCTTCCCTCTGGGCCACAGGTCTGCCCTGAATTCAACTTGTGCCACCACTGCTCCGACGAGCATCTCCAGCAAATTCCGACCATTCCTCGCCTCCTCTTGATCCCAAACCTTCCCGAACCTACTCCCTACGGTCTTGTGCACCCGTCAGTACCCCTGGATCGCCCACGCATGATCCACAGCGTCGGCAACAACTTCGACTGAACGTTGCCGCCGTCTGCCATTATTCCGTCGAGCTTTCCTGGTAACCTCTGACCATGCCTCCCCCTCTCCTTGACACTCACTGCTTCGTATCTCTCTCGCGCGTCTAATGCCACCACTATTTGGTCTTCCTGTGCATTGTAGCCTCGCCATCGATGACACCAGAGCGAGCCCGTCAACAGAGACAACTCCGGCGAGCGATTCAGGACAACGCAGTGCACCCCTTCGACGATGATGACCACCTTGAGCATCCTCTCGACACTGTGAACTTGGTGAGCTACTCCACTGCTTTCCTCGCTTCATGTAGTCGCCAAAGCGCTTCTGGCCGAGCGTCGCCGCCATCCACCGTCGCAGCGCCGCCCGTTTTTGGCTAGATCATTCTGGCCGTTAGATGTCGATCCAAAGGACGTGATATATCTTTTAAACGAAGAGGTATCATTCAATCTGATCCATGCGTTTTTGTTTAGATCCAACGGTCTGCATAACACGATCCCACCGAACCGGTACCGGCGAATAGGAAACAGATGCGTGGCACGTGTTTTGTTTTAAAAACAGAAACTATTCTATTAGATGTTTGATTTTGCAAAAA
Organism: Avena longiglumis; assembly: GCA_030063025.1. Lineage (NCBI taxonomy): Eukaryota > Viridiplantae > Streptophyta > Magnoliopsida > Poales > Poaceae > Avena > Avena longiglumis. Next base: position 449,743,389 of record CP125977.1, read on the forward strand.
ATCATAACGATAAATCTACATGTCCAAATTTTGAAAATTTTATATCAATGGAATCAGGAAAAATAATCCTATCCAATCATGCCATTTGTTTAATGAATTTCTTCTGTAAAATTGGTTGTTTTTGCAGAAACATGTGTAGGAATATTTTGAATATAAAACTTATTCTATAAATGTTTTTAGGGTAAAATCTTTTGTAAATGGATTTTTTTGAACCTATTGACCATAGAAACCAACTTGTAGATTGAAAAGTATGCTTGGTGACACTTAGGAATTAAATCTTTGAATAAAAGCATTTCTTGTTAAATAAAAATATTGATTATGGTTTAAAAATGCTTTTTGAGTAAAACCTTTGGAAAATGATTTGATTTAAACTCCCTGACCCTAAACACCAAGTTTTGGGATTTAAAAATATATTTGGTAAACCTTAGTAAAATTATTACTTTGTTTACACGCATTTCCAACAAAATAACATGTGGCTTTGATATAAAATTTGATTTTGAATGAAACCCTTTGTAAATGGAATTGTTTTAAAACATTATGACAATAAATATTAATATTGGTGTTTAAAAACATTTTTGTTAAACACTATAAATTATTACTTTGATTAAATCATTTCTAACAAAAAAATGATTTAAAGTGGCCATTTTCACTAACTTAATATCAAATGGTTTTGCCACTTTTATAAATGACCAATAGGTGTTTTATAATGTTTATAACCCATTAGAAACCACTTTTCCAAATAAAATAATCTTTAGCATGCTTGCATGCATTGCTTTGTTTTTATTATTCTATGTGATGAATTGCTTGAATGGTAGATTGAATTTGTGCCTTGCTTGATTGAATTGTAGTGAACTTTGAAGAGTGTGACTATTGCAAGATCAAAGAGTGAACTTATATTCTCTACCAATAAGGCAAGTGTTGCTTCATACTTTTGTCCTATTATTTTCACTATGCATTAGTGATATTTCTAAGTAGGACTTGCATGGAATTTTCTAAGTATAAACTATGCCATGGGAAATCCTAAGTTAAGATTCCTACTACTATCATGCTTAGCTTAGCTAGTAGAAAACAAGGGTGGATTATATTCATGCTATGAAATATTTCTAAGTCAAGGACTTGTGTTTTGCTTAATAAAACAACTTGTGAATGAATCACCTAGGTGGAATGGTTGAATGGGTTATGTTGAGTGGTTACATAGGGACCATATTTATGGACTACCCTAGTGTATCTCACTTGTGGAAAGCCACCCGGGAACAAAGAGATTTGAGATGTCAAATGTGGAGAAGCTTCAAGTGCAGCCACTTGGCATTATGGGCTCTGCCTGGATCATATAGGTTGCAATAACTTAGCCAAATGGACAGTTGGTGGTAGGGGGTGATAGGTTTGGAACGCGTCCATTTTGGTCTAAGGGAAGGCTTCTGAAAGGTCCTGTCTCGATGCATGTCGAGTCTTGTGGAGAAAGTGCACCACCTCTGCAGAAGGAAGAATCTAAGTACTTAGACGTGTCCCCGGCAATGGACAATTTGAGCATCAATACATGGAAGCTATCAAGAATCTCCTCATCCTAATTTCTAAGTTAAAAACTTGTGGTTGAACAAGGGTAAAGGTTCACCAATGTCTATTGGTGGTTCCTTTGGAGTTTTTGCCAAACAAAAACTTAGTGTTTTCAACTGATAGGTAAAACCTATTTTGAGCAAAGCAAGCCTAAGATACACTTAGACAAATGCATATAATGATATATACCACTATTATACCATAGTATCACTTGCCAATACAATTCAAATGTATTGACCCTTGTGGTTGTAACTTATTATGTTGCAGGTTTGTTTGATGTTAGTGAAGTGTGTGTTGATTGGGATTACAAGTCTACAACCAACATGATTGCCTGTGGCACTTTGAAGATGAAGGAGTCCATGCTATATAGATATTCTGCTGCATTGTAATGTGATAGCCAAATGAGCTATGTAAGATGTAATGAAATATTTTTTTCCTGGTTATATAGTTGTACTATGACCTTTGTTTCTTGATATTACATATTAACTGTGGATGCTAGCTATTGATCCAGGGACTAGCATTGTAAACACATGGATCTCTACCTTATTAAAGGTTGGGACCTCTACAGATGGTATCAGAGCACTGTGTTGCCTGTACGGTTGTAACCCTAGGATTGGACAAAACCCCTTAGAAAAATAGGAGTTGTATTTGTTCCAAAACTTATTTACAAACAATCTTGTAAACTCTTCCCCCAACCATTTTTGTTTTAAATTCTACATCTCTTCTATTTCAACTTGATGGACAAAACCTCAACATGAGCAAAGACTTCAACATGAGCAAAGGACTTCACCAACTCAAATGACTTCAACTTCAACATCACCATTGACTTAAACTTTAGTTTCATCAAGGACTTCAACTTGGACATCACTAAGGACTACAAGTGAGACAAGAAATATTACTCAAGACTTGAAGACTAAGGAAACACGACTTAGAAGGGATCATCATCACCTTTGAAGTTTGTGACCAAGATGCAAGAATTTTTCCAAGGAAACCATGATCTTGTTCAAGAAGAAACAACAAAGAAGAATGGAATGATCTCAAGTGAACCATATAGTTGGACCACCATACTAATGATTAGTTTAAACCCACCAACTTATGTGGTGTAGCAAAAATATTTTGTTGCCTAAAAATGTGCTTGAACTTGTTGTTTGAGTGGAATGTTTGTTTGTGATTGCTTGTGTGAATTGTTGTGTGTGAGTAGAATTCTTCCTTTATAAATATTTTGCCTATTCTAATCCCAATCCAACCCAAACAGATGACTTCTTCAAGAGACTCGACCATCAAGAACGGTGACAACAACAACCAAGATATGCTTCTAGCAACCCAAGCCCAGTTGAATCAAGTGACAACTCAGTTTTTAGCCAACAACAATTAGTTAGACCCAAACATGCAAAAAAATTTGGAAACCCAATCCCAATTGTTGCAAAGTATGACCAATCAAATGATCAACATTATAAGCAACCCTTCTCAAGGAGATTGTGACAATAATGATATCAAGGATAATATTATAGAAGGAACTCAAGCTTGCAATATTTGTGGAGACATGGATCACACTTCTAAGGAGCATGGGGATCAATGCCCTAATTGTGAAGAGAAACATCCAACTAAACAATGCCCCACATCTCAAGTTACTTGTTTCCTATGTCAGGGAAATGATCTTGTCCCTATCCAATGCCCCATCTATCCTATAGTTCAACAAATGAAGCAAGATGGAATGCATCAAATGTTTGGAAACCTCCATAAGGGAACAAATTCTACCAAGAAGGATGAAGGCAAAGTCAGAACCATGCCTCATAAAGTGTAGCACCCCGGGTAAAACCACTACTAGAAAATTGCCTGTTATTTATATTTTGTGCATCATCATGACGTCATCATGCATATGTCTGTCTAAAACTATTTCCAAAAAGCCCTGTTTTGTTTTATACAAATAGACCCTCTCTATTTCAAATATCAAACCCCGATCGTTCTGAATATTTTATTCTAAAACTACTTGCAAAAGGTTTTGTTTCAAATATAAATAATAAAATGTTTTATTTAAAACCATAGGGAAGGAAGACAACCGGCCAGGCCCAATAGGCCCAACCAGAGTCCACCTATAACCCCAGATTCCTAGACCCGTCCCCACCAAACCCTAATGTTGGAAACCCTAACCCTAGACTGTAACACCCTCAGAATCGGACCTATGCAAATTTGGGCAAAATTCACCAAACCCGCATAGAAACGATTCAAAGGTGCCCACCAGGCACTTTCGTGCGGGTGGAAAACGAAGTAATAACATCACACAACAGTCCTCGATGGGACCCAGCAGATATATATAAAATGACTCAAAGAGTCAAGAATACGAATATAATATACAAAGATCCAAATCACCTTGAAAAGCGGTAGAGCGTCGACTACGGACAAGAAGCAAATGGGGCTAAGAGCCACGAAGAATAACCAATGGCGTCCATAACCTGCCTGTGCCAAGCCGGAGGGTAACCACGCTAACGGCCGATCTCAAAACCTGCTTAACAAAGGGTGCCGACAAAGGGCAAAGCAGAAAACAAAGAAGGAGGCGTCGATCGAGGCCAGTACACGGCGAGGCTAGAATTCGGCGGTCCTCGCCTACATAGGTATGGTGGACTGAAGCGGCAGCGGCAGCATGCACTAAACAACCTATAGAGACTCGGTACATCTGGCGGATACTAGAGAGGGGTGAGAATGACCTATCCGGATCCAACCTGAAACTAACACCAAACAAACCCATCCTGGTGTTTCCCCCTCGGATCCAGTCGAGGAAGTCAACCGAGGAACTCACACAGTTGGCAGTTTTATTTGTTCAGTTATCGTTGCAGCATTTACTAGTCAGGTATAGATAATCGTCCTGATAAAGTAAACAGTGGGCACTTTTAGTTGACCATTCCGTGATAGTTGCAACACTTACTAGTCAGATACAATTAGCATGAGATGAACCCAAAACCCAGCAGTGGTTGTTACTTTTATTCAGCCAATTCGTTGTAGTTGCAATACTTACTAGTCATATACAATTGTCGCAAGCGACAACCAATCAAGCAATTGTGGGCAGTATTAATTAGCCATTCCGTTATAGTGAAGCTGATTACTAGTCATTATAAGTCAAATTTATAACAATAAACTTTAGTTATGCTTGTCTATGATCGAGATACTGTGCTCCAAGTCGTCCATATCCGCGGACACGGCTTTCAGAAAGTTTTTACCCGGCCGGGGTGCACCAATAGCAACACACGCTCGATCAGCCTCGGAAAAACCAAATCAAAACCCAACGAGGCTTTCACGACTGAACAATCACAGGATTCAGAAATATTTCAGGGGGCCACCCCTTAAGTAGAATCCATAGCAGTAAGCAAGCTCGAGACGGCCTCAAGGTTATGGAGACGGTGTGAAATCGGGAACCCGAAAGTGTGGCTGGGCTTGTCGACACCGCGAAAACGGGCCATTATATCCTAAACAGTACAGTGTGCACCTCGCACAATCGTAAATAAAGCAGTAAAGCATGGCATAAGTACAGGATCGTAATAAAACCTCAAACTAGTTTGTGGCCCCAAGAAATAAGACTGAATCAAGCTCTGGCTCAGGGGGGTCCCATATACCTCCCGGATGTGGATAGCGCGCAAAATCAAGGAACAGGTATCAAGTACTCGGGGTCTTACGGGACACAAGTGGGCGTTCGGAAACCAAATATTATCTATCACCCACCGATGCCTCTGCTTATTCAATTTTAGTTGTTAAACAGAAAGTAAAGTGACGATAAGTAAAACTAGAATCATCTCCAACATCAACATGCGGCAATACATCAGCATCGTGGCTTAGGACGACACATCGACTTGAGCAAGCAACTCTGACGCGCAAGTCCAACTATCTACCAAACAACGGTAATAGGGTGTGTCCAAGGCAATATAGGGCTGCACGGTATATCAAGATGCGAAACTAAAGCATCGCATACGAGATAGCAATAGATCAACAGGAGGAAGTAAATACTATAAAAGTAAGATAGGTAGAAAGGGAGATGCTACTTTGAAAACATTGTCGAAGGTTCGAAGATCGGGAAGCTCACATCAACTCAACGGCCTTATCCGCGAAGAACCAAAACACTAGAAGAAACACGGATGCAATATTTAAAACAACGGCGAAGATCGGCATGATGCATGAATGATGCATGGCATGGCAAGGTGCGATGCAATTAGGTCATATTAAGCGGAACCGGGGTCCCGACAATTAATTAGGTGGTGCATGTTGTTTAGCTACCCCGCAATTAGATGTTGTTTAACAAGGCAAAATGATAGTACTGGTTCGCTACACAAGTTTAAATGAGGCCAATATGAGACCAGATTTGCCCGCATATGGCCCCATATTTAATTATTAGGTGAATCGGCATAAGGCCCCCAAACCACAGATAGGCATGCAAGGATGGCAATTTAATATGCAACAAGTTGTTATTATGTTTTAAAATAGGGTTCTCGGATGAGGGTCACACTTTAGGGTTCTCGTCGATCTTGGGGGTTCCGGGGTCCGGGGTCGGCCTCAGGGTTCGACGGATGTCTTGGCGTTCGGGTTGCCGAGCCTGGTGTCCGGGACGGAGCACTTGTTGAACCGGTGGCGATCTCGGCGGTCGTCGGGTCCGGAAACGTCCGTGAGGAGATCTTGGAGTGTCGCGGTTCTCGGTCTTCGGATCGGGCTCGGGGTCTCGGCCATAGATCCGGTGGACTTGGCGTTCCGTGTCGGCGAACTTGGAAAACCCTGTAGGAGATCTTGGGGCACCAGCTCCGGTCCCATAATGGCGGTCTTGGCGTCCGAGGTCTTGGTGTCCGACGGGGTTCGGGCGCGCCGGAAGCGGTCTTCGGGGTCTCCGGTCCCTAAATCCGAGATCGAGGGACTTGACGGTCCACGATGGAGTTCTTGGAGTTTAGGCGCCGGTGGCTACAGCTAGGCGTTCTTGTCTCTGGGGATGTTCGAAGATCTTGTCGGAATTCTGCAGCGAGGTTGATCTAAGTGAATCCCCAGGTTAAATTCCTGCGGGCTCCAACTTGTGGCTCAGGCGGTGACGCGCGAAGCAGGGCCACAGGGAGGCTGGGCGGCGCTGGGGACGAGGCCGGCGTCGTTGAGGTCGCGCGCGTCTGGCACCAGCTAGGGGCCAGTCGCTGGCGTGGCGCGGCCAGCGGCTCGAGCTTCGGCGGGGACGCAGGCTCGGCCGGGCGGTCGCGTTGAGGCCGAGCCCGGCGAGGTGGGCGGAGCAGTGGTCGCCGGGCGCCTGAGCCTGAGGCGGCGGGAGGAGGCGGGCGTCAGGCTTGCGGGAGGAGGCGCGGAGGTCTTGGGACCTGGCGGAGCGGGGCAGTGGCGGCGGCAGCGGGCAGGAGCTCACGCTGCAAGGCGAGTGGAGGGAGCACAGGAACTGAGGCGGGGCGGAGCAGGGGTGTGGCGCGAGGCGAGGTCGAGGCGTCAGCGGGCGGTGGAGAGGCGGCGAGGCGCGTGGCTGGCGAGGCGGAACGAGCCGGGTCGAGGCGGTGGCCGCAGGACGCCGAGGAGGTGGAGGCGAGGCGGGCGCTGCCGGAGAGAGGATAAAGCAGCAGGCGCAGGAGGGCGCGCCGGGGAAGAGGGCGGAAGGGAGATGAGCGGGGAGGCTCGGCCTGCTGGGAGGCGGGGGCGGCGGAGGGGAGGACCAGCGGAGGGAGCGACTTCGGGGCTGGGCTGCTGGCCATGAGCCACGGAGAGAAAGGAGGGGAGAAGAGAAATGGCAGGGGTGGGGCGGATGTGGGGCAGGCGGGGGTGGGGTGGGAAGAGGCGGAGGTCGGTTGTCTGGGAGGCGGGCCAGGGCGGCGGGGGCCCCAGCGGCAGGGAGAGTGGGTCGGGGCGCGCCTGGTGAGAGAGGGTGGGGGGAAGAGTGGGTGCGCTGGGTGGGGCCTGGGGGAAAAAGGGGCGGGTCCCGCGGTCAGAGAGAGATGGGGAGAGAGGGTAGAGAGTCTGGGGGTGAGAAAAGAGAGAGAGAGGGGTGGGAAAAAGAGGTGGATAGCTGAGGTGTGAGGTGGGTATGTTTTGGGTGAGAGGGTGAGGTGGCGAGCTGGGAGTGGTGGGTAGGAATAGATTGGGTGGGGCTAGGTTTTAGGACAGGGCTGTTTTATTAGTTGTGTTTGTTTAGCTCTGTATAAAATAGAACTAAGCCACTTTACAAAATAATTTTGGGACAAATAAAATCTCCAAAGCGATCGGGGTTTTGTGTTTGAAAATAAGAGGGGTCTTTGTATAATAAACTTTGGGCTTTTCCAATAATGCAAACAAACAATGCATGATTATGACGATGCAATGCACAAATTCAACGCGATTTTCTAGTAGTGGTTTTGCGGGATGCCACAATTCGACACCACTAACAAGGGATCTCGCCCTCGAGATCCGCCTCATGGTACCGGAAGAAATGTCGGCGATCTGCGTCTTCTTGCTTCGTGTAGATCTTTGCGACACCACTAACGAGGGTTCATCCTTCATCTTGAAAACGGCGACACCACCAACCAGGATCGTCGGGAGAGCACTCCGGAAACAAAAGGTCGAAGGTAGGGGTATCACAAATAAAGCCACCCCTAACTTCCGTTAGAAGAGGGAAAAGTTACATCGATCCACCAGTTCGATGTACAGGAAAACGATGAAGAGTCGGGTAGGGTGATCAGTCCATCCCGGACCCAACTGTCAACTCTATACATGGTTAGGAGAATCAGGCAACTCAACTCTCGAGATTTAGACTGCAGACCTTCGTAGGCGGTATCTGAAACAAGGAATGATGCCAGCACAAATCGTATGAAAGACACAATGATTAGGTTTCGCGATGGTTCCATTGGCATGAACAACACATGCTCAAGGTATACTCCAACTTCACCAATGCTCGTCCTTCTCATATGTTTTTCAACGACACTGATATCCAGCAAAGAACACATAGGGATAAAGAGCTCAAGAACAACAGATCGGATGTAGGGCACAACAGAACAGATGCAGATTGATGATCGTAGCACTCCGTTACAAAAGGAAGAAAGCGAAACCCTGAAGGTACGACGGAAACCCAACCACGAGAAATCCTGGACTCGAAGAAAAGATAAGAGAGTAGGTTCAAAACACGCAGGGGTAAGAGGAGAATAGCAGAGGGGTAAGGAATAAAATCAGACCTAATCAGAACTATCCAACCGATTTTCAAAAATAGTTTTGACACTCTACTTCGGCCGTTAGCTAGGTTATCCTACAGGCTGGACTTGTGGGGTATCGCAACTGCTGGGCTCTGATACCACTCTGTAACACCCTCAGAATCGGACCTATGCAAATTTGGGCAAAATTCACCAAACCCGCATAGAAACGATTCAAAGGTGCCCACCAGGCACTTTCGTGCGGGTGGAAAACGAAGTAATAACATCACACAACAGTCCTCGATGGGACCCACAGAACAGATATATATAACAGCGACTCAAAGAGTCAAGAATACAGATATAATATACAAAGATCCAAATCACCTTGAAAACGGTAGAGCGTCCGACTACGGACAAGAAGCAAATGGGGCTAAGAGCCCTGAAGAATAACCAATGGCGTCCATAACCCTGCCCAGGCCAAGCCGGAAGGGTAACCCTGCTAACGGCGTCGATCTCAAAACCTGCTTAACAAAAGGGGTGCCGACAAAGGGCAAAGCAGAAAACAAAGAAGGAGCGTCGATCGAGGCGATTACAGCGAGGCTAGAATTCGGCGGTCCTCGCCTACATAGGTATGGTGGACTGAAGCGGCAGCGGCAGCATGCACTAAACAACCTATAGAGACTCGGTACATCTGGCGGATACTAGAGAGGGGTGAGAATGACCTATCCGGATCCAACCTGAAACTAACACCAAACAAACCCATCCTGGTGTTTCCCCCTCGGATCCAGTCGAGGAAGTCAACCGAGGAACTCACACAGTTGGCAGTTTTATTTGTTCAGTTATCGTTGCAGCATTTACTAGTCAGGTATAGATAATCGTCCTGATAAAGTAAACAGTGGGCACTTTTAGTTGACCATTCCGTGATAGTTGCAACACTTACTAGTCAGATACAATTAGCATGAGATGAACCCAAAACCCAGCAGTGGTTGTTACTTTTATTCAGCCAATTCGTTGTAGTTGCAATACTTACTAGTCATATACAATTATGTAGCGACAACCAATCAAGCAATTGTGGGCAGTATTAATTAGCCATTCCGTTATAGTGAAGCTGATTACTAGTCATTATAAGTCAAATTTATAACAATAAACTTTAGTTATGCTTGTCTATGATCGAGAATCTTGCTCCAAGTCGTCCATATCCGGACACGGCTTTGAAAGTTTTTACCGGCGGGGTGCACCAATAGCAACACACGCTCGATCAGCCTCGGAAAAACCAAATCAAAACCCAACGAGGCTTTCACGGTGAACAATCACAGGATTCAGAAATATTTCAGGGGCCACCCTTAAGTAGAATCCATAGCAGTAAGCAAGCTCGAGGCGGCCTCAAGGTTATGGAGGCATTTGTGAGCGATCGGGAACCGAAAGTGTGGCTGGGCTTGTCGACACCGCGAAACGGGCCATTATATCCTAAGCGATCGGTGTGCACCTCGCAATCGTAAATAAAGCGATAAAGCATGGCATAAGTACAGGATCGTAATAAAACCTCAAACTAGTTTGTGGCCCCAAGAAATAAGATGAATCAAGCTACGGCTCGGGGGTCCCATATACCTCCCGGATGTGGATAGCGCGCAAAAACAAGGAACAGGTATCAAGTACTCGGGGTCTTACGGGACACAAGTGGGCGTTCGGAAACCAAATATTATCTATCACCCACCGATGCCTCTGCTTATTCAATTTTAGTTGTTAAACAGAAAGTAAAGTGACGATAAGTAAAACTAGCATCATCTCCAACTTCAACATGCGGCAATACATCAGCAACTGTGGCTTAGGACGACACACATCAGCACTTGAGCAAGCAACTACGACGCGCAAGTCCAACTATCTACCAAACAACAGGTAATAGGGTGTGTCCAAGGCAATATAGGGCTGCACGGTATATCAAGGGTACGGAAACTAAAGCATCGCAACACAGATAGCAATAGATCAACAGGAGGGAAGTAAATACTATAAAAGTAAGATAGGTAGAAAGGGGGAGATGCTCGCCTGAAAACATTGTCGAAGGGTTCGACCGAAGATCGGGGCGAAGCTCACATCAACTCAACGGCCTTATCCGCGAAGAACCAAAACACTAGAAGAAACACCGGATGCAATATTTAAAACAACGGCAGAAGATCGGCATGATGCATGAATGATGCATGGCATGGCAAGGTGCGATGCAATTAGGTCATATTAAGCGGAACCGGGGTCCCGACAATTAATTAGGTGGTGCATGTTGTTTAGCTACCCCGCAATTAGATGTTGTTTAACAAGGCAAAATGATAGTACTGGTTCGCTACACAAGTTTAAATGAGGCCAATATGAGACCAGATTTGCCCGCATATGGCCCCATATTTAATTATTAGGTGAATCGGCATAAGGCCCCCAAACCACAGATAGGCATGCAAGGATGGCAATTTAATATGCAACAAGTTGTTATTATGTTTTAAAATAGGGTTCTCGGATGAGGGTCACACTTTAGGGTTCTCGTCGATCTTGGGGGTTCCGGGGTCCGGGGTCGGCCTCAGGGTTCGACGGATGTCTTGGCGTTCGGGTTGCCGAGCCTGGTGTTCCGGGACGGAGCACTTGTTGAACCGGTGGCGATCTTGGCGGTCGTCGGGTCCGGAAACGTCCGTGAGGAGATCTTGGAGTGTCGCGGTTCTCGGTCTTCGGATCGGGCTCGGGGTCTCGGCCATAGATCCGGTGGACTTGGCGTTCCGTGTCGGCGAACTTGGAAAACCCTGTAGGAGATCTTGGGGCACCAGCTCCGGTCCCATAATGGCGGTCTTGGCGTCCGAGGTCTTGGTGTCCGACGGGGTTCGGGCGCGCCGGAAGCGGTCTTCGGGGTCTCCGGTCCCTAAATCCGAGATCGAGGGACTTGACGGTCCACGATGGAGTTCTTGGAGTTTAGGCGCCGGTGGCTACAGCTAGGCGTTCTTGTCTGGGGATGTTCAAGATCTTGTCGAATTCTGCGAGGTTGATCTAAGTGAATCCCAGTTATGTTCTGCGGGCTCCAACTTGGCTCAGCGGTGGCGAGGCCACAGGGAGGCTGGGCGGCGCTGGGGACGAGGCCGGCGTCGTTGAGGTCGCGCGTCGGCACCAGCTAGCATGAGGCAGTCAGCTGGCCCAGCGGCGCGCTCGGGCTCGGCAAGCGGGCAGGCTCGGCCGGCGGTCGCGTTGGAGGCGAGCCAGGCGAGGTGGTGAGGCGGTGGTCGAGGCGCTGGCACGGCCAGGCGCGCGGAGACGGAGGCGGCGTCTGCGGGCTTGCCGGGAGGAGGCGCGGAGGCGCTGGGACAGGTGGCGTGGCCAGCGGGCAGACTGGCCATGACGCGGCAAGGCGAGTGGAGGGAGCACAGGAGCCGAGGCGGGCGGAGAACGGGTGGCAGCGAGAGGCGAGGTCGAGGCGCGTCAGCAGCGGTGGAGAGGGCGGAGCGTGGCTGGCGAGGCGAGCCGGGGTCAGGAGGCGGTGGCCGACGGCCGGGAGGTGGAGGCGAGGCGGCGCTGCCGGAGGAGAGGATAAAGCAGGGTGGGAGGGAGCGCACCGGGGGAAGAGGCGGCGGAAGGAGATGAGCGGGAGGCTCAAGGCCAGCTGGAGGCGGCGGCGGAGAGGGAGGACCAGCGGAGGGAGCGACTCGAGGCGGGCTGGGCTGCTGCTTGAGCCACGGGAGAGAAAGGGAGGGGGAGAAGAGAAACAGTAGCAGGGGGTGGGGCCAGATGTGGGGCCAGGGCAGGGGTGGGGGTGGGAAGAGGCAGCAGGGGGTCGGTTGTCTGGGAGGCGGGCCAGGGCGGCGGGGCCCCAGCGGCAGGGAGAGTGGGTCGGGGCGCGCCTGGTGAGAGAGGGTGGGGGGAAGAGTGGGTGCGCTGGGTGGGGCCTGGGGGGAAAAGGCGGTCAGAGAGAGATGGGGAGAGAGGGTAGAGAGTCTGGGGGTGAGAAAAGAGAGAGAGGGGGTGGGAAAAGAGGTGGATAGCTGAGGTGGCAGGGTGGGTATGTTTTGGGTGAGAGGGTGAGGTGGCGAGCTGGGAGTGGTGGGTAGGAATAGATTGGGTGGGGCTAGGTTTTAGGACAGGGCTGTTTTATTAGTTGTGTTTGTTTAGCTCTGTATAAAATAGAACTAAGCCACTTTACAAAATAATTTTGGGACAAATAAAATCTCCAAAGCGATCGGGGTTTTGTGTTTGAAAATAAGAGGGGTCTTTGTATAATAAACTTTGGGCTTTTCCAATAATGCAAACAAACAATGCATGATTATGACGATGCAATGCACAAATTCAACGCGATTTTCTAGTAGTGGTTTTGCGGGATGCCACATAGACTCACCTCTGTTCCAACCCACACACCGCACACCCCCGGACCCAACACGGCAACAACCCCACGCACTCACGGGCCACACCCAACGCGTACGAACGCTCCCCTGGTCCCACCTCTCCTCGCTCACGCCCTGCACTCGACGCAACCCTCGCCTTGCCGCTTCTCTCCTTCCTCCCGAGAGCTACCGCCAGCGGGCCTCCTCCCGCTCGCGAGCAACCACACCCGTCCCCACCTCCCTCTGCTTCATCCCAGCACAGCACCACTGCCCATCTCTCTTCCTCCCCGCGGCCGCCACCCCGTCGACCGCCTCTCTCCCGAGCACCTCGTTGGAGCTCCTCCCGCCGTCGCCTGACCCTACTCCTCCCCGCTTCTGTCCGTGACGCGGCCGCCAGGAGCTCCGCTCGCGCGATCTCGCCGGCCTCCGTCCCCAGGAGCAACCGCCGCGTCGCCCCCTCGCCATCGGCCTCACCCGTGACCACTCCGCCATCTCCTCTCCGGGCCGCCCAGCATGAGCCACCTCTGTGTTGACCAGCCGCTGAGCTTCCCCTGCAGCGCCCCATCCCTGTCCTCCGGTCGTCGACCCCGTCTCGAGCACCTCCCCGCGTGTGCTTGTCGCACGTCCTGCTGTTGGTCTGCGGGGCATTTCAGTTCGGTTGCTGCAAGGAGTGAGCCAACATGCAATTGGTACTTACTGTTGTTGTGCTCTGTTCGAGAGCCATGGTTGTGCTATTCGTGCCCTACCGTGTGTGTTGAAACTGCTCAAGCATAATCGGGAGAACTTCGTGGCTACTGGTTAACTTGACAAGATCATCATTCCTAGAAGGAATTCAAGACCAATCCGATGCCGCACCATGTGGTCTTCTACATGGAACGCCACGACCTGCTACACGAATTCGATGGCCAACACCCGAGGACGGCACCGCCAATCAAAGCCAAACTCCGAGTTCTCCTTCCCAGTTCACCAAGCTCGCCTTCTCAAACTCTGAAGCCCCGAGCCCGATCCTGAAACTGGAACCTTCGGCATGCCTAGTACTACGGAACTCCCTGGACTCCATGGATCCAACGCGCTCGGTACCGAACTCGAAGACCGATCCTACCGTGCCCAAACTTGTCAAACCCCGAGACTCGGATCTGAACCCCCATGTGTGACCCTTTTCCCGAGCCCATGTTTTTATAAATGCTATACATATCTTGTTGCATATAAAATTTTCATGTCGCATACATATTGTGGGGTTGGGGGTATGTTGTCGATTTACCTAATAATTAAATATGGACACCTTATGCGGGCTTTTCTAGTCTTATAATGACTTCAATTAAAATTATGTAGCGAACCGATACTATATTTGTTTTGTTAAGACAACATTTAAATTGCGGGGTATCTATACAACATGAACCTATTAAATAATTGTCGGGACCCCGGTTCCGTTTAATATTGTCTAATCGCATCGCACCTTTGCCATGTCATACAACATACATGCATCATGCCCGATATTTTGCCGTAGTATTAAATAGTGCATCCAGTGTTTCTTCTAGTGCTTTGATTCTTCACGGATTAGGCCGATGAGTTGATGCGAGTGTCGACCCGATCTTCGGATGAACCTTCGACAATGTTTTTAGGCGAGCATTCTCCCCCTTTCTACCTATTTTACATTTCTAGTCTTCATTTCCTCTTGTTGATCTATTGTTATCTGTGTTGCGATGCTCTAGTTTTCGTACCCGTGATATCTCTTGCAGCCTTATATTGCCTTGGACACATCCTATTACCTGTTGTTTGGTAGATAGTTGGACTTGTGTGTCGTAGTTGCTTTCTCAAGTGCTATTGCGTGTCGTTAAGTACCACAGTTGTTGGAAGACAGTCATATGCTTTATGTTGGAGATGATCATGGCTTTAATTACAGTTTAATAACTAAAATTGAAGTAGGTAAATAATGCAGAGGCACAAGTGGGCAATAGATGTTATTTTTTTAACCATCCACTTGTGTCCCGTAGGACCCCGAGTACTTGATACCTGTTCTTTGAATATTCTCACTATCCGCATGTGGGACCATGAATCCCCCTAGCCAGAGCTTGAGTCATATATTATTTCTTGGGGCCACAAACTAGTTTGGGGCTTTATTACTATCCTGTACTTATGCCATGCTTTACTGCTTTATTTACGATTGTGCGTGGAGCGCCTGTACTGTTTAGGTAAGCAGAGTGTTTTCGCGGTATCGACAAGCCCAGTCACACTTTTGGGTTCCCAATCATTTATAGCCATTGACGCAAACCTCTGGGTCCATTCCGGAGCCGGCCAACTTCGTCGCGGGTAGCTTGGTGGGGTGGCCCCCGAAAATATTATATGAATCTCGCAATTGCTCTGTCATGATGCCTCATTGGGTTTTCATTTGGTTTTTTTCGAGGTTGATCGTGCATGTGTTGCTATTTGTGCCCCCTGCAGGGTAAAACTTTCTGAAAGCCGTGTCCGCGGTTATGGACGACTTGGAGCACAGTATCTCGATCATAGACAACTATAACTAAAGTAGTGCTATAAATTTGACTTTATAATGACTAGTAATCAGCTTCACTACAACGGAATGGCTAAATAAAAGTACCAACAACTGCTGGTTTTGGGATGCCTCATGCTATATGTATCTGACTAGTAAGTACTACAACTACAACGGAATGGTTAACTAAAACTATCCGCTGCTTATTATATCAGGATGACTCATGCTATCTATATCTGACTAGTAACTTCTGCAACTATAACGGAATGGATAAAACTGCCAACTGTGTGAGTTACTAGGTTGACTTCCTTGTTTGGTCTCGAGGGGGAAATACCAGGATGGGTATTCTTGGTGATAGTTTCAGTTGGATCTGAATAGGTCTTTCTTATCCCTATCTGATAGTCGCCAGATATATCGAGTCTCTATAGGTTGTTTAGTGCATGCTGCGATGCCGCCTCAGTCCACCATACATATGTAGGCGAGGACCGACGAATTCTAGTCTCTCCGTGTACTGTCCTCATTACTGACCGCTCTCTTTTTCCTTTGCCCTTTGTTGGCACCCCTTTTGTTTAAGCAGGTTTTGAGATCAACGTCGTTAGCAGGGTTACCCTTCCGGCTTGGCCTGGGCAGGGTTTTGGACGCCATTGGTTATTCTTCAGCGCTCTTAGCTCAATTTGCATCTTGTCCGTACTCGGACGTTGTATCGTTTTAAAGGTGATTTGGAACTTTGTATTGTATATCTGTATTCCTGACTCTTTAAGTCATTGTTGTATATATCTGTTCTATGGATTCCATCGGGGACTATTGTGTAATGGTATTACTTCGTTGGTCACCCGCACGAAAGTGACCGGTGGGCACCTTTGAATCGTTTCTATGCGGGTTTGGCGGGAATCGCTGAAACTTGCATAGGGCCGATTCCGAGGGTGTTACAGAGTGGTATCAGAGCTCAGCAGTTACGATACCCCACTGGTCCAGCCTATAGGATAACTAGCTAACGGACGTCATAGAGTTTCTAAACTATTTTGGAAAATCAGTTGGATATTTTTGATTAGGTCTGCTTTTACTTCTTACCCCTCTGCTATTCTCCTCTTATCTCGACGTGTTTTGAATCTGCTCTCTTATCTTTTCTTCGAGTTCAGAATTTCTCGTGGTTGGGTTTCCGTCGTACCTTCAGGATTTCGCTTCCATCCTCTTGTAACGGTGCTTCAACATTTGGCATTCATGCTATCTGATGAATCTTTCATCTGTTGTACCTTTTAGTGTACAAAAAATTCACTAAAATTTTTCTTTCTATCCTCCGGTGTTTTCCGATACGACAAAGTCATCTGCATCAGATCTGATGAGAATCTCCATCCCTCCTTTGTTTCTGAACCTCGCTTGTCGAGATCTTCAGTCTGAATTCTGAGAGTTGGTTGCATAATCCGTCTGTTCGTGTACAGAGTAATGCTTTGAGTGCGGGATGGAGTCGCGACCATACCACTACTCTTATCATTCGCTTTTGTACCTCGAATGGTGGATATAAGAAATTTTACTCCTTCCACAGAAGTTAGAGGTGGTCTTAACTTTTGATACCTCTACCTTCGTCCTTTGTTCTCCGGAATGTTCTCTCAACGAACGTGAGCATCGACCTTTGTTGGTGGTGTCGCCGATTTCAAGGTAGAACAAGAATCCTTGTTAGTGGTGTCACGAGGATCTACGTGAATCTAGAAGATTCAGACTGTCGGCTTTCTTACCCATAACATGAGGTGAATCTCGAGGGCGAGATCCATTGTTAATGGTGTCGAATTGTAGCACCCCGTCTAAAACAACTACTAGAAAATTGCCTATTATTTATATTTTGTGCATCATCATGACGTCATCATGCATATGTCTCTCTAAAACTATTTCTAAAAAGCCCTGTTTTGTTTTATACAAATAGCCCCTCTCTATTTCAAATATCAAACCCCGATCGTTCCGAATATTTTAGTCTAAAACTACTTGCAAAAGGTTTTGTTTTAAATATAAATAATAATTTTTTTATTTAAAACCATAGGGAAGGCAGACAATCGGCCAGGCCCAATAGGCCCAACAGGAGTCCACCTATAACCCCAGATTCCTAGACCCGTCCCCACCAAACCCTAATCTTGGAAACCCTAACCCTAGACTCACCTCTGTTCCAGCCGAACCAACCCAAGCACCGCACACCTACACGCACGCACACCCCCGGACCCAACACGGCAACAACCCCACGCACTCACGCGCCACACCCAACGTGTACGCACGCTCACCTGGCTCCACCTCTCCTCGCTCACGCCCTGCACTCGACGCAACCCTCGCCTCGCCGCTTCCCTCCCTCCTCCCTAAAGCCGCCGCCAGCGGGCCTCCTCCCGCTCGCGAGCAACCGCACGTGACCCCGCCTCCCACTGCTTCCTCCCAGCACAGCACCACCACCCATCTCTCCTCCTCCCCGCGGCCGCCACCCCGTTGACCGCCTCTCTCCCGAGCACCTCGCTGGAGCTCCTCCCGCCGTCGCCTGACCCTACTCCTCCCCGCTTATGTCCGTGATGCTGCCGCCAGGAGCTCCGCTCGCGCGATCTCGCCGGCCTCTGTCCCCAGGCGCAACCTCCGCGTCACCCCCTCGCCACCAGCCTCGCCCGTGACCACCCCGTCGTCTCCTCTCCGTGTCGCCCAGCGTGAGCCGCCTCTGTGTTGACCAGCCGCTGAGCTTCCCCTGCAGCGCCCCGTCCCTGTCCTCCGGTCGTCGACCCCGTCTCGAGCACCTCCCCACGTGTGCTTGTTGCATGTCCTGCTGTTGGTCTGCGGGGGATTTCAGTTCGGTTGCTGCAAGGAGGGAGCCTACATGCAGTTGGTACTTACTATTGTTGTGCTCTGTTCAAGAGCCACGGTTGTGCTGTTCGTGCCCTACCATGTGTGTTGAAACTGCTCAAGCCTAATCGGGAGAACTTCGTGGATACAGGTTAACTTGACAAGATCATCATTCCTAGAAGGAATTCAAGACCGATCCGATGCCGCGCCATGTGGTCTTCTACATGGAACGCCACGACCTGCTACACGAATTCGATGGCCAACACCCGAGGACGGCACCGCCAATCAAAGCCAAACCCCGAGTTCTCCTTCCCGGTTCACCAAGCTCGCCTTCTCGAACTCTAAAGCCCCGAGCCCGATCCTGAAACTGGAACCTTCGACATGCCAAGTACTATGGAACTCCCTGGACTCCATGGATCCAACGCGCTCGGTGCTGAACTCGAAGACTGATCCTGCCGTGCCCAAACTTTTCGAACCTCGAGACTCGGATTTGAACCCCCATGTGTGACCCTTTTCCCGAACCGATGTTTTTATAAATGCTATACATATCTTGTTGCATATAAAATGTTCATGTCGCATACATATTATGGGGTTGGGGGTATGTTGTCGATTTACCTAATAATTAAATATGGACACCTTATGCGGGATTTTCTAGTCTTATAGTGGCTTCATTTAAAATTATGTAGCGAACCGATGCTATATTTGTTTTGTTAAGACAACATTTAAACTGCGGGGTATCTATACAACATGAACCTATTAAATAATTGTCGGGACCCCGGTTCCGTTTAATATTGTCTAATCGTATCACACCTTTTCCATGTCATACAACATACATTCATCATGCCCGATCTTTTGTCGTAGTATTAAATAGCGCATCCAGTGTTTCTTCTAGTGCTTTGCTTCTTCACGGATTAGGCCGATGAGTTGATGCGAGTGTCGACCCGATCTTCGGATGAACCTTCGACAATGTTTTCAGGCGAGCATTCTCCCCCTTTCTACCTATTTTACATTTCTAGTCTTCATTTCCTCTTGTTGATCTATTGCTATCTCTGTTGCGATGCTCTAGTTTTCGCACCCGTGATATCTCTTGCAGCCTTATATTGCCTTGGACACATCCTATTACCTGTTGTTTGGTGGATAGTTGGACTTGCGTGTCATAGTTGCTTGATCAAGTGATGTTGCGTGTCGTTAAGTACCACAGTTGTTGGAAGACTGCCATATGCTTTATGTTGGAGATGATCATGGCTTTAATTACAGTTTAATAACTAAAATTGAAGTAGGTAAATAATGCAGAGGCACAAGTGGGCAATAGATGTTATTTGGTTTTTAACCGTCCACTTGTGTCCCGTAGGACCCCGAGTACTTGATACCTGTTCTTTGAATATTCGCACTATCCGCATGTGGGACCATGAATCCCCCTAGCCAGAGCTTGAGTCATATATTATTTCTTGGGGCCATAAACTAGTTTGGATATTTATTATTATCCTGTACTTATGCCATGGTTTACTGCTTTATTTATGATTGTGCGTGGAGCGCCTGGACTGTTTAGGTAAGCGGGGTGTTTTCGCGGTATCGACAAGCCCAGTCACACTTTTGGGTTCCCAGTCGTTTACAGCCATTGACGCAAACCTCTGGGTCCGTTCCAGAGCCGGCCAACTTCGTCGCAGGTAGCTTGGTGGGGTGGCCCCCGGAAATATTATATGAATCTCGCAATTGCTCTGTCGTGATGCCTCGTTGGGTTTTCATTTGGTTTTTTTCGAGGTTGATTGTGCGTGTGTTGCTATTTGTGCCCTCCTGCAGGGTAAAACTTTCTGAAAGTCGTGCCCGCGGTTATAGATGACTTGGAGCACAGTATCTCGATCATAGACAACTATAACTAAAGTAGTGCTATAAATTTGAATTTATAATGACTAGTAATTAGCTTCACTACAACGGAATGGCTAAATAAAAGTACCAACAACTGCTGGTTTTGGGATGCCTCATGCTATATGTATCTGACTAGTAAGTATTACAACTACAACGGAATGGTTAACTAAAACTATCCACTGCTTATTATATCAGGATGACTCATGATATCTATATCTGACTAGTAACTGCTGCAACTATAACGGAATGAATAAAAATGCCAACTGTGTGAGTTCCTCGGTTGACTTCTTCGTTTGGTCTTGAGGGGGAAATACCAGGATGGGTATGCTTGGTGATAGTTTCAGGTTGGATCCGAATAGGTCTTTCTTATCCCTATCTGATAGTCGCCAGATATATCGAGTCTCTATAGGTTGTTTAGTGCATGCTGCGCTGCCGCCTCAGTCCACCATACCTATGTAGGCGAGGACCGCCGAATTCTAGTCTCGCCGTGTACTGGCCTCATTACTGACCGCTCTCTTTTTCCTTTGCCCTTTGTTGGCACCCCTTTTGTTTAAGCATGTTTTGAGATCGACGTCGTTAGCATTGTTACCCTTCCGGCTTGGCCTGGACAGGGTTATGGACGCCATTGGTTATTCTTCAGGGCTCTTAGCTCAATTTGCATCTTGTCCGTACTCGGACGTTGTATCATTTTAAAGGTGATTTGGAACTTTGTATTGTATATCTGTATTCCTGACTCTTTAAGTAATTGTTGTATATATCTGGTTTGTGGGTTCCATCGGGGACTATTGTGTAATGGTATTACTTTGTTTTCCACCCGCACGAAAGTGCCTGGTGGGCACCTTTGAATCGTTTCTATGTGGGTTTGGCGGGAATCGCTGAAACTTGCATAGGGCCGATTCCGAGGGTGTTACATAAAGCCAAAACCAAAGTGACCACAAAGTGTTGCTACTCTTGTGGAGAAGAAGGTCATATCTCTAGTAACTGCCCCACGAAGAGAGAAAGATTTCCCACCTTTGAGGTGAGATATGAAGAGCATGAACTATAAGAACTCCTAGCTTTGGAGAGACCCAAAAAGAAGAAGAAGCACAAAAGTCAATTGCAATGTTACAATTGCAAAGAGATGGGACACTATGCCAGTGATTGCCCAGAAAAAAAGAAGAACCAAGGAAACAAACAAGAGGCAATGATACCAAAGGAAAATAAGGATATTATCCAAGTAATGTGTTTCAGATGCAAAGAGCTAGGCCATTATGCAAACAAGTGTCCAGAGAAGTTACATCAAGATCCCAAGTAAGCCAAGATGTAACCTAGTTAAAAAACTTTTTAAGGGTGGTAGTACCCTAGTTTCCTTGAAGCCAACTTGTAACCTCTAGCCTTCCCTAATCTTAGGACGAGATTTGTTTTAAGGGTGGTAGCCTGTCACATCCCAAAATTTTCCAAATTTTGAAATGTGAAAAATAAATAAACAAAATAAATAATTGTTGAAATTTAGGGTGAAAAGAAACTTTTTGTTTTTAAATGGAAACATTAAAAACCCATTTTGAATAAACCTTGAATAAAAGAGAATCCAACAAAATTCAAATCAAGTGAAATGCATTCATCAATAAATGTATCTTGAAATTTTAAACACTTGGAAAAGTTAAACCAAAACTCTAAACCCCTAATGGAAGAAAAACCATTTCTAAGATCTCTCAAAGACTATGGATTTGATCCATATAATATTTAGGAACAAACATTTATAAAAGATCAAGAATGATAAATAAAAATATTATAAAACCATAGAAATTGATTTCATTCAATTTGGAGCCATGGATAAAAACTTATGAATTTATTAAGATAAAAGGAAATAACTTACAAAGCTAATAAAGCTCCTATCACAAATCCATAACAAATTGTGAGCAAACTAATCATAAAAGGATTTAAAAGGATAAACAAATATTAAATAAGATTCTACAAATTGGAATCACCAATTTTGAACCTATAAATAAAAAGATATGGATTTTATAAGATAAATAAATAAATAAATAAATAAATAAGGAATATTAAAAAACCAAATTAAATCTTGGCCAAGTCCATAAACAAATAAAAGGTTATTAAATAATAAAAGTAAATAAAAATATTATTTAAATAAAACAATATGGGCTTTGAACCATATTCAATTTTATTTTAACAAAGACTATTTGCCTAAATAATAAATCCTAAGTAAATTATTTAGAAGGCAATTTAAATCTTGAATTAAATCCATAAGAAAATAGAACAAAGATAATCCAAATCCAAATGAAATAAAAGGATAAAGAATATTCAAATAAAATAATATAGCATTAACCAAATTCTATTCCATTTGAATAAAGACAACATCCCTAAAGAAAATGATTAATTAAATCATGAGAAAATAATAAATGGGAATTTAACAAAGTGGATTGAAAAGTTATCTAATTAACTTAAAAGAATTATTTAAATAAAATTTATATGGAATCAAAACCATATTTGGTTTTATTTTGATAAAGACAATTGCCCAATCTAAATGATTAATAAATCATACTTTAAATAATTCAAAATGAATTATTTAACACACTTTGGAATAAATAAAACCCACTGAAAGGGTTTGTTAAATTTTTTAATTTAATACAGAAGGATAAATCATTTGAATAAATAATATGGATTAGAACCATATTTAAAATCCTATTTAAATAAAGGCAAGTGCCTATTTTAAATAAATAATAAACCACAAATGAATAAAATAATTATTCTAAAATGGACTTTAAATACATGTTTAAAAAAGTATAGAAAAATTACTGAAAAGTTTGAAAATATTTGAAATGAAAAAGGGTTTGAAATCATTTGAACAAATTCAAAACGGAAAAATAGAAAAGAAAAAGGGAAAAGAAACATGAAAGAAAAAAATAAGACAAACCAGCCAAGCCCACTAAGCCCAGCGCCCCCCCCCCCCCGCGACTGCGCCCTACTAAACGCCCATGCCTTATCACTCTTTCCCCTCACTCACCCTTCCCTCTGGGCCACAGGGCTGCCCTGAATTCAACTTGCGCCACTACTGCTCCGACGAGCATCTCCAGAAAATTCCGGCCACTCCTTGCCTCCTCTTGCTCCCAGACCTCCACGAACCTACTCCCTACGGTCTTGCGCACCCGTCAGTACCCCTGGCTCGCCCCCGCATGATCCACAGCATCGGCAACAACTTCGACTGAACGCCGCCGCCGTCTGCCATTATTTCGTCAAGCTTTCCCGGTAACCTCTGACCACGCCTCCCCCTCTCCTTAACACTCACGCCTTCGTATCTCTCTCGCGCGTCTAACTCGGCCACTATTTGTTCTTCCCGTGCCTCGTAGCCTCCCCATTGACGACACCAGAGCGAGCCCGTCAACAGAGACGACTCTGGTGAGTGATTCAGGACAGCGCAGTGCGCCCCTTCGACGATGACGACCACCTCGAGCATCCTCTCGACACTGTGAACTCGGTGAGATACTCCACTGTCCTCGCTTCTTGTAGTCGCCGGAGCGCTTCTGGCCGAGCGTCGCCGCCGCCAGCCACCGTCGCAGCATCGCCCGTTTTTGTCAAGATCATTCTGGCCGTTAGATGCCGATCCAAAGGACGTGATAGATCTTTCAAACGAAGAGGTATTGTTCAATCTGATCCATGCGTTGCTGTTTAGAATCAACGGTCTGCATAACGCGATCCCACCGAACCGGTACCGACGAATCGGAAACAGACGTGTGGCACGTGTTTTGTTTTAAAAACAGAAACTATTCTATTAGATGTTAGATTTTGCAAAAATCATAACTTTAAATCTTCACGTCCAAATTTTGCAAATTTTATATCAATGGAATCAGGAAAAAGAATCCTACCCAATCATGCCATTTGTTTAATGAATTGCTTCGGTAAAATTGGTTATTTTTGCAGAAACATGTGTAGGCATATTTTGAATATAAAGATTATTCTAGAAATGTTTTTAGGGTAAAATCTTTTGTAAATGGATTGTTTTGAACCTATTGACCATAGAAACCTAGTTTTAGATTTAAAAGTATGCTTGGTGACACTTAGGAATTAAATCTTTGAATAAAAGCATTTCTAGTTAAATAAAAAATATTGATTATGGTTTAAAAATGCTTTTTGAGTAAAACCTTTGGAAAATGATTTGATTTAAACTCTCTGACCCTAAACACCAAGTTTTGGGATTTAAAAATATATTTGGTAAACCTTAGTAAAATTATTACTTTGTTTACAGGCATTTCCAACAAAATAAAATGTGGCTTTGATTTAAAATTTGATTTTGAATGAAACCCTTTGTAAATGGAATTGTTTTAAAACATTATGACCATAAACATTAATATTTGTGTTTAAAAACATTTTTGTCAAACACTATAAATTATTACTTTGATTAAATCATTTCTAACAAAACAAAAATGATTTAAAGTGGCCATTTTCACTAACTTAATATCAAATGGTTTTGCCACTTTTATAAATGACCAATAGGTGTTTTATAATGTTTATAACCTATTAGAAACCACTTATCCAAATAAAACAATATTTGGCATGCTTGCATGCATTGCTTTGTTTTTATTATTCTATGTGATGAATTTCTTGAATGGTAGATTGAATTTGTGCCTTGCTTGATTGAATTGTAGTGAACTTTGAAGAGTGTGTCTATTGAAAGATCAAGGAGTGAACTTATATTCTCTACCAATAAGGCAAGTGGTGCTTCATCTTTTGTGAAGGGAATATGCCCGAGAGGCAATAATAAAGTGGTTATTATCGTATTCCTTATTTATGATAAATGTTTATTTTGAATGCTATAATTGTATTAATACAGAAACGTTAATACATGTGTGTTTAATAAAAAAAGGAAGTTCCTAGTTATGCCTCTCTTATAAACTAGCTCGTTGATTAACAAGATGATCAAAGTTTCCTGATCATGGACATTGGATGTTGTTAATAACGAGGTCACAACATTAGTGTAATCATGTGATGAACATTCATCCAAAGTATAGCATTACGATCAAAGTCATTGAGTTTATATTTCTATAACAACTTATGAAGTGATCCTAATCCTTAGACCATGAGATCATGTTAATCACTAACACCGGAAGAGTTTCTCGATGACATCAAATGTCACACCGTAACTGGGTGATTATAAAGATGGCTTCAGAACTACTAAAGTGTTATGTTGAGGTTCATGGATCGAAAGTGGAATTTTTTCATCCCGATGACGGATAGATATGCTCTGGACCCTCTCGGTGATATCACATTGATTGGCTTGCAAGCAAGTGATTTGATCACTAGAATGTTATATCACGGGAACGAGAAAAGAGTGCATGTCAGTAACGATATCAAACTAGGTATGGAGATACCAATGATAGAATCTCGGATATGTAATATATCGTGAAACAAAGGGATTAAGATACTAGTGTAAAAGGTTCACATGATCACAGAAGTCATCGTTGAATGTGTGGGAGTCAGTACGGATCTCCAGGTCCCGCTGCTGATTATTGATCAGAGAGGGGTCTCGATCATGTCTGTATTATTCGTGAACCATAGGGTGACACACTTAAGGGATACCGACACCATTCGGATCAAATGATATGTAAAAAAAATAAAAGGAAAGCGTAGGAATTTATTTCACTAGACACCGGAACTGTTTCGGTTGAAATTGCTGAAACTGGTTCTGCATGTGAAATTGAATACTAGCAAGGGGTTTTATGTGAATGTTTGTTAATTAAAGTAATTAACAAAATTCTGAATAAATAAATAAAAGAGTTTTATTTAAATGAGAGCTTGCATTAAATTTGGTGGAAATTTAATGCATGTGAGTGGATTTTTGAGTGGAGGCTCTTTTATGGGAGTGGAGGCTTTTCATTTTGAGTGGGAGCTCCACCCACATGAATGTGGAAGAGGTGGGGGCAGCCACCATGGCTGACTCCATGCCCCTTGGGGTTCCCCCCTCTCCCTATAAAAGGCCCCTCTCTCATCCTCTCAAAGCACACCTCCTCGCGAAGGATCTCTCTCACCCTTTTAGAATTTCTGCATGGTCTCGGATCAGCGAGATACATGTTCCCGGTGGATTTTTCTGGAAGGATTTTTTGCTTCCGCTGCTTCGCTGGAGCGAGGGCGTGGAGGTTGTCGGGGTACCCGTACGTGTGTGCGATCACGGATGCACCACTGCTTTGAGGTGCTGTACTTGATGGTGCTGGACCGGCTGGACCAGATGGACTTCATCACGACCTTGAGATCGGCAAGCGTTCGTCTACATCATCCACGAGCACAACCTCGTTAACGCTATTCGGTCTTCGAGGGTATGTATTCTATGGATGTATATCCACCCGTGCTTGTATCTAGTAGATAGATCTTGGTACTTAGATGTTCCCATCGTAGGAACTTTTTGTTTTGTATGCTGCGAACCCAACATTTTGTCCTATTATTTTCACTATGCATTAGTGATATTTCTAAGTAGGACTTGCATGGAATTTTCTAAGTATAAACTATGCCATGGGAAATCCTAGTAGATGAAACCTTACTAGAATTTTCCTAAGTTAAGATTCCTACTACTATCATGCTTATCTTAGCTAGTAGAAAACAAGGGTGGATTATATTCATGCTATGAAATATTTCTAAGTCAATGACTTGTGTTTTGCTTAATAAAATAACTATGTGAATGAATCACCTGGGTGGAATGGTTGAATGGGTTATGTTGAGTTGTTACACAGGGCCCATATTTATGGACTACCCTAGTGTATCTCACTTGTGGAAAGCCACCCAGGAAGAAAGAGATTTGAGATGTCAAATGTTGAGAAGCTTCAAGTGCAACCACTTGGCATTATGGGCTCTGCCTGGATCATATAGGTTACAATAACCTAGCCAAATGGACAGTTGGTGGTAGGGGTGATAGGTTTGGAACGCGTCCATTTTGGTCTAAGGGAAGGCTTCTGAAAGGTCATGTCTCGATGCATGTCGAGTCTTGTGGGGAAAGTGCACCACCTCTGCAGAAGGAAGAATCTAAGTACTTAGCCGTGTCCCTGGCAATGGACAATTTGAGCATCAAGACATGGAAGTTATCAAGAATCTCCTCATCCCAATTTCTTAGTTAAAAACTTGTGGTTGAACAAGGGTAAAGGTTCACCAATGTCTATTGGTGGTTCCTTGGGAGTTTTTGCCAAACAAAAACTTAGTGTTTTCAACTGATAGGTAAAACCTATTTTGAGAAAAGCAATCCTAAGCTACACTTAGCCAAATGCATATAATGATAGATACCACTATTCTACCATAGTATCACTTGCCAATACAATTCAAATGTATTGACCCTTGTGGTTGTAACTTATTATGTTACAGGTTTGTTTGATGTTAGTGAAGTGTGTGTTGATTGGGATTACAAGTCTACAACCAACATGATTTCCTGTGGCGCTTTGAAGATGAAGGACTCCATGCTATATAGATATTCTGCTACATTGTAATGTGATAGCCAAATGAGCTATGTAAGATGTAATGAAATATTTTATTCCTGGTTATATAGTTGTACTATGACCTTTGTTTCTTGATATTACATCTTAACTGTGAATTCTATCTATTGATCCATGTACTATTTTTGTAAACCTCTACCTTATTAAAGGTTGGGACTTCTACACAGGAGATCTACTTCTGCAATCTCGGCTGGATCATATAGAAGCGGGGGTCATCGTCAAGCATCGTATGTGTGTGACTCCCTCTGGCGGCACTGTGATTTCGGTGCTAGGAGTTGTCTAGGATCCACATGACTTCGTGACCTCTAGGTCAGCGTTAGGGCATCTTCTTCATCCATGTTCCTCGTGGTACATTAACCAAGCTCGGTATTCAAAGGTATAAATACTGTATCCCCTCATGTATTGCATTACTAGTAGATAGATCCTGGCATTAGGGTTTCAAGTGTAGGAAATTTTTTGTTTTCTGCCCTTAAACCCCAATAGTGGTATTAGAGTTGATCTATGCATAGTACTGCGGGTGTCTCTCTCTTTCAATAGTTGATATAGCATTTACAAAGGAGGGCCCCAAAAGGAGGTTAGTAGAGACAATTATTCCATCAGTGTTGTGGTTGAAGTTCGTAGATAAGAAACGATTATTGCGCGAAAGCCCATACAGCCATGTAAAACTTGTAAAAGATAAATTAGAGGCGTATAACTTTGTTTTGCAGGGTGATGACCCACAAGTGTAGGGGATCACAACAGTCTTTGCGGGTAGTATTACCCAATTTATTGATTCGACACAAGGAGAGCCAAAGAATACTTGCAAGCCTTAACAACTGAGTTATTAGTTCAACTGCACCTGGAAATAGCTCTTGCTCACAGAAGTTTATTAGTAGCAACAGTTTGTAGTAGCAACAGTAGAGCAACAGCAATAGTGGAACAAGAGCAGTAGTAACAGTAAACAGTCGGATTCAAGTGCGATAGGCATAGGGATGGATGGACGGGCGTTGCATGGATGAGTCTAAACATGTAAACTCAAGATCTAGGGCATTGCAGATAAATAATAACAAGCATCCAAGTACTAAACAATCCTAGACATGTGCTCCATATATAGTCATACGTGCTCGCAATGAGAACTTGCACAACATCTTCTGCCCATCCAGCCCGTGGCAGTGGGGCCTCTAGGGAACTACTGGCAATTAAGGTGCTCCTTTTAATAGAGCACCGGAGCAAAGCATTAACACTCCGTGAACACACGTGATCCTCACAGCACAGCCATCCCCTCCGGCTGTCCCAATTATTGTCACTTTGGAGCCTTTGGATCCGTACAATGATATGTGTACACAACTTCAGATAAGACCACAAACAATACTCTCATAATTATTCAATAATAAGTTCAGATCTAAGATCATGGCACTCGGGCCCTAGTGGCAAACATTAAGCACAACAAGTTACAACAAAGTCAAATAGCACTAATAGAGATACTAGGCACTATGCCCTAACAGATCTTATTCGATTACATGATAGAACTCATCCAATCCCTACCATCCCCAAGCCTATAGCGGAGGATTACTCACTCATGGATGAGGGAAACATTGATGGCGATGGAGATGCGTTGGTGATGACGATGGCGATGATCCTCTCCAAATTCCCCGCCCCGGCAGGGTGCCAGAATGGAGTTTCTGGATCTGAATCTTGGTTTCTGATGGCGGCAGCGTAGTAGAACTATTTCTGGAAAACTATCCAACCCCCCTTGGTTTTTAAGTCTAGAGGCAACTTATAGGCGCAGAGGGAGCCCAAGGGGGTGCCTGGGGTGGCTGCACCCCCCTAGGCGCGGCCAGAGGTGGGCCCGAGCCTGGCAGGGGTGTCCGTCTCGTCTTGTGGCTCCATGGATCTTCTGGTGAAATATAATTTTTGGCATATTTTCCGGGATTTTTCCTGATAGTTCATTTTCTGCACAAAAACTAGACACCAAGGTAATTATGTTGAAAATAACGTCAGTCCGTGTTAGTTGCATCCAAATCACACAAGTTTAGAGGAGAAACAATAGCAAAAGTGTTCGGGAAAGTAGATACGTTTTGGACGTATCAACTCCCCCCAAGCTTAGCATGATGTAAATATTCTCAGCACAGGAGTAGATGCTTAGTCAATTCATAATAAAGAGTATGCAACTAAGTCTACTCAATAGTCATTGCAAGCTATGAAGAGAAACCAACTCAATAATAATAAGTAGCATCAAACATAATCATAAGCAACATTGCAATGCTCATAATAAGGTATGATAGAGTGGTATCTTGCTTTCCTTTGTTTGTAGAGCACAATATAAATGCCAAGGCACCTCTGAAGTTCAAGTGAAGACTAGAGATAAAGATACCAGAGATACAAGCATCAAAGTCATGACATAATTAAACAAGTTTTGGAACAAACACGAGAATGACAACTATGCTCTCAAGAAGGAGCTCATAGAATAAGTGGTGACTCAACAAGGTTGTGAAAAGGTTTTGTAAAGTTTGAAAGGCTTTCAAATGCTGAAAGGAAGGTACTCATTAGCTTTGACCTCTCATTACCCCTATCATATGCATATTTATATGGTTAAGGTGAAAGTGAGGTCCGATCTGAGTTATATGCTTGACAGACTATAGACTGGAAATCCCAAGTCCCTTGAGTACGAGGGCCGCTCCGCATGCTACTCAACTTTGGTTACCTGTAAGTTCTTGTCATTGTAAATACATGCATATCATAGAGAACCGCCAACAGGGTACCCCTTGCACATGATACATGAGCGATCCCGTGATCAAAATAAGAAGGCAAGCAGACAATGAGCATCTCAGCGATATTTTTATTTACTATGTGCATAGATTTTTATTGAGGATGCTTCATAAATGCTCATTATAGTGATGCTGCAAGTTTCCACCATGATTAGGCATAGCTTAGGATAGCGGGTCAGGCGTTTATCTAACACAATGTATAGACTCCATGAACTCACAAACTCCCTTTTTATTTCACACCGACGACATCCGCAAACAAAAGAGAAAGGTAACAACTGGATGAGATATCCATAAAGTGTTGAAAGCGTCCCCCATGATAGCATGGTTCTGCTGACTCCCAGCATATAATTTGCAAGCATATAACTTTCATGGACAGGTCACAATGGTTCAGGATTATTAAGCGCAAGTAATAAAGTGTGCCATCCAGTTCGTGAGAGCTTTACTAACTTACTTTCTCAAAACAGACAAACATTTTATTTGGAAGAAAACACGGCATATAGAATATGCACTAAAGTAGCAAATGATGCTAATAGGTAGGTACGGTGGACACTGTCGGCAATATTAGTTTTGGGAATTGGAAGCACAGGTAGAGCACATACTCAGTGCAAGTGAAGGCTATCAATAGAGAGGGAGCGACAAACGAGAGAGCAATAATTGTCATAATCATGGTTGCAACAAAACATGACTAATTATGGCATGAGAGTGATACAAGCGCTCTGAGGAAAAATAAATCACCAAGGCTTACTGACTATTGTTTAGTCATATGCAAGCGTGAGAATGTGCCAAGTCGATTCACATGAACAGTCAGAGGAGGATACCACAATATCATACCAAAATATGAATAAAACAATGCAAGCAAACATTCATATGACATGCTACAAACTATTAACAAGCTAGATCTAATCACAAGCAAGCAAGAACTACTAAGCATCCATAATGACATACACCTTACACAAACAGGCTAAGCATGCTCACAATGATGAGTATATGTACAAAACTGAAAACAAATAGAGTTTGTTACCAGCCTCTTACCACTCCTCAAGTTGTCTTAATCTTCATTATTTCCCTTCACTTGTGTGACTTGAATAATAACATGAAACCAAAATCTACTGAGGACGGCTAAACCCTGCAAAGAACTCACAAAACCAAAGAAGAACAACAAATTTTTTGGTGTTTTCGATTTTTTAAAGAAAGCAAACAAAGCAAAAAACAACAAAACAAAAGCAAACCAACAAATCAAAAGGCAAACCAAACAATAAGCAAACAAAGCAAAATGTTTTTGGATTTTTCTTTTAAGGCAAACCAAAACAAAGAAACAAACCAAGAGAAACAACGAAAATATTTTTGGTATTTTTGTGTTTTTGAGAAAGAAGCAACAAAAACCAAAAACAAAGCGAAACAATGGATATACAAAGAACCAACAAAACATGATATACATATGAGTGTGATTCGGTATACCTCCCCCCAAGCTTAGGCTTTTGGCCTAAGTGGGGCTCAATCCCATGGTGCCTAAGTAGATGCACCTCTGTAGTATGACGAGGAGGCTCCCTCGTCGTGGTACAAGCTCGAGGACTCCCCTGTGTAGTGTACAACGGGGTCATATGAGGGCGCTTCCTCCTGATAGTGCCCATGGAAGTTAAGAAAGCGCAGCTTATCGTCCATCTCCTCCTTGGAGCGTGACAAAGATCCCTGAGAAATACTGAACAAGGTGGTTTGGGGGAGAGGGATCTCTCTCTTCCGCGTCAATAAACAGCATTCTATAAACCAAGTTCTCAAGGGTAGAGCTAGTGGTGACAAAGTGATGCGCCTTCATGGCAGCAAGATCAAGCCCCTCAGGAGCCAAGACTGTATCATTTGGATCAACAGCAATGTCCAAGGCAACATCATCACATGTAGCAATAATTCCCCCATAAATGGGTCCCTTAGCAGTTAAGCGACGAGCAATGAGGGAACCAAGATTATACTTGGTTTCATTGTTGAGCGCAGCAGCTAAGAAAGCCAAATGATAGCTGGAAATATTACTAGTGTTCTCCTTACCAAGAACACTTGTGGCAAGATAATAAGCAAAGTACCTGATGGCTGGAAGCTGAATGTTTCTTATCTTTCCCCGTTGAGCTCTATGGTTATCATCATTGGTTATCCCGCGATAGATCTCCAACAAATCAGCGGGTTGAGCTGGAATCTTCTTTGCTGACCCAGCTGTACCGAGTCCTAGAGCCCCACAAAATTTCTTCAATGACATATGGTAAGACCTGCCATAAACTTTGAAAGAAACATATGGATGGACCACGCTGTTAGTAAAGGAGAAGCTCTCCACAAATGTTTTAGTGAGCGTAGCATATTGTGCGCTCTCATCCTGCATAAGGCTTGTTAGTCCAGCCCTCTGAACCAAGGTCATAAAATCATTAATAATCCCAGCAGCCCGCAAGAAGGTTTGGCAAGGAAAGGTGAAGGGGTGTGCATCCCCCTCATCTCCCTCGTCACCAAATCGCTAAGTAATGAGATCCTCATTGTATGAGGGCCTGACACTAGTGGATGATCTTGGAAGCCTTTCCCTTATAGGTGCATCACCCTTAAATATTTCACCAAATGTGTGGTGGTCCATGACCTCCCTTTTCTGAAATTTTAGACAAGCATCAAACCAAGTGATTTCCAAGTTGATAAATGGTGAGCAACTACTATAGGAACTTGCTAGAGGGATACACATGCATAAAAATGAAATTTCTAAGCAAATAACAAGCATGCAATCTCAATCAACCTGGCACCTATAGAAGCAAAATACTCAAGATACAATCTACCAATCACAAATCTAATTGGACAAGTGGAGGAGGCACATACCAAGGAGCAATCCCTCCAAAAATCAGCAGCAAAGATGGGCTGAGCAAGGATATCGAAAATCGCGAGCAAGAACATCAAGAACTCGAGCTTGAGCAAGTTTTTCGGGTTTTTTCAGGAGAGAGAAAGAAGGTGGCTTTGAGGAGGCAGCCTGGAGGGGCCCAGGTGGGCCAAACCCCCCTAGGCGCCACCCCTAGGTAGGTCACGCCTACCATGGGTGCGGGGGCCTGGGGTGGCCCCCTGGGTCACTCCAGGTGTCCCTCTGCCCCTTTTTCGAGGAAAAAATTATTTTGAATTTTCTGGGATTTTTCGGGAAACTTTATTTTTGGCCAATTTCCAGGGTATGAAAATTGATTTTCTCGCAGAAACAGCTTTTTTCATAAGAAGCAAAAGCAAACAAAAGCCAAACTACAGAAGTTCTAAGGCACTCTAACAAACAAACAAACAACTAGCAAAACTAAAGCTAAAAGCAAAGACTAGGAAGGAGAAAAGTAAAAGAAAGCAAGTATAACCACAGTGAAAACATTATTTTGTTCATTAAAATCCTTATGTTAACAAGGTTGATCAAGTCTTGTTACCAAAATAATCTTATATGAAACAAAACTTTGCATTCCACAAGGTGATTATGTTACCTCATACTTGATAGCAATGGTCCCAATCATAATAGTTTCAAAATTTTCTTGTGGAATGGAACAATATATTTCTCCAACCTTGATGCCCTCAATATTTTCAATGGAATTGAGGCAATAGCTCTTGGAAACTTTCTTGGGGAAATAGACAGTATGCTCTTTGTCATTAATATTGAATGTTACTTTTCCTTTATTACAATTGATGATAGCACTTGCAGTGTTAAGAAAAGGTCTCCCAAGAATAATAGACATATTATCATCTTCAGGCATTCCAAGCACAACAAAATCAGTTAGAACCAAGCAATTATGAGCAACTTGAACAAGAACATCCTCACATATACCAACAGGAATAGTAGTTGACTTATCAGCCATTTGCAAAGATATATCAGTTGGTATCAACTTTTCTAGCTGGAGTCTCTTATAGAGAGAAAAAGGCATAACACTAACTCCAGGTCCCAAACCACATAAAGTAGTTCTAACATAATTATTCTTAATAGAGCAAGGAATAGTTGGTATACCTGGATCACCAAGTTTCTTTGGAACCTTACCATTTAAGGAGTAATTATCAAGAAAACTAGAAATCTCCTCATTAGGAATCTTCCTTTTATTAGAGACAATATCCTTCATATACTTTGAATAAGGAGGCAACTTAATAGCATCAGTCAAAGGAATTTGCAAGAATAAAGGCTTCATCCACTCACAAAACTTGTTGTAGTGTTTTTCCTCCTTTGACTTGTGTTTCTTACCTGGAAAAGGCATAGGTTTCTGCACCCAAGGTTCTCTCTATTTACCATGTTTATTAGCAATAAAATCTTCCTTAGTGTACCTAGTGTTCTTAGTGTGCTTTTTCGGTTCTTCCTTAACTTCTTGATTATCAGGAGCATCATTTTTATCATTACCACTCTTAGTTTCAGCATCAGAGACAGATATACTATTAGGATCTACAGCAGGTTCAAGTGGTTCCTCAACTATTTTGTGTTTCTATTTCTTTCTCTTACAAGGACTACCACTATCTTCACCTTGCTGAGAGCCGTGCTAAATTCTTTTAGGGTGTCCTTCAGGATATAAAGGATCTTGAGTAGCTATACCACTCCTAGTTCTAATTCCATAAGCATGTTTATCTCATGAGGCATTAACTAATATTCCATTTGTACCTTAGCAAGTTGATCAAGTTGAGTTTGAACCATTTGAAAGTGTTTACAAAGCATTTTAATATCATTTGAAGTTCTTTCCACAATATCTTTCAACTCTTTAATAGCTCTAGAGTTTTAGAATAAATGATTCTGAACTTGTTTATTAAAATTACCTTGCTTAACAATAAAAATGTCAAGTTCCTCTAAACATTGATCAGGAGGCTTACCATAAGGAATATCACCTTCATCAAAGTGTTGGAGAGAGTGTACCTCAATAGTAGATGAGTGGGGAATTGGCTTTCATAATTCTTCTATAGGAGGTAGATTCTTCACATCTTCAGCTCTAATACATTTCTCATTTAGACATTTCTTAGCTTCCTTTATCACTTCATCATTTAATGCAATAATTCCTCTCTTCTTTGGTGTTGGTATTGGAACTGGTTCTGGAACAACTGGTTCAGGAGTAATAGGCTCAAGTGTATTCAGCTCAGTTGAAGTCCAATCATCATAATTCTTGCTTATTTTAGCCATTCATTCTTCAGCATCTATAGGAGTTCTTTTCCTGAAAACACAATCAGCAAAGCTATCTAGGTATGTCCTAGAATCATTAGTTAGTCCATTATAATAAATATCAAGAAGCTCATTCTTAGGTATTGGACATCCAGGATGTGCATGAATCAAGGCATAGAACCTTATCCATGATTCAGGCAATTTCTCTTCTTCTCCCTGTTTAAAATCAAAAAGTATCTGCAAAGCAGCATGTCTAGCACTAGGAGGAAAATATTTCTGGAAGAAAGAAGCAATCAAACAATCAGGGCTATCAATGGAACCAGGAGGTAATCTATTAAACCAAGCCCTAGCTTCTCCTTTTAGTGAAAAAGGGAAGATCTTAGTAACAAAGTACTTGCGCATCTTAAAATCATCATAGAATAAAGCACTCATAGTAGAAAGCTCATTCATATGAGCCATAGCACTCTCATTTTCAGTCCCACGGAAAGGT
Source organism: Avena longiglumis (assembly GCA_030063025.1). NCBI lineage: Eukaryota > Viridiplantae > Streptophyta > Magnoliopsida > Poales > Poaceae > Avena > Avena longiglumis. Next base: position 449,779,373 of record CP125977.1, read on the forward strand.
TCTTTCTCAACAATATCTAAATTGGATAAATCAAGAGAGAAATCATAATATTTATCTTTAATATCTATGGGAGAGGTGGAAAACTTAGGATCAGCGGACAACTTAGGAATAATAGTACGTCTAGCAAGGAGACTCTTAATAGCACTAGTACCATGGGTGTTTCGGCACTCTTCAACAAAATCATCAGTAAACTCAGTGTAGCCATCATTAATATCATGACTCTCACTAGACTCAGGTGAGCTCACATTTGTAACAGTATATTCACTAGGAGTTTCGGTATTTCCTAGACTAGTCATAGTAGCATCTAGAAAAGGACCTAATGAACCACTCGCATCAAGCACAGTAGAAGTTACATCATGAGTATCAAAAGCAGTTTCAGACTCAGCAGTAGTAGCAGTGTGTGTAGCATGCGTATGTGGTGGTGTAACAAGCTTACTTATAACAGACGGTGAATCAAGAGCAGCAGAGGTGTTTAGAACTATACCTCTTCTTGTAGTGGATGGTAAAATATGGAACTTTCCATCACGAGTCTTCCCCATGGTGAAAGGAGTAGCAGTGAACAATAATAAATCCAAGTGAACTTACAAATAAAGCTATGCTCCCCGGCAACGGCGCTAGAAAATAGTCTTGATGACCCAAAAATGTAGGGGATCGCAACGGTCTTCGCGGGTAGTATTACCCAATTTATTGATTCGACACAAGGGGAGCCAAAGAATACTTGCAAGCCTTAACAACTGAGTTGTCAGTTCAGCTGCACCTGGAAATAGTTCTTGCTCACAGAAATTTATCAGTAGCAATAGTTTGTAGTAGCAATAGTAGAGCAACAGCAACAGTGGAACAAGAGCAGTAGTAACAGTAACAGTAAACAGTGGGATTCGAGTGCGGTAGGCATAGGGATGGATGGACGGGCGTTGCATGGACGAGTCTAAACATGTAACCTCAATATCTAGGGCATTGCAGATAAATAATAACAAGAATCCAAGTACTAAACAATCCTAGGCATGTGCTCCTTATATAGTCAACGTGCTCGCAATGAGAACTTGCACAACATCTTCTGTCCAGCCAGCCCGTGGTAGCGAGGCCTTTAGGGAACTACTAGCAATTAAGGTGCTCCTTTTAATAGAGCACCGGAGCAAAGCATTAACACTCCAAGAACACATGTGATCCTCACATCACATCCATCCCCTCCGGTTGTCCCAATTATTGTCACTTTGGGGCCTTTGGATCCGGACAATGATATTTGTAAACAACTTGCAGATAGGACCACAAATAATACTATCATAATGATTCAATAATAAGTTCAGATCTGAGATCATGGCACTCGGGCCCTAGTGACAAGCATTAAGCACAACAAGTAGCAACAAAGTCAAATAGCACTAATAGAGATACTAGGCACTATGCCCTAACAGATCTTATTCGATTACATGATAAAACTCATTCAATCCCTACCATCCCCAAGCCTACAGCGGGGGATTACTCACTCATGGATGAGGGAAACATTGATGGCGATGGAGATGCGTTGGTGATGACGAGGGCGATAATCCCCTCCAAATTCCCTGTCCCGGCAGGGTGCCAGAACGGAGTTTCTGGATCCGAATCTTGGTTTCTAATGGCGGCGGCGTAGCGGAACTCTTTTTGGAAAACTATCAAATCCCCCCTCGGTTTTTTAGGTCGAGAGGCAACTTATAGGCGCAGAGGGAGCCCGAGGGGGTGCCTGGGGTGGCTGCACCCCCCCTAGGCGGCCAGAGGTGGGCCTGCGCTTGGCAGGGGTGTGGGTCCCCCAGGCCCCTTCTCCGTCTCGTCTTCTGGCTCCATTGATTTTCTGGTGAAATATAATTTTTGGCATATTTTCCAGGATTTTTCCTGATAGTTAATTTTCTGCACAAAAACTAGACACCAAGGTAATTTTGCTGAAAACAGCGTTAGTCCATGTTAGTTGCATCCAAATCACACAAGTTTAGAGGAGAAACAATGGTAAAAGTGTTCGGGAAAGTAGATATATTTTGGACGTATCACAGGGGCATTGTGATGTGATATGGTTATAGTCAAGGTAAAGTAGTTTACTTTTTGTTGCTAAGTCATAGTAACGGTCATCGTCATGATGGTGGAATAAGAAGTCGGAGGCACTAGGGCCATGGCACAGGACTCGGAGGTGCCGGCTCCCTGGCGCCGGCCCCGGGGCGCCGTTCACATGGCACCGGTTCCGAGGCGCTGAGATGGAGATCACATCGCGAAGATCATATCTCATCGCACTTACATTTGATGTATGTTTGTTGTGTGTATCTTATTGTGTGCTTAGTATTAGATACTCGACGGTAGCATTAATAATATGATACCTAAATAGCTTAATTCCAATAAGAGTGTTTCCCTTGTGTGTGCACCACCAAGAAAGTTCTTCGGTATGAGGCAGGCTGTGACGATCGGGTGTTAGACATACATACGTTCGCATATAATGGGTGGCATACATGTTGCACTACAATACACACAAGTTAGAGTTGGCGAGTCTAGCATGAACAACCATGGCCTCGGAGCACAGGATGATCGAAAGATCAAGCACGAGTCGCATGAATGATGTGATCGACGTGAAGCGTCCACCTTTATATTGCCGGCCGTGACGATCGGGGTGATGTAGTGAATAAGGATCACATTATAACTAAGACATTTGTTAGGGATAATGTTTTTAGTGGAGTTATTTGAACTCATATTGTCATAAACTTAGTCTAAAACCTTTGTAAACTTTAAATATAGAACATGGTTTGCCATGAGGCCGCCTTTGACATCATCGATTGGTTCGCCGCTGAGAAACTCAAGATAGATGGATCCAACTTCCTAGATTGGCTAATGCGTCTTAACGACTTCCTCACCAAGAACAAAGTGGCGGCTTACATTCTCTAGACAATGGATTTGGATGAGCCGGAGAATTATGAGTCCCCATGTCTACGGGAAGACCGCCTTTTTTGTCAGGAAAGATCCGCATTCATATGAGTCATGATGCATGATGGCATGGAAAATGAACTACATGAGCTCGTAGATGACTTCGAACCACATGATATGGTGAATCAACTAAGAGCACAATTTCATAACCCATGTGCGCATGTGGAAGTACGAACTTCTTGAAGATTCCGTTTCCATATAGATGGAAGATGTCACATCCCAAAATTTTCCAGATTTTGTAATGTGAAAAATAAATAAACAAAATAAAATTTTGTTGAAATTTAGGGTGAGAAACAATTGGAAACTTTTTGATTCCAATTGGAAACATCAAAACCTATTTTATCAAATAAAATCCTAAAGGGATTTAAAAAGATAAAAAAATAATAAATAAAGTTATGAGAGTTGGAATTACTATTTTTGGATCTTTAAATAAAAAAGATATGGTTTTTATAAAGCAAAGGTAGAAATATAAATAAGGATTATTTTATAGAGCCAAATTAAATCTTGGCCAAGCTTTTGAAATAAAATATTTCTATTTGATAAAAAGAGTAAAGGTTTATTTAAATAAAGTAATGAGGATTTATTAATATCCTATTTTATTAAAGTAAAGGCTTTTTCATTTTAAATAAACACTAAAACTTGTTAATTTATTTTAAATAAGATTTCTTCCAAATGTTTTATATATTCAAATAAAACCCACTAAAATGATTTTGGTATTATTTTAGATTTCAAATATAATTTTAAAATAATTAGATCCTATTTGAAATAAAGACTAAGGTCTATTTATTTAATTATTAATGGATCTTAAAAAGAATAAAAGTATTATTTTATTTTGGACTTTGGATTATGTTGGTAAACAGAATTAAAATCTACACAAAGTTTGGCAAATGTTTGAATTCATTTGGGTGTTTGAATTGTTTGAATAAAATCAAAACAGAAATTCCAAAAGGAAAAAGAAAAATCTTCCTGTATAAAAAAAATGAATCAAACCCAGCCCAGCAAACAGGCCCAGCAAACCCAACTAAACTCCCCACGCGTGAAACGTTTTCTACTTAGAAAGGAACCCGCAGAGACACAGACAGGTGGACCCCGTGCTCTCTCTCTCACTGACAGACGGGCCCCACTGCCACGCAATCATCTTCAACACCACGACCACGTCGCCCTGCTGTTGCTGCCGATTAACTCCGGCGTTGAATTCGCGTTGATGGCGGCCTTAAATCCTCCATTAACCACGCGTGTCTAAGAGCCCCTCTCCGCTCTCTCTTTCCCCCCAAACAGCGCCTCCCCTCTGCCCCTAGGATGCTCCAATTTTGAGCTCGACCACCCCTGTCTCCGACAGCGTCTCCAAGCAATTCCGGCGCCGTCCAGCCGCCCCTCTCCTCCTCGACCACACTCACTTGCTCCCCACCTCCTGGCGAACCTCCCCGTAGCGCCAGCTCGCCCGCGCGTGCTCTGCAGCGTCGGCAACGACGACGACCAGTAGCGCCACCACCTGCCATTTCCTCTGGCGAGATTTCCTGGTAAGGTCGGACAGCCCCAGTGCTTATCGTTGATGCTCGCATGTTCCCTGGTACCGTGCGCGTCTAACCGTATCGTTCACTTGCCGTAGGGTGACCTCTAGCTTCGCCCCGACAACAGACAGAGCCGCCAGACGTCGTCTTGAACTCCGGCGAGGAATCCACGCCACCACCGTGCGCCCCTTGCCTTCTCGCGAGCACCTCGAGAACCACCACGAACACGCGATTCTGGTGAGCATCTCCCTGCACTCTCTCGCTTCCTGTAGCATCGACACCGCCACCGTCTGACCGTTCCACCGCCACCTTCCGCCGCCAGCGCCGCCCATCTCTGGCAAGCTTGTTGTACACCGTTCGATCACGATCTAGTGGCTAGGAAAGAAACTAACCGAAGGGGTACGCTTGCTTCTGCGTCGTGCGATCCCACTTAGATCCAACGGCTCGCTTCTGTCGATCCGAGCGAAGCGGTACCGACGAGTAGTATCACGCCAAGTGGCCCTGTCCGTTTGAAATAAAAACAGAAATGTCTATTAGATGTTCCAATTTGAAAAATTCATAACTTTCAAACCACACGTCCAAATTTTGCAAATTTTATATCAATCGATTCAGAAAAACAAGCACTTTCTAACCATGCACTTTGTTTAGTAAAATGCTTCTGTTAAATTGATTGTTTTTGCAGAAACATGTGTATGCATGTTTAGAATATAAAAATTGTTCTAAAATGATTTTTGAGATAAAGTCTTGGGCAAATGGTTTGTTTTGAACCTACTGACCATAGTAATCAATTTGTGGTTTCAAAAATATATTTGGTGAAGCAAAATAATAAACTTTTGATTTAAACCATTTCTAGTCAAATAAAAGTAATGTTTATTTATTAAAAATGCTTTTGGGAGAAAATCTTTGGGAAATGTTTTGGAATAAACTCTCTGACCCAAGAACCAAGTTTTATGATTTAAAAATGTATTTGGTGAACCACATAAAATTTTTGTTTCGCTAAAGGCATTTTCAACCACATAAAATATTGATTTGGTTTAAAAATAGTTTATAGATAAAACCTTTTGCAAATGGTTTTACCACCTTTGTAAATGACCACTTTGAACTTTATAATGTTTAGAGCCTAGTAGAAACCACTTTTCCAAATAAAACTATCTTTTGCATGCTTGCATGCATGACCTTGTTTTTGTTATTTTATATGTGATAATTGTTTGAATGTTAGTTGAATTTATGTTTGCTTGATTGAATTGTAGTGAAGTTAGAAGAGTGTGGTATTTGCAAGACCAAGAAGTGAACCAACATTCTCTACTAAAAAGGCAAGTGACACTATCATCCATGTCCTACTATTTTCATTACACTTAGTGGATTTTGTAACATGCATGGAAAGGTTTACTATATTTTATGCTATGCTAAATCCTAATAGGATACTCTTATATATTCCTTAGTGGAAACATTGTAGTTGTAGTATGCTTAGCCCTGCTATATATTTGGGATGGGATACATGATATGACTATATGAAGTATTGAAAATATATATGTTTTATATAATAAAACAAGTATTCAATGAACCACCTGGGTGGACAAGGATACTCAAGTTTTGGACAAGGTGGCAACAAAAGGAACCATGTTTATATGGCCATCTCCTTTTGTATGCGCACTAGAAGAAAACCACCCAGGGACTTAGAGATTGAACATGTTTCTCGTACAGTGGCTTCCGTGTACAGCCACATGCTGGCTCTAGCTTAGTCAACTACATAGTGGAAGACACATGCATTGGCATCTTCAGGTTAACTAGAATTGTGTAATAGAAATGAAACCCTACATTGGTGCCTGGATGACAAGCTAGAATTGTGTATTGGGAGGACTTCTATGGAAAGACTTTGTCACATTCTCAATCTGCCAGTACTCCATCTTGGTGAGTACTTATCCAGCGGCCACTGGTGGCATCAAGATGAGATTGTGTCATGTGGGTAAAGTGTACAACTTCTGCAGAAGATCAAAATTCTAAGTACTTAGCCGTGTCCCCGGTTATGGACAATACTGAGCAACTAAGGCCTGAAGCTATGGAAGATCTCGACATTCCAATTTCTCAAAGTAAAACTTGATGGTGACAACAAGGGATTTGAAGAACTTGGAGTTTTCCAAGAAGTTCAGAAAGATTTGACAAAAGATCAAAACTATTTTCAAAAGATAGGATAAAACTATATTGCTTTCTACAAAAGAGCCTAAACCCTACTTAGCCAAATATGCATGTAAATGATAGGATCCAATTATTCTACATAGTAGTGAAACTTGCCAATACAATTCAAATGTATTGACCTTGTGGCTGCAACTTATTATGTTGCAGGTTTGTTTGATGTTAGTGAAGTTTGTTGTGTAGGGTTTCGTAGCATGGAAAACAAAAAATTTCTATCGCATACAAACATACAAGCCAAGATCTATCTACTAGATTGTAGCAACGAGTCGATGGAATAACTCACCCTCGAAGATTCCAAAGTGTTTAACGAGAGCAGATTCTCGTGGGTGATGTAGTCGTACTCTTCCTGATCTCAAGATCGCGTAGACGATCCTTCCCGGCTGCGTTCGGCGGCTCCCTTGATCGGTCACACGTTCGATACTCGATGAAGACCTTCCTCTCCCTTGTTCCAGCAGGCAGCGGAGGTTGTAGCACTCTCCTCGCGATTCCGGCAGCACAACGGTGTGGTACCGGAAGTAGAGGGGAGATCTCGCAGGGCTTCGCCTTAAGCCGGAGCGACTATGGTGGGCTATGAGAAATCCCTCGACGATCTAGGGTTTAGACACGCCGAGTAAGAGGTGCTAGAGCCGGCGGCTAGGTCTTGGAGGTGCCCAAGTCGGCGGCAAGGAGATCCCTAGGCGGCGGCGGCTTGGAGGGCGGCGGCGGCTAGGGTTAGGGTTTTCGGGGCAGGGAACTTGTCTACTAGGAGGGGCAGCCCTGCCCCTCCCTTTATAGGTGGGAGGCGCGGCCAAGGGGAGGGGAGTCCCTCCCCAACTTGGCTTGGAGGTGGGTCGGCGGTTGGAGGAGGGAACTCCTCCCCAACTCGGTTTCCCACTCCTCCTCCTCTTTCCAAAACTTGCCGTTTGACTTTCAAACTAGCTGTTTGACTTTTCAAACTAGGATTTGAATAAACCCTTTATTTTGGACAACGATGACACCTAGTACATGATGCAATCATTCCAACTTGCAATGAAACATTCATGTACCCTTCCCCCCCCCCCAGAGTGTCGGATATTCCGGAACCTTCTAGAACATTCCCGATGAAAACACCGGAACCATTCCCAACTCTGAAATGGGACATTCCTTATATGAATCTTATTCTCCGGACCATTCCGGATCTCCTCGTGATATCCCGGATCCCATCCGAGACTCCGAACAACATTCGGTCTCTTTCTCATCATACCATAACTACTCAAACAACGTCGAATCCTTAAGTGTGTCTCCCTACGGTTCGTGAATTATGCGGACATGATCGAGACACTTCTCCGAACAATAACCAATAGAGGAATCTGGAAATTCATATGGCTCCCACATATTTCTACGATTACTTTGCGATCGAATGAACCACTTACATACGATATCAATTTCCCTTTGTCTCACGATAGTTTACTTATCCGAGGTTATGATCGTCGATATCTCTGCATACCTAGTTCAACCTCGTTACCGATAAGTACTCTTTTCTCATTCCCGTGATATGTGATCCCTTGTGAGCCAGTCACATGCTTGCAAGCTAATTGGATGACATTTCACCGAGAGGGCCTAGAGTATATCTATCTGTCATATGGATGGACAAATCCCACTCTTGATCCATGTGTTTCAACCAATACTTTCCGAACACTCAATGCCACCTTTATAGCCACCTAGTTACGGTGTGGTGTTTGATGTCATCAAAGCATCCATCCGGTAAAGGTGATATGCATGATCTCATGGTCGAAGGAATTAGATTACTACGTATCAGAAAGCATATAGCAATTGAACTATTAAAATGACTTGATCTTTATGCTACGCTTATCTATAGGAGTATGTCCACCATATCATTCTCCTAACGATATGATCTTGTTGTTAATAACATCTCAATTTTCATGATAGGGAAACCACAATCATCTATTAACCAACAAGCTAGTATTTATATAGAGGCTTTACTAGGGACTTCAAATTAAGTTTACAAATCACACAAGTATTAATGTTTCCTTGTTAATACTATTATAGCATGAATGTAAACATTTATCATAAACACAAAGATATAATAATAACTATATTTATTATTGCCTCTAGGGCATATCTCCAACAGTATCCCACTTGCACTAGAGTCATCTAATCTAGATTACATGGTAATATACCGAACACCCATGGCAGTTTGGTGTTGGTCATGTTTTGCCCTCGGGAGAGGTTTAGTCAACGGATCCGCCACATTCAGATATGTGTGTACTTTGCAAATCTTTATATCCCCATCTTGGATATGTTCTCGAATAGCGTGAAAATGTAGCTTGATGTGCTTCAGCTTCTTGTGTGACCTTGGTTCTTGCGCATTGGCTATGGCGCCCATGTTATCACAGTAGATACACATTGGGTCCCAGCACTAGGAGGAACCACCCACCTGTAAATGAACTCTTTTCATCCATATTATTTATTGTGAAGCCAAAGTAGCCATGTATTCCGATTGATTGAAAGATCTCGCCCGCAGCGCTTTGTTTGCACTCCTCCAGCTAGCTGCTGCACCATTCAAAATAAATACGTATCCAGATTGTGATTTAGAATCATCCGGATCGGTGTTCCAACTAGCATCGGTGTAACCATTAACAACGAGTTGTTCATCACCTCCATAAGAAAGAACCATATCCTTAGTTCTTCTCAAGTACTTAAGGATGTTTTTGATCATTGTCCAATGATCCACTCTGGATCACTTTGATATCTACTAGTTAAACTAACGGCATATGCAATGTCGGGTCTAGTACATAGCATGGCATACATTAGAGATCCTATGGCTGAGGCATAGGAGTCTTACTCATCCTTTCTCTATCTTACGCCGATGTCGGACTTTGAGTTTTACTCAAGGTCGTATTGGGCAACATGGGCAAGAACCCTTTCTTGCTATCTTCCATTCCAAACCTCTTTAGAACCTTGTCCAAATATGTACTTTGTGACAATGATATTTGGCGTTTGATCTATCTCTATAAATCTTTATGCCTAATATGTAAGCTGCTTCGCCAAGATCCTTCATTGAAAAACTATTATTCAAATATTCCTTGACACTATTAAGAAGGTCTACATCATTCCCAATCAACAATATGTCATCCACATATAGTATTAAGAATTCTACAGAGCTCCCACTCACTTTCTTGTAAATACAAGCTTCTCCATAAGTTTGTATAAAACCAAAACTTTGATCACCTTATCAAACGTTGATTCCAACCGGGATGCTTGCTTCAATCCATAGATGGACCGTTGAAGTTTGCATACCTTGTTAGCATCTTTAGGATCGACAAAACCTTTGGGTTGCATCATATACAATTCTTCATCAATGTCTCCATTGAGGAATGATGTTTTGACATCCATCTGCCATATCTCATAATCATAATATGCAGCGATTGCTAACATAATCCTCACAGACTTTAGCTTCTCTTTGGTGAGAAAGTCTCATCGTAGTCAACTCCTTGAATTTGTCGAAACCCTTTTGCGACAAGTCGAGCTTTATAGACAGTAACATTACCATCAGCATCTGTTTTCTTCTTGAAAATCCATTTGTTCTCGACAGCCTTCCGGCCATCCGATAAGTCCACCAAAGTCCAGACTTGGTTTTCGTACATGGATCCAATCTCGGATTTCATGGCTTCTTGCCATTTATTGGAATCTGGGCTCATCATCGCTTCCTCATATGTCTCGGGGTCATCGGTATTGTCCACCAACATGACATTCATAACGGAATCATACCAATCTGGAGTGGTACGAGTTCTCGTTGACCTCCGAGGCTCTGTAGCAACTTCAACCGAAGTTTCATGATCACCATCATTAGCTTCCTCTCTTATTGGTGCAGACACCACAGGAACTTCTTCCGGTGCTGCGCTACTCGCAATTTCGAGAGAAGGTTCGACAACCTCGTCGAGTTCTACTTTCCTTCCAGTCACTTCTTTCGAGAGAAATTCCTTCTCTAGAAAGGATCCATTCTTGGCAACGAAGATTTTGCCTTCGGATCTATGATAGAAGGTATACCCAATAGTTTCCTTTGGGTATCCTATGAAGACGCATTTTTCCGCTTTGGGTTCAAGCTTGTTCGGCTGTAACTTCTTTACATAGGCTTCGCATCCCCAAACTTTAAGGAACGACAATCTAGGTTTCTTCCCAAACCATAATTCATACGGTGTCGTTTCAACGGATTTAGACGGTGCCCTATTTAAAGTGAATGCGGCTGTTTCTAATGCATAACCCCAAAATGATAGCGGTAAATCTGTAAGTGACATCATAGAACGAACCATATCTAAGAGAGTTCGATTACGACGTTCGGACACACCATTACGCTGTGGTGTTCCCGGCGGTGTCAACTGCGAAAGTATTCTGCATTTCTTCAAATGCTTGCCAAACTCGTAACTTAGATATTCACCTCCACGATCAGAACGTAGAAATTTAATCTTCTTGTTACGTTGATTCTCTACCTCACTTTGAAATTCCATAAACTTCTCGAAAGTTTTCGGACTTATGTTTCATGAAATAGATATACCCATATCTACTCAAGTCATCCGTGAAGGTAAGAACATAACGATAACCATCGCGCGATGCTACACTCATTGGACCACACACATCGGTATGTATGATTTCCAATAAGTGCATGGCTCCATCATACCAGAAAATGGAGTCTTAGTCATTTTACCCATCAGACATGCTTCGCATCTTTCAAGTGATTCGAAATCAAGTGATTCAAGAAGTCCATCGGAATGGAGTTTCTTCATACGCTTCAGTCCAATGTGACCAAGACGACAGTGCCACATATAGGTCGAGTTATCGCTCGATTTCAAACGTTTAGCCTCAATGTTATTAATATGTGTATTTCCAACAAGAATAGACCATCTACCAAAGGTGCATGTGCATAAAACATATTACTCATATAAATCGAACAACCATTATTCTCGGACTTAAACAAGTAACCGTCTCGCAATAAACAAGATCCCGATATAATGTTCATGCTTAATGCAGGCGACAAATAACAATTATTTAAGTATAAAACTAATCCCGATGGTAGATGAAGGGGTAGCGTGCCGACCGCGATCACATCAACCTTTGATCCGTTTCCCACGCGCATCGTCACCTCGTTCTTCGCTAGCTTCCGTTTATAAAGACCGCACCTTTGAGTTACAAATATGAGCAACCGAACCAGTATCAAATACCCAGGCACTACTATGAGTACTAGTGAGATACACATCAATAACATGTATATCAGATATACCTTTCTTCTTGATGTTGCCATTCTTCAAATCCGCCAAGTACTTTGGGCAATTCCGCTTCCAGTGACCTTATCCCTTGCAGTAAAAGCACTCGGTATCAGGCTTGGGTCCAGCCTTGGTCTTCTTCGTCGGCGTGGTAACTTTCTTACCACCCTTCTTGAAGTGTCCCCTCTGCTTAGACTTGCCTTTCTTGAATTTGGTGGTCTTATTGACCAACAACACTTGGTGCTCTTTCTTGATCTCCACTTCTGCAGACTTCAACATGGCAAAGAGTTCTGGCAACGTCTTGTTCATGTTTTGCATGTTGTAGTTCATCACAAAGTTCTTGTAACTTGGTGGTAGTGATTGGAGGACACGGTAAATCCCCAAAGCATTAGGAATCACAATACCCAAGCTTTGAAGTTTGTTTGCGTGCCCAGACATCTTAAGCACATGCCCACTGACGGAGCTGCCCTCTTCCATCTTGCAGCTAAAGAACTTTTTAGAAGCCTCATAGCTTTCAATTGCCGCATGAGTCTCAAAGATCAATTTGAGATCCTCGACAATATCATATGGGTCTGAATTCTCAAACCTTTTCTGAAGCTCCGATTCTAAACCATACAAGATAGCACCTTGAGCGTGGAGTCTTGAGTCTTCCGAGTGAGGTAAACATTCTTTACTTCATCGGCTGACATCACCGTAGGTGGGTCACCCAGCGGTGCATCCAGCACATAGGTCAAATTACCAGCTGTGAGGACAATCCTCAAATTGCGGAACCAATCCGCGAAGTTGCTTCCATTGTTTTTCAACTTTTCTTTCTGTAGGAACGCACTAAAATTGATGGTAGGGGCTATCATTGATCTACAACATATTTGCAATAGTTTAGACTAAGTTTATGAAAAATTGAGTTCAAATTAATAATAAAATTAATCTAGGTGAACTCCCACTCAAAACAATATCCCTCACATTGTTTTAGTGATCACACGAACCAAATCCACCACATCAACACCGATCATCACGAGAGTTGATATAGTTTCAATGGAGAACAATCGACATGTTCATCATATCTACTATATGATTCATGCTTTACCTTTCGGTGATCCGTGTTCCAAGACCATGTCTGTACATGCTAGGCTCATCAAGATCAAACCTTAGTTTTCGCATGAGCAAATCTGGCTTGCTCATGTTGTATACACTTGCGGAATCTAACACACCCGATCATCACGTGGTGCTTCGAAACAACAAGCTTTAGCAACGGTGCTAACTAAGGGTGAACACTTTATGACTTGAAATTCATGTGCATGAGGGATCATCTTATAATGCTACCGTCGTCTACTAAGCAATACAAGATGCATAAAGGATTAACATCACATGCAATTAATAATATGTGATATGATATGGCCTTTCTTCTTTGTGCTTCCGATCTCCATCTTCTAGCACGAAAATGATCTCCATCATCACCGGCATTGCATCAAGGTCAATGACGCTTCTCCATGGTTGTCGTCCACCGGCTTCAACTATTACAACTACTTTGAATAGACACGCGGGTCTTAACATAAATTAAAGACAACCATATGGCTCCTGCCGGTTGCCAACTTACAATAAGGAACATTGCACACATCAAATATAATCACAATCATGGCCATATCACATCACAGCACACCCCTGCAAAACAAAGTTAGACGCCTCTAATTTCTTTGCATATTTTACGTGGTTTGGGGCTTTCAATAAGTGTCGTTCTAACTTACGAACAAGAACCACAACATTGATACTAGTATTGTTGATCACCCGTTGTAAATTGGATCTTAACTATGCTAGGAGAAACAGGCACCCGCAAATCCACTTATGCAATACAAGTTGCATGTCAAGCGTGGAGCAAGTCTCATGAACGATGTCATGTAAGGTTAGCCCGGGCCGCTTCATCCCAACATACCGCAAGATGCAAAGTACACAAGAAGCAATCGACAATAAAAGCATCAACGCCCACAATGACCATTGTGTTCTACTGCGTCTGAGATCTACATATAGACACGGCTCTGATACCACTGTAGGGTTTCGTAGCATGGAAAACAAAAATTTTCTATCGCATACAAACATACAAGCCAAGATCTATCTACTAGATTGTAGCAACGAGTCGATGGAATAACTCACCCTCGAAGATTCCAAAGTGTTTAACGAGAGCAGATTCTCGTGGGTGATGTAGTCGTACTCTTCCCGATCTCAAGATCGTAGAGCGATCCTTCCTATTGCGCTCCTAGCCGCTCCCTTCGGTCACACGTTCGATTTTCGATGAAGACCTTCCTCTCCCTTGTTCCAAAGAGGCGGAGGTTGTAGCACTCTCCTCGCGATTCCAAGACGGCTGTGGTACCGGAAGTAGAGGGAGATCTCGCAGGCTTCGCCGGAGCGAGTATGGTGGGCTATGAGAAATCCCTCGACGATCTAGGGTTTAGACACGCCGAGGAAGAGGTGCTAGAGCCGGCGGCTAGGGCTTGGAGGTGCCCAAGTCGGCGGCAAGGAGATCCCTAGGCGGCGGCGGCTAGGGTTAGGGTTTTCGGGGCAGGGAACTTGTCTACTAGGAGGGGCAGCTCTGCCCCTCCCTTTATAGGTGGGAGGCGCGGCCAAGGGGAGGGGAGTCCCTCCCCAACTCGGCTTGGAGGTGGGCCGGCGGTTGGAGGAGGGAACTCCTCCCCAACTCGGTTTCCCACTCCTCCTCCTCTTTCCAAAACTTGCCGTTTGACTTTCAAACTAGCCGTTTGACTTTTCAAACTAGGATTTGAATAAACCCTTTATTTTGGACAGCGATGACACCTAGTACATGATGCAATCATTACAACTTGCAATGACACATTCATGTACCCTCCCCCTCCCCGGAGTGCCGGACATTCCGGAACCTTCTAGAACATTCCCGATGAAAACACCGGAACCATTCCCAACTCCGAAATGGGACATTCCTTATATGAATCTTATTCTCCGGACCATTCCGGATCTCCTCGTGATATCCTGGATCCCATCCGAGACTTCGAACAACATTCGGTCTCTTTCTCATCATACCATAACTATTCAAACAACGTCGAATCCTTAAGTGTGTCTCCCTACGGTTCGTGAATTATGCGGACATGATCGAGACACTTCTCCGAACAATAACCAATAGAGGAATCTGGAAATTCATATGGCTCCCACATATTTCTACGATTACTTTGCGATCGAATGAACCACTTACATACGATATCAATTTCCCTTTGTCTCACGATAGTTTACTTATCCGAGGTTATGATCGTCGGTATCTCTGCATACCTAGTTCAACCTCGTTACGATAAGTACTTTTTTCGTTCGTGATATGTGATCCCTTGTGAGAGGGTCACATGCTTGCAAGCTAATTGGATGACATTTCACCGAGAGGGCCCAGAGTATATCTATCCGTCATATGGAT